>OY756941.1:41246804-41846804 GCA_963580275.1 Crataegus laevigata
TTCTTGGTGGTCCTCAGAGAAGGAGGTGCTACCAGACTCCAGAGAATTTGAAGAAAAGCTGCAACAGAAGATGGGGGAGCATACTATCCAACTCCAACCAAGTTCAAATGAATCAGAAGATCCAAATGACGATGATGTCGAACAAAGAGTGGCTCAGAATCCTTGGCAAACTGGCGCGTATCAACAACCAAACGAAGAAGGTGGGCCGAGTGAAACGGAAGAATCAACTCCACAATCTCAACTCCGAAGGTCAACAAGAATCCGGAAGCCAAATCCTAAATACGCCAACGTAGCCATAGAAGAAGAAGCAGTTGAACCTGAGTGGTTCAAAGTTGAGAGAAGAGGTCACTGCAGCGGAGCTAAATCAAGCTTGGAATCTAGTGCCAAAGCGAAGAGATGTGAAACCCATATCATGCAAATGGGTGTGCAAGAAAAGCTTCGTCGTCAACTCAGCATGGAGGAAAGAATGAGAGCTGACATTGAGGGGGAGTGTTGAAAATCAATGTCAAGCCCAAAACAATAAGTAATCCACAACCCAATCTAAAGTCCAAGTCCATATCTAGTTTGATGATGTAAGTGCTTACAATTGCAAAGTTAGGTTGTGTGTGAAAACAAAGCAAAGTTAGGCAAGTTAGGTTGTGTGTGAAAACAAATAGGTGCAATTAATGTGTTTTGTGTGGTAGTAAATAATCTTAGTTTAATTAAAATGTGTGGTATAGTTTCCATTTGGTTTGCTATAAATACCCAAGTCCCCAAGCCTTGTAATTCATCCAAAGCAAAAACAAAGCTAAGTGCTAAATAAGAAAAGCTTTGCTAATTAGTGTTTTTGTGAGCTTTCTTTAGAGTGTGCTTTATTTTCTTCTTCTTGGAATAATTAGAGTTATCTTGGATACTTTTTTTGTTCAACATATATTTCACTACAATTTACTACGTCTTCAGTTCAAATCCTTCTCCCTTCCCCTTTAGTCTAGATCAGCTTAGTAATATACTAAATCGCTTGTACTCAAATGCATATCATATGATGGGAAAAGTAATAGATCATTTCGATAATTCTGAATTCCAAATTCTCCTCTTGATTAATATTGATTGAAGAAGAAAGAGTTTTTGATGCAATTATTTAATTTTTACTCGTGACCTTTCAGTCACAAATGAGTTATGTTGTGAAGATTGCTCATTTGTGACCGAAATGTTATGAGTTCGAGTCGTGAAAACAACATTTTTGTAAAGCAAGGGTAAGGCTGCAAAGATATACATTTCTTTCCCCGACCATGACAAAGTTGGAAGTCTTATTGGATTGAGATCGCTTAAAAAAGAAATTATTTTCGTTAGAAAAACCCAACATGTAGCATGATGTGGCTCAAGTTCTAGGGGTGGGCACTTGAAACCGAAAACCGAAACCGAAACACGAACCAAATCGAACCGCACCGAATGGTTCGGTTTTGCGGTTTTGAAACGGTTGCGGTTTTGAAACCGAACCGCATTGTAGGAAGCGGTTTAGTTTTGGTTTTGGCTTTTGAAAACCGCACCGAAACCGAAACCGAAACCGCACCTTAAATTAGATGTCCTATTTTAATTAGTTGTTTGTTAGAATCTATACATTTAGTATGTACATGTCATAATAATGAAAATTATTTTTTCCAAATTATATCCCTCATCAAGCTTGGCATCTCAATGTTTCTTTACAGGAAAAGATGAAAATTTTATTTACTAGTAAAAGCACCTCAGAACCCTAATTTACAAGTTCATAATGATAGCATATATAAAAGACTAATAAAAAATGCAAATGAAAAAAAAAAAACAATGAGCATCAAATAAGAGTAGTCATTGTAGGAAAGATACAAAAACCAAATCTCTAATCAAATAATAAGCTGTAACACTCAATTTGGGTACTTTTTCCTGCTCACAGAGTCTATCATATGTGCAATTAGCTAGCTAGAGTAAAGAAAAGAATTCTCATGTGGGTTGTTTAATTAATGTATTGTGTGGAAAATGAGACTGTGTTATGTGTAGATAAGTATAAATTTTAAATTATATATATTTTTTCAAAAACCAAACCGAAACCGTTTGAAACCGCACCGAACCGAACCAAATGGTTTTGTTTCATTTTGATTTTGGCTTCAAAACCACACCGAACCGCACCGCAAAAAGTTGCGGTTTCACTCTGCCACTTTTCAATTGTCGCTCAGCCCACCAGTTCTTGCCGGTTGTGTAAATTTCATTTCTGGGTGAAGCCCCTTGCCATGTATGACGTTCTTCTTCTTCTTGCCTATACCACGATGACATGTGGCGATATTATAAGGGAATTACGCATTATATTGTGTTTTTACTTTTTCATATTACAATTGATAATTAGTTTAGAACACAATAACACTAGAAGTTTTTCTCTTTGTTTTGTTGTATGACATTTGAGTCGGGAGCAAGTGGCATTACCGTTGATTACAGTTAAAGATCTTTCCACTGTAACCACTTAGCCTTGATGATGCTAAAAAGTACCTGCCACAGAAACACAAAGGAAGTAGCTGGACTCTCTCTCTCTCTCGATCGAAACAGAAAAGTAAACTTTGAAGCGAGCAATCACGAGCTACCCCTGAAATCTCTGCCTTCGAATTCGTCTTTTCTACTGCTGAACGACCTAATCCTCCTTATCCTATCACAAACAAAACAACCGAAATTCCTCTCTCTCTCTCTCTCTCTCTCTCTCTCTCTCTCCCTCTCTCTCTCTCTCTCTCTCTCTCTCTCTCTCTTCATCTGTAAAATCTTCACTTTCTTGCTGCATTTTCTCTTCCTTTTGAACCTCCATTTTCTTCTTCCAACCATGAAATGAAATTATTACTTCTCTCTCCATCCACTTTGCTTCGTCACAAGAGTTCTTCCTCCACTCGATTACTCAAGCTTTGATACACAACAACAAATAGCTTATCTTTTTCATGGAAAATAGTCTCTTGATTCTTCTATCGCTGTGTTTTTTTTCTCCGAAAATTTCCAAGTTTTTTTGCCGATAACTTGTTCTTAATGAAAACCCGCGTATGCAATCCACTTTTCCTCAAAACCCATGTTTCGGAATCAGTTCATGCACTTCATGAAATCAATTCACACATTCAGAAGGAAAATACCTTTTGATTGTTTGTTTTGACAGAAACAAAAGTACTTTCCCATATTTCATATACTAGCAACCAATTTTTCTTAACACCAATGGCGACCTCATGTTTCCATGTGCTTCGTCTGCGAAAGTCGAAGTGCAAGTCTTTGCCAAACCCTTCCTCGTCAAAGAAATCCCAGTTCAATTCTGAAATGGACAGCATGGAAAGGAAGAGGTTTGACAGCTTGGATTCATGGTCTATGATATTGGAGTCAGAAAATGTGGAAACTTGGGAGGTTTCAAAGGAGGACCAGGAGGAGTGGACTGCTGATCTTTCTCAGCTGTTTATTGGTAACAAGTTTGCGTCCGGTGCACATAGTAGGATTTATCGTGGAATCTACAAGCAAAGAGCTGTTGCTGTGAAAATGGTGAGGATTCCACACCAGAGGGAGGAGACCAGAAGCTTACTTGAGCAGCAATTCAAGTCCGAAGTTGCCCTGCTTTCGCGCCTCTTTCATCCCAACATAGTGCAGGTAAGATTTGCGTCCCAATTCCCAATAGAAGGAAAATGATTCCTGCACATCTATGTTTATTTCCGTCTCTCGATTCTCTCTTGATTTATGCAATCAACAGTCCAAAAATAAACAAAAGCGTGTAAAAATTACTTTCCTGATTGAATTATTTTAGCTCATAATATGAGATAAAACTTTTAAACTAGTTTTAATCTTTATAATTCTCGACTGTCAGCACTTGCTGATCATATGATAATTGAAGATCTTGTATCCAAATTAAAAAGTTTTGTGTTGCTAAATGTGTGGCTAAATTGTTGAATTCTTTGTTGTTTCACAGTTTATTGCAGCTTGTAAAAAGCCTCCTGTGTACTGTATAATTACAGAATATATGTCACAAGGAACATTGAGGATGTATCTCAACAAGAAAGAGCCATACTCTCTATCCACAGAAACAATTCTGAGGTTAGCTCTCGACATATCCCGCGGAATGGAGTATCTTCATTCACAAGGGGTGATCCACAAGGATCTCAAATCAAATAACTTGCTTCTAAATGATGATATGAGGGTTAAGGTGGCAGATTTTGGTACAGCGTGTCTTGAAACGCAGTGCCAGGAAACCAAGGGAAACAAGGGGACTTATCGTTGGATGGCACCGGAGATGATCAAGGAGAAACATTTTTCTCGGAAGGTGGATGTTTACAGTTTCGGGATTGTGCTATGGGAGCTGACAACAGCTTTGCTTCCCTTCCAAGGAATGACCCCTGTGCAGGCTGCATTTGCTGTGGCTGAGAAGGTGAGAAGCTTATTTTCAAACAAATACTGCGTGCTCCGTAACTGCCAATCACAATTTGGCACAAGTAGCTAAATATCTCGTTACAACTACAAAAAGAAAAGTTTATGTGCACGTCAAAATCTAATTTGTCAGCAGGGACGAATGTCTACTTACATGTAACAAGACAAGTATTTTTCTTTTCAAAATGCAAATCCTTTCATTAGCGTCAGAAATATATTTAATTTCTTATTTGATGATAGAGATGCTGTGTTGTAACATTATTTGTACTAATGGTGCAGAATGAACGGCCTCCAATGCCGGCAAGTTGTCAACCGGCACTGGCACACCTGATCAAGCGCTGCTGGGAGGAAAAACCCGCGAAGCGGCCAGATTTCAGCGATATTGTGTCTACTTTGGAGAAGTATGATGAGTGTGTGAAGGACGGTCTTCCTCTCACGCACCACTCCGGGCTGGTAAGCAGAAATATAATTCTTAAACGTTTGAAAGGCTGTGTATCCTTGAGCTCCTCCGTAACTGTACAGGCCTGACTCCATTAGAAGGTACTAATGCAGTTATTATTATTTTCATGATAAAGATTGTTAAGTTAATTAGTAAACTAATTAGTTCATTATAATTTGTACATGATGTTCTTTTAATTATCCGAAGCAACTTTGTATGTGAGGATTGTGAACTTTGGTGTGAACCCTACACAGACTGATCAAGGGTTCTGTGCTTAGTTTCCATTCTCTGATTTTCAGTAAATATCGTAATGGATGTTCAGATATAGAATTCTTATAGAGAGAAAAAAAAAATTGTTCAAGCAGTAAGACACTACTACAATACAGGCTATCACCGGCGGATCTCAAACCGACAATAAAACGACTTTCTGTCGGAAAATTGGCAAAAATCCGACGTTAAACAATGTAATGTCGGATTGGAATAGCGACACATTTGCTAGCGTCACTAAAGGGCTTCAGTGTCGGTTTGTACCCCTAATCCGCCACTAACTAGCGTCGGAACAAAGCGACACTGAGACTAACGTCGGTTTAAAGCGACGAAAAGTAATTAAATAAACATTATAATATTCAACCTAGTGTCGCATTAAACCGACGCAAACTAAAAAAATAAATATATAATATCAAACGTAGTGTCAAATCAAACCGACGTTATCTAATAAAATAACTATAAAATGTTAAACGTAGTGTCGGAAAAAAACCGACGTTATATAATAAAATAACTATAAAATATTAAACGAAGTGTCGGAGGAAAACCGACGTTATATAATTAATAACTATAAAATATTAAAAAGAGTGTCGGATTAAACCGACGTTATATAATAAAAGACCTATAAAATAATAACCTAGTGACACACCCGCACCCGAGAGTGGGGCGTGCTGGCCGTCACGAGAGTGTGACGTAGCCATGTGCACTGTGCGGAAGCTAGGATCGAAAATTAAGAACGAACTAATTAAAAACAAAACCACTAGCAACCAAGATACGATAGTGTACTAGAGGCATAAAAAGTATTTATACATAATCAGAGCGTTCTAGGTTCAACTGCAGTCAAGCATAAAGAAAAAGGGTTTAATTACACCCTCGGTGACATACATATGAATAAAGCTGTCAGAAAGCCGGGAGTCCTCGAAGTGCCAAACTCGTAACTCTCGCTACCTAGAACCTGGAGGGGCGAAAAACAAAACTGAGTGGGTCAGCAAAACAATTCTCTTTTAAAACCAATCTTTGCTCAAAATATATATATATCCCCTCACCGTAAAACCTGTATAATTTCCCAGAATCAAAATATGTACTCAAAGTCCTTAGGTTCTCAAAATCATGCTGAAAGAGTAAGTATGCCATGCCAAAATATTCAAACAGAAACTCAATCATAAACTAATGATGTGATTAAATGTCAGGTAATCATCTCAGCCCTCGGCTGCATGTAAATCTCATAATCATCTCGGCTCTCGGCCGCATATATGTCTCATAATCGTCTCAGCCCTCGGCTGCCTGTATGTCTCATAATCATCTCGGCTCTCGGCCGCATATATGTCTCATAATCATTTCAGCCCTCGGCTGCCTATATGTCTCATAATCATCTCAGCCCTCGGCTGCATATATCTCATATCCCTTCTCATCAATCTCATCACTGCTAATTTATCGATTCTCATTAATGCATGCTCTCACCTGGCACTTACCTGTGCGTCCGCCGCACCAACATGCGAATATGCAATCATTAATGCATAAAAATAATATATGAATACTTTGCATGGCATAAAATTCTCATAAACATTCATTATTTCTTTCTGGGAAAAATAATAATAAAATATAGGAAATACGGTAAAAACTGCCCACTCACTGATAGGTCGCCGGGTCGTAGCCCCCGCGTCTAGCCTGGCTGCGCTCGTCCTCGGTGTATGTCTCACCTATATGAGAAATTACTATAAATACGTCATTTAAGCACATACACGTAACTACGAAATTAACTTCTCATACATAGCTCAATTTTGGCATACGAATATACCAACGCGACCTACTCGACGTCACGAGCGTCGCTATATTTTTAAAATAATTTTTTGGAGTCTCACGCGCCCCCACGCGCCAGCACAGGCACGGGGCTACGCGCCCCCACGCGCAGGCGCGTGCGCGCCACGCGTCGTCAACCTCGAGCTCGCCGGAGCTCCGCCGGCGCCGGCCACCGGTCGCCGGAAACCTGCAACCTCGGTTTTCTCGGCCATTTTTGCACCATTTTGTCTCATTTTTCTTCCTACGTGCTCTAAATTAAGTGTAGAACAAGTCTATACCTTCAAAAACTTCGAAAACCAACGAGAATCTCGTCGGGAAATTCTCCAAAACCGGCCACCTCCGTTCTCGACGATCCCGACGTCAACGCTTAGCCAACGAACGTCTCCGAGCTTCCTTGCGACCTTCTAAGACTCGTGGTGAGCTTAGTTTTGCCTAAAACACAACGTATGAAAAGTTCATGAACAGTGCCAAAATCGTACATCGAGAGAACGGCGTGAAAACGAACGAAACCTTACCTGAAATGGGTGTCTACGTACTCGTAGGAGTCTCAGGAGTCGAATGGTGGTGATGGATGGTTCGATCTGTGAAGTTTTGGCCACCTTTGGCCTTGGCCGTACGTTTTCTGGGCGTGGGAGAGAGAGAGAGTCGACGGGGGAGAGAGAGAGAGAGTCTGATGGTGAGAGAGACAGAATAGGGTGTGAAAATAATGTGTGTGGTCCAGTACACCCACACACAAACACACGTGCTAAATTCCCCGAAGGGGTAATTCCGTCATTTCACCAAATATTTAATATACGTCGGGACGGGTCGTCACACCTAGTGTCGCATTAAACCGACATTAAAAAAAAAAATTTAAAAAAAAACGTTTTTAATGTTAGAAACATTCATAAAAATACCTATATGATTATCAGCCAAAACATTCATAAAAATAAACAATTGTTAAACCGTTAAATAAGCTATAGACAATAAAAGTTAATAACAACTAAACACTAGAACGAAAAAATCAATTACCCCAGTGCGCTCCGATGATTCATCGACCCAACTCTTATCCTTTCTAGTATGGTTCATCGTTTTCATTTGCCTATTAATTTTCTTTTGCTTGGCAATTTCCTAAACAAAAAAAAATGTTAGGACAATTTTAAAGCGGTAATGTAAAAAATCATGACAATTACCATTGTTCTTTTACTATTCCAGTGATCCACCATATGAGTCCACTGTTCCAAAAAAAAACCAAGCTAATCAATTATTATTTCAATCATTTGCATGTTCTATTTTCATATAGAAATACAAATATTTATACCTTTATTCTGTTCCAGAAACGTTCCTTTGTTTCGTTATCAATCCTTCGCCAACCACTCGTCATCGGGAGAATATTGTGGTCCCTAACCTCCCCTGCCACATATCTCGCAAAAGCACCAGAGTTCTCACTAACACATTTTCCAAAAGCATCAAAAGAACAGAGTTGTTTCGTCCACTTGGGAACTGAGGGTCCTCGCGTCCTTTGAGTTGTTCCTAATAAAAATAACAACAACCAAAAAAATAATTAAAATGAGGAAAGAACTGTAATTTTTCATTTTAAGGATAATACATAAAAAATACAAAACAAAAACAGAATTTAATAATATATCAAAAATTACCGTCTTGGAGCTCCTCCTCTTGAACATGAGGTTGGTCGTCATCAAGATTATCCATATCTCAAGTTAGTGGAAGGAGGAGGAGAGAGCGAAAAAGAGGGAGCAAAGAGACAGAAATGAGGGAGCACAGAAGACAGAAAAGAGAGTATACGGTTGAAATGGGAGAAAAGAGGGAATAAGAAGGAAATGGGAGAGAAGTGAAATGGGAATACATTGCGTCGGATTAATGTCCCTTGCGTCGGATTAAGAGCAGCACTGCGTCGGATTAGCAAGTGATTGCGTCGGATTAGCAAGTCATTCCGTCGGATTAAACCGACGCTATATCTCTGATGCCTCGATTCAACACCTGCGACTCTTCGACTGACACGCCCACTGACAGAAGTGTCAGTAGCGTCGGAATAGGGTCACGTAGCGTCGGTTTAATCCGACGCTGTGTCTGACAGACCTCGATTGAATATTTGCGACTTTTTGACTGACGCGCCAACTGACAATGGGTTACATTACGTCGGAATAGGGTCAAATTGCGTCGGTTTAAACCGACGCCATTTTCAACGCTGGTATTAAAAATATCTTCCCGTTCAAAAAAGAGGGAAATTTCCCGCCCAACTATATTTAAACTAAACCGACGCATATGATCTATGTCGTCGGCTAAAACCGACAGTAAACGTGGAAAAAAAAAACCAATGTTATAAAATCACGATTTAACGGTTATTTTAACTCCGATTTTGATGATTTTTTACAGCTACACTCCTTGACCCTATATGAATACAATGAATGAATTCGATCTTCAATTTAAAATATCTATACAAGTGGATACCACAAAATCTTATGTTATACTTAATGAAAGTATAAATAAACTCTAAGTGTTAGTGAACCTATCGTTTTAATGAGATACGAATTCTCCAAAACTAATTTCAACAATCGCAACCGTCAAACTTGTATGTATATGCTTCGAGATCACATTAGCAAAAAATCACAAAAAACAAACATTCAGAGATCAAGTAATGGGACAAAACTTTTCAACGGTTATAAACGAAAAATCACGATTTAACGGTTATTTTAACTCCGATTTTGATGTTTTTTTTACAGCTACACTCCTTGACCCTATATGAATACAATGAATGAATTCGATCTTCAATTTAAAATATTTATACAAGTGGATACCACAAAATATTATGTTATACTTAATGAAAGTATAAATAAACTCTAAGTGTTAGTGAGTCTATTGTTTTAATAAGATACGAATTCTCCAAAACTAATTTCAACGATCGCAACCGTCAAACTTGTATGTATATGCTTTGAGATCACATCAGCAAAAAATCACAAAAAATAAACATTCAGAGATCAAGTAACGAGACAAAGCTTTTCGACGGTTATAAACGAAAAATCATGATTTAACGGTTATTTTAACTCCGATTTTGATGATTTTTTACAACTACACTCCTTGACCCTATATGAATACAATGAATGAATTCGATCTTCAATTTAAAATATCTATACAAGTGGATACTACAAAATCTTATGTTATACTTAATAAAAGTATAAATAAACTCTAAGTGTTAGTGAATCTATCGTTTTAATGAGATACGAATTCTCCAAAACTAATTTCAACAATCGCAACCGTCAAACTTGTATGTATATGCTTCGAGATCACATCAGCAAAAAATCACAAAAAACAAACATTCAGAGATCAAGTAATGGGACAAAACTTTTCAACGGTTATAAACGAAAAATCACGATTTAACGGTTATTTTAACTCCGATTTTGATGCTTTTTTACAGCTACACTCCTTGACCCTATATGAATACAATGAATGAATTCGATCTTCAATTTAAAATATTTATACAAGTGGATACCACAAAATATTATGTTATACTTAATGAAAGTATAAATAAACTCTAAGTGTTAGTGAATCTATTGTTTTAATAAGATACGAATTCTCCAAAACTAATTTCAACGATCGCAACCGTCAAACTTGTATGTATATGCTTTGAGATCACATCAGCAAAAAATCACAAAAAATAAACATTCAGAGATCAAGTAACGAGACAAAGCTTTTTGACGGCCCAACACCTTCTTCTGTTAATGGTTGGACAAATACATCATTAAGAAAATCATGCATGCCAGTCACCTCATCTCCTGTTTCTTCTTCTCCAATTGACACATTTTGCTCTCCAATGTTTTGCTCGCCATGATGTCGCCAGCAAGCGTTTTTATACTCTTTATCCATATCATACAATATAAGATGTTCAACAATAGTGTTCCTAACAAAAGTATATCGATTACAACATCTTTTGCAAGGACATCTAAACTTATCAGGACCAACACCATTTGAAATTGCTTGATCCAAAAACAAATTAATTCCAGTTGTATACGCTTCAAAATTTCGGGGTATCGTCAACCAACTCTTGTCCATGTTTTACCACTTTGCGAGGGCAAAATATTATGTTCACACTAAAATGCCTACAATCTCAATCCCTATCATGTAGGCATAACTATTAGAATTTTCAATTTCTATCTTTCAACCCTCGAACTCTATCACGATTGTAATATTTCAATTTTCAACACCTATTATAGTAAAAACAAATTAATATAACAACAAAAAGTTATCAAAATTATGCTCATCTAATCCATTCTAGGTAATAACAACCAAAAGTTAACAAAGTTATCAAAATAACAATAAAAACAAATTAAAATAACAATTATAATGCAAAACAAATTAATTTAGCATAATATATTCTTATATTACTAAATATTAAAAGTTTATATTATATTTAATATTGTTAATTTCACATAAATGCTAATAAATATTATTCATTTCCATTTTCTCATAACAATTCAAGTGACAAAATTAATTAATTCAACTAAATATTTATTAATTTAACAAAAATAGTAGAGATTTATCTAACTACTTAAACTAGAACTTTTAAACAAATAAACTTCTATATTAAACAATTTTAAATTAAAGAATGTAGTAAAAAAACCTGAATTATGGAAGAATTCCGTCGTCGATCAATTCTTAAACTCAAATGAATTTCCTACAAAAATAAATTGTAATTAAAAATTAAACATAAATAGAGAAAATAAAAATATTAAAAGTAAGAAATACTTACTGTTGCAAATAAAGAAAACGAAGTAGGGAGTACAAGAAGTGCAAGAGAAAACATGGGAAAGTTTGTGAATTGGAAGAAACAATAAGAAAAATTCAGAAGAGGAAGAAGAAAACACGGGTAGAGTATAGAAAGACCATGGATTTAAAAATCGATAATATCGGCGAAATATCGCCGATATTATCGATTTTTCGGGTTAGGGATATTTTGATAGGTATCCGTGTGGTTTTCGACCAAATATCGCGATATTATCGATATTATCGATAATATCGCGATAATTTGGAAATATCGAGAAACTTCGTTGACGGACTCCGACATCGAACGCCGGAGAAGAACACCGGGATTCCAGATCCATTCCCGAGCCGATTTCGTCCCAAAAACCTCGCAAAAACACGAATTTTAACATCAATTTCACATAAAAGCTTCAAATTTCACGCATGCATCAACGATCCAACATATGTGATGTCGATTTAGGGCTTAGGGTTTCAATGGAATCTCACCTGAAAAATCGACGGCGGGGAAGGATCGATCCGTGGGCGCACCACCAGAGACGACTGAGCCAGAGCCACGATCAACGGCGGCGAACGATCGAGAGAGTGGGCGAAGGATCGAGAGAGTGGGAGAAGGGGGAGATCTGTCATCTGTGTGTGTGTGAGTCGAATGGAGAAGGAGGAGAAGAGAGGTCAGGCCTCAGAGAAGAAGAGAGAAGATCGAGGGCCTCTGTGTGTGTGGGTGGAATGGAAGGGGCCTCTGTGTGTGTGGGTGGAATGGCGAAGGGGGAGAGGGCCTCTGTGTGTGACAGTGTGAGAGAACTTCTCTCAGAGAAGAAGAGAGAAGGATCGAGAATGAGAGAGAGAGAGAGAGACAGAGGCGTATGCGTGTGAGTGTTGTGTGTGTGTGTGTGGGTGGAATGGCGAAGGGGGAGAGGGCTCTGTGTGTGACGGTGTGAGAACTTCTCTCAGAGAAGAAGAGAGAAGGATCGAGAATGAGAGAGAGAGAGAGAGAGCCGTATGCGTGTGAGTTTTGTTTTGTGTGCGTGTGTGATGGCATATCTGTGTGTGTGCTTGAGTGACCCCATCTGACTCACCAAATTGGATTTTTCAATCACTTTTTACAATTGCAGTTACAATTGCAGACAATGGACAACGAATAATAGAACTTTAATAATGAAACCGTGTGTCACTGTGAGTCTGTGATATGCTTTCATATACAAAACCATGTGCCACTCTCTGTTATATACTTATATTCTTCCACCTTATCAGAGGTCGAGTATCAGAGGCATTCCCTCAGAGCATTTTCGTTTCTTCTTCTTCCCTTACCATTTTCAAAGTCATTCCAGATCCATTCCAAAGCTTGAACACAAAGGGTTCCATATTTAAGGTAAGTTTACAAACTTATATTTATATTATTGTAATTTATACAACAACAAATAAATTTGTATGGACTCGTATGTTAATTTTTTTAAGTAATTAATACTTGCATGTTAATTTTTGTAAGTAATTAAGTAATGTTAACAATTACATGTTAATTTTTTTAAGTAATTAAGTAATGAGTATAATTATTCCCTAGGATTATTTTAATATGTTTAATGTTATTTATTATTTTTTTTCCCTTACCATTTTGAAAGCCATTCCAAATCTATTCCAAAGCTTGAACACAAAGGGTTCCATATTTAAGGTAAGTTTACAAACTTATATTTATATTATTGTAATTTATACAACAACAAATAAATTTGTATGGACTCGTATGTTAATTTTTTTAAGTAATTAATACTTGCATGTTAATTTTTGTAAGTAATTAAGTAATGTTAACAATTACATGTTAATTTTTTTAAGTAATTAAGTAATGAGTATAATTATTCCCTAGGATTATTTTAATATGTTTAATGTTATTTATTATTTTTTTTCCCTTACCATTTTGAAAGCCATTCCAAATCTATTCCAAAACTTGAACACAAAGGGTTCCATTAAATTGGCTTATTATCAAATTGGACTATTCATTAAATTGGATTATTGTTAAATTGGATTATTATTCATTAAATTGGATTATTCATTAAATTGGGTTATTATTCATTAAATTGGATTATTCATTAAATTGGGTTATTATTCATTAAATTGGGTTATTATTCATTAAATTGGCTTATTATTCATTAAATTGGATTATTCATTAAATTGGCTTATTATCAAATTGGACTATTCATTAAATTGGATTATTGTTAAATTGGATTATTATTCATTAAATTGGATTATTCATTAAATTGGGTTATTATTCATTAAATTGGGTTATTATTCATTAAATTGGATTATTCATTAAATTGGGTTATTATTCATTAAATTGGCTTATTATTCATTAAATTGGCTTATTATTCATTAAATTGGATTATTCATTAAATTGGCTTATTATCAAATTGGACTATTCATTAAATTGGATTATTGTTAAATTGGATTATTATTCATTAAATTGGATTATTCATTAAATTGGGTTATTATCAAATTGGACTATTCATTAAATTGGATTATTGTTAAATTGGATTATTATTCATTAAATTGGATTATTCATTAAATTGGCTTATTATCAAATTGGACTATTCATTAAATTGGATTATTGTTAAATTGGATTATTATTCATTAAATTGGGTTATTATTCATTAAATTGGATTATTCATTAAATTGGGTTATTATTCATTAAATTGGATTATTCATTAAATTGGCTTATTATTCATTAAATTGGATTATTCATTAAATTGGCTTATTATTCATTAAATTGGCTTATTATTCATTAAATAGGATTATTCATTAAAAATAAATGTAGGTACGTTTAAGATGTCTAGTGGAGCTACTAAACGTGATCCAGCTTGGGAACATGGAGACCCAATAGAGGGAAACAAACATGGCACAATTTGCAAATATTGTGGTCGGGTAATGAAGAGTGGTGGAGTGACACGACTTAAGTACCATCTTAGTGGATTAGATCCAGCAAAAAATGTCCAACGATGCGATAATGTCCCCCCCAGAAGTGAAGGCATTTATCAGCACATTATTAAAAAATAAAAAACAGCAGAAGGAAAAGAGAACACAAGGAATGGAAAATATTCGAGCTGGGCTACGAGGAGAAGTCATTGGCCAAGCGGTTGACAGTGATGATGATGACGATGAGGACGAATGTGATGACGACATGGGACCTGAAGAACGACGCAATTTGAAACAAGGATTACGTGCCTCCAAACAGTCAGCATGGGAAAGAGAACACCTTCATAAAATTCCTAATAGAGCACAAGGTTCCGGGACAAGTGGTGGTGCACAAATGAGACGGGGAGGCAGTCTTAGAGAATCACAACCAACACCACCAATAGCCCCAAGTTTATATAAGTCATCCAACGCACGTCAAAAGAGTGTTTGGAGTTATTTCAAGGGAGGTAATGTGAAGGAGGGAATGGGGCGTCTAATTAGCAAGTTCTTTATCTATGAAAATGTCCCTCCTGCAAAGGCATCATCACATCATTTCAAAAATATGATAGTGGGATGTCAACAAGCCGGCGTTGGAGTACAACCTCCCACTCCCTATGAGATAAGAAACAAATATTTGGATTTGGAGTATAACGACATTGGCGAGTATGTTAACAAGTTGAGGTCAAAGTGGGAAACACATGGTTGCACAATCATGTGTGACGGATGGACTGGGCCGACCAGATTGTCCATCATAAACTTCATGGTATACTCCAAGGGAAAAACAATTTTTTTGAAGTCTGTTGATGCTTCAGACCATATAAAGAACTACAAGTATATTTACAAATTATTGAGGGATGTAATCATGGAGGTGGGAGAGCATAATGTTGTCCAAGTCGTGACTGACAACGGTTCTGCATTTGTCAAAGCTGGAAAAAAGTTAATGCAGCATCATAATGTGTTTTGGACATCATGTGCAGCACATTGTATTGATCTCATGTTTGAGGCAATGGGGAAGAGGGAGAATGTTGCTACTGTGGTCAAAAGAGCTAGAACGATCACAAATTATATTTACAATCACAGTTGGTTGTTGGCAAAGATGCGTGAATTTTGCAAGGGAGAAATTATTCGTCCAGCTACCACTCGATTTGCCACCAATTATATTGCATTAGAGAGCCTAGTTAAGAAGAAAGCAGGGTTGAAGCAACTATTCACTAGTGACGATTGGGCCAACCACAATTTCAGCCGCTCAAGTACAGGTCGTATGGTGGAAAGTATAGTGCTTGATCATGAGTTTTGGACTCAATCAGAACATGTGTGCCAAGTGTTTGAACCTCTGTACAAAGTTTTACGGATCGTTGACACAGAAGTGTATCCTACTATGGGGGCAGTATATGAGTTGATGCGTGTAGTGAAGGATGAATTGCAAAGAAAACATGGTGCAAGGTGGGTCATAAAGATAATTGATGACCGATGGTATAAAACATTATACCACGATTTGCATGCAGCAGGTATAAATTATGTCATAATTTGCAATTCATTTCTTTAGTTGCATAAGTATTATTTCTCTTATTAGAGTATGTGTTTCTTTGAACAGCATATTATTTGAATCCCCGATACCAATACAGACCCGGTGTTGGAGATGATGGTACCCTTATACGTGCTGTACATAATGTATTCTCTAAATTAGACCCTGCATCACCAGCAGTTGGCCAATTTGGAAATGAGGTACACAATTACTTAAATTATAATAATTACTTTGTTGGATTAAACTAACACGATTTATTGAATTCAGCTAACATGGTTTAAAGATGCAAGAAGAACTTTTGGAGAACCAACATCAGTTGCTGCTCGAACAAATATGTCTCCTAGTGAGTATAAACATATTTCACTATAAGTTTATAATAGAATTTGTTGGAGTTATTAGGCTTATCAACATTGTTTTTCATTGTAGCTGAATGGTGGATCATGTATGGGACCGATGCACCAACTGTGAGAAAGTTAGCAATCAAAGTATTATCACAAACAGCTTCCTCATCTGCTTGTGAAAGAAATTGGAGCACATTTGCACTCATACACACAAAGCAAAGAAATAAGTTGGCTCATAGTAGCTTGGAAAAATTAGTTTATTGCTACTACAACATGAAGCTTCAACTTCGAGATAAGGAAGCAGAAATAGATCATGTCGACCGTGGTGACCCACTAGATGTGTTTGATATTGTTGGTGCAGATGATGATACACAGGATAACCAACTTTATCAATGGATTAGACCTCTTCATTTAGATGATGATGAAGGCAACCCAGCTCCCAGAGTTGCTGAAGAAGCACGTAATGAAGGGATAAATGTAGAAAGAGTATTAGAAGAGGAGGTGGGATCTAGCAGCACTGACTCTTTGGAAGAACATTTGCGCCCAAGACCAAGAAACACTGGAATTCCACATTCTTCTAATCCTACACAACCACAACATCGTGCTGATACTAATGATAGCTCTAGTACAAGATCAGGAGACTCACCTACCACCGGAGGTGGGAATGATGAAGGATGCAGTGGAGCTGGAGGTAGTGGAGCTGGAGGTAGTGGTGGAGCAGGAGGTAGTGGTGGAGGTCGATACTATTATGGACCACCTCCGGGATTTATGAGCCCCTTCACTGGTGAGGCAAACTTCACGCATGCAACACAGGATGATGACCATGGCAGTAGGCGGGCAGGACCAGGAATTGGTGCCATAGGGAAGGACTATACTCGTTGGGATGGAATCGAGCGAGTCATGGAAACAATCCCAGACTCAATCTTCAAATGATTTTGCTTATGGACAACCTCAACCAATCTCGGATCCATATGGGTGGCATGTTAACAATTACATGCAAAACTATTTTGGGGATTTATCATTTGATAACTACTCTTCACAATACACTCACTCTACACGTAGAGATGATGAAGATAGTGAAAATTTTGAACCTCATAGGAACTCTATGTGGTACTAAAGTGTAAAATATTGTACTAATTCATTATATATAAATGATTTATGGTGTGTTTAGACTTCTTTCATTAATTACTACATATTTTCAACACTCACAATGTTTGTCAGCTCGCTATATAATCAACTTGATAATGTTAAATCCATCATGCAATGCATTTCCTTCCAATTTTTTGTGATAAACTAATAGATAATTGACTAAATAAACATCCTGCAAAGTTTCAATAAAAATTTCCAAGTTTTTCTTACAATTTCCGTGGTTTCCATGTAATTTTTATCGATATCGATATTTTATCGATATTTCCGTCGATATTTCCGTGTTTTCGGACTACCGATATTTCCGATATTACCGATATTTAAATCCTTGAGAAAGACAATCTAAATGTCGCTTACAACCGACACTAGGTTTCAAAATAATTTAAAAATTAAAAATTATGTCACTCAAAACCGACGCAAGCTTAAAAAAAATTTAAAAATTAAAATCTGCGTCGGTTTAAAAGCGATGCTAAATTGTTGCGTCGGTTAAAAGCGACGCTAAATCATTGCGTCGGTTTAAAAGCGACGCTAAATCCGACGTTATATCTATTTAGTGTCGGAACTGTCTAATCCGCCACTATATTATATTAAACCGACACAAGCTACCGACATTATAAGGCCCTTTTGTAGTAGTGAGAGAAAAGTAAATATGTTGCAATTAGATACAAGTAATGTTGCACTTAATATATTCTTCATACCGCATTTCTACCACCTTTCTAATAGAGGTATGACCCACCAACATATGTAAGTCTCATTTTTATTAGAAAAGTAGTATAAATCTAGTGATTAAAAATGTGATAAGAGTAGTATTTTTTTATCATACACGAGTGAGGAGAAGAGGGATGTGCTTCCCCACTAATGGTTTTTTCACCACGTTAACAAAGTTATTGAGCAAAAATACGTAGAATAAGTTCCTTCCCAAGTTCTTGACATCTTGTATCTTCCGCAAAGAAAGTAAAGCGGATTCTAAATTTATAAATAAATGTGACATGTTGATAATTAATTCAAGATTTCTCTTTAAGAAGAAAATTATCGATGCATATTCGTTTTAAACGATACCCCAAACTTTGTATTAATTCTGCATATTCCGTTTCGAAAGCATTTGAATAGGATACTGCTGCACTAAAATAGGAATCTGCTTTTGTAGTATTGATTAAGGGCTAGGAGTGCTTTTACAATAATTAAAAGCGTTTTTAGGTTATTAAAGAAGTTTTGATTATATGTGACATTAAAAGTTTAAAGTGCTTTTGGATTGACAATTTATGACTTGTTTGGAATTACTTTTTAAAATAACAGAGAGCGATTTTTTTGGAAAAATACTTTTGGAACTAATCTTAAGTAAAAATGCAAATGAACTCTTGAAAAAATACTTTGAAGTTTAAGTGTTTTTGGAACTCAAATTTTTTTATTTATTTTTAATTTCAATCATTTTAAAAGCACTTCCAAGCGAGCTTTTAAACAAAAGAAAGCAAGGATTTCTTTCTAAAAACACAAAAAAAAAAATTATCAAAACTTTCGATAATATTATCAGAAGTGCTTTCTAAAAAAGAAAGCATTTCGAAAATGGTTCTAGTGCACGCATAAGCATAACTATATATTAATAAAAACTTTGTACGTGAAAGCTACAAATGCACAGCGTTTGATATCAGTTGCTATCACATATATGTTCACACACGCAGCGTGATTTACTTTATCTTGAAAAGTTGCAACAAACGAAAACCAAGTGATCAGTGATCTTGTATTTGTGGATGAGCCTAAGTCTTGTCTTGGTTTGAGGACTAACGATGATAATCAAAGTGTTAAAATACGTTGATCCTTGACTCTTGACCCAGTCAACACTCGAAACCAAACACTACTCCATTTCTCCAAAATCATGAGGGCTGTGGATTTGCCAAGAAATTACAAACGAAAAACAAAACAGTTCTGATACAGAAAGGGATTGGGCAAAAAGAGAAGAAATAGGCAGAGGAAACGCGTGAGAACTGAGAACTAAGCTATGGAGTATGAACGACGACATGCACCTCCAGTCACCACCAAGTTGGCTCTCTGGTCAGTTGCATGGCTTCTAGAAAAAAAATATGGACTGGATTAGTGTGAGACTCATTTTACATTGAACTTTAACGATCTGAATTATATTTATTTTGTAAGTCACTAGTAATAAATCACCTTTACAAAAATTTAATTAAATACGAAAAACTATTTACTCATTTAATTGTCATGGCTCCTATTATGCATGAACATTGATGTTTCTTAATTAGAACATAATGTTCATCAATTTTTTTTTAAAATTCAATTACATATCTCAAATATTTTCGAGTTGGTTTTGCAATGATAATCTAAGAAGTGCTATTTGAAAAATAAAAAATTTGGATAGTTGAAGTTTGATTTGATGTGAACCCCACAACTAATCTTATTTTAAATAAAAATGGGATCACTCCTTTTAAAGACTCAATGCATAACTTATAAGTCGTCTACTTATGATAGATTATTTTAAATCATTTTATAAAATATATAGATTAATAATATTGTGCAGCGCGCAATATGAACCATACATTTGAAATTTCTTCACCAAATACATATTTAACAAGCAATTTGACTTCAACGTGCTACTTCGAAGACTTTGGTGGAATTTTTTTATTAACTTGTAGTAGGATTATAAAGTGAGACACAAGGGGACAAGTGAGATTTAACAATGTTTTCAAGAGTACTAAACTCACACCAGCGTAGCGACTAAATCAACAAATTTAACGAGTAATCATTTCCTCGCTAAAACGCTTATATGTCAGAGTTCGTTGCTTTGCAATCGGAGGCAGACTGCCCTCCTCTTAGGGTGTTCTTCGTATCTCCTCTTATTTGTGCGGTTACAGTTAAACCACGTTAATATTTTATATTGAATTTTTTATAGAAATAATAAGACAAAAAACAATAAGAATATAAAATATTGACGTGGCTTAACCGTGACCGTACAAATAAAAAAGGATGGAAAGGGCACCCAAAAAAGAGGGCAGACAATCTGCCTCCTTGCAATCTGCATCTTGATTAATATTTTTGTTTACGAATGAATCAAATATTCATTCGATTCAAGAGTGCTAAACTCACACCAGCTTCTTGACCCGCATCCTCAACTGATGCTTTGCCAATTTAGAGACTTAACTGAGTTTTGGTTGCCATCCTAATGGAGAACATGAAGGGCGTGGGTTTAATAATCAATCAAGACCGTCTAAAAACGCGGGCATCATGCACTTCCGAGGGTTTCCACAGCTACGTGTACGGTGATGATACGTAGATGCACGCAAGCTGATCGTATGATAAACTATACTGTCGGGGAATTTCTGCTGACGGCACTGAGAGCTGAGCCAATTGTCCCCCTCTCGTTCTCTATTTATTGGCTCAACAAACACAATGCAGAGTCCGTCCGCATTCCAGAGGTTTCTTTTCACCTAATTTTAGCACGTTATTAACTTCTTAATACATATAAAAAATAAGAGACAGAGAGGTCGCACTGGGTGAGGCATATGCAGGGGTTCAAAATTTCATAGAATATCATGTTCTTCATTCTCTTTCGTTTGATGATCAAAATACCCAAATATCCCTTGAAATTTTCAACTTTGATGAACTAAATTATACATTATGAATTATATAATCAGTTCTATGCATCGTATATCCAACCAATTCAAGATATTTTTTTTATTGTAACTGTCGTGTTGTTATGTCATCTATCCTGTGATTACTCTAGCCCAAACTCGCCTAACTTCGAAATTCCGATGGAACCCAAAACCAGTGAGCTCCCAAAAGGCTTCGTCCTAGGTAGATATGAGAATATACATATAAGGCTTATAGGATCATTTTCCCTGAACGATGTGGGATGCTACAGTTGTTGTGTATTATTATAAATTCATTGATATTTAAAATATATATGTATACGTATTTATAATTTAATACAATACTATGCATTAACTTCTACTTATATTATAATTTGTATGTACTAATTATGAATGGTTGTACTAAAAAATATCTCCAAAAATTCAGTCTATTAGTGAGTGTAGAAGACAGAGTGAATAAAAGACAAGTATTAGGGTTATGAAACTTATTTTTCCAAGGGGTTGTCAGAGATCTGGTGCTCCCTAAATACAGTACGTGCGTGGCATATGCTTACAAGTGTCTCATGTGTTGGTATACTAAATCGTATTAGGTGCAACTGTACACGGTTACGGTTCACGCTTCAAAAAAGTGAGTGATTTTGTTGTTTAGTTACGTCGTTAAAGTCCAAACTTTCAATCGGAATCTACACAAGTTACCGACAAAAACATGATCTGTCTTTTTTGGGGTAATGCTTCTCCATATTAGATTTTTAAGTGGAAAGGAATTAACAAAACTAATCCACAAAAGTGATGGATGATCTCTTTCTTTTCGTTTGGTAAACTGCAACTCTCCCCTACCTTTTTTCCCTTTGTCTTAAGCGATCCCTCAAAAGGATTAATGCCATTCAACTCAATTGAAACACCACCAAGTTTTCAGCCCAAAAAAAAGAAAGACCACCAATTTTCTTTTTCTTTTTTTGTATTTGTAATTCTTAAACAATAAACATCAATTTGGTGTTTATATATAGTAATCTTAAAGCAGACGATGAAAAGTTTGAGCATGCATCATGTAAGGTAGAACCATGTTTTGCTACTGAAAGAAAAACAATTGAAATTCAATCACAAATAAACAAGTGTCTAATGATAATTTTTAATTTCAATTATTCAAACACGTATTTATTTGTGATTAGTTTTTCAATAGCACTTGTTGCTTTTTTTTTCCGTAAGCGAAGCATGAAGATCAAGGAGAATTCTTAACATTATTAATTTACTAGCGGCCTGAATATAACTCGGTCGACGAAGGAAAGGGGGTAAATAAGAAGAAAATAATTAGTATGCATAATTTAATAACCTTGGAAAGAATCAATGGCCTTGGAGAACAACGAAAAGAGGGTTTGGAATATAGTTTAATTATGTGAGTGGGGGGATTCTTTTGGGTTTTGGATCCTTTGCTTTGAACGAATCCTTTATCTCTTACTTTCTGTGTTGCCGAATGCCAACATTGTCTAGTGCGACAGCAGCGACACCTCCCCATCCCTCCTCAAGGAGAAGCTTCATATCTCAATGCCTCCATATTTTATTCTATTCAATTACTCAAAGTCACTAGCACTATATTTTGTTAATTTATTGTGTGATTTAGCTCAAGCTATTAAAATTCTCACCTTAAAACCATAAGGATATTTAAAATAGTAACATACTTTATGAACTCTTTATTACTTCATGTTTTTGACACAATGATTTAAAATTTTGATACAAAAATTAATATTAAACTGTAAGGTGACAGAGAGTTCATAAAAAGTCTCACTTTGAGAAAGTTTCCTTAACATTTCTCTTAGTTTTATAAATACAAAGTAGTGTACCTAAAGTATCATTACTTACTGCATACACCTATCACAGATTCCATGTGACAGTTATATTACAAGACAATCGTGCATAGTTACATACAAAAGTTGAGGTGAAATGTATTAGTATATGATCGATGACATTTTTCAATAGGAACGGAAACACCCATGCATCCAATTCACACTGTGAATTTGGCAATATTTTGCCAAAGATTCTTGCTTAGAAAAGAACGACGGAGTTACGACCAAAACGAAAAAAGACACAAACGATGGATTGTTCAACATTTTTGCAACAGACAAACCAGCTTTCTAATTCCACAGTTGCACTTGTGCAGTCAAAACCCTAGGAGGAAGTTAAACAGTCAAGAGACAAACAAAGGAAATTAAAGGAGCCACCCATTTCCCGCATGCCACACAAAATAATCACAAAAGTATTTCCAGGCTCTCTCTTTCTTTTTTCCTTCATATTCCTTGTAATTCGTATTCCATTTTTGGCTTTTTCTCATCAAGAAAACATGTCCTTTCTTAAGAATAAAAAAAAGCAAAGAAAATATTACTAAGTAGGCTTATCACAGTGCTAAATTAGCATTGAACATATACCGCATCAATGATCCAACCATATATACTATCTAATTAAAAGGCACACTGTATGCAAGCATTTTTAACATTCATAATTTGTTAATTAAGTGCCAGAACGCAATGATAAAAACTGAAACTAAGTTGTGATCATGACTCCAAAAGTCAAAATTTAATTACCCATTTTCTTTTTACATAAACATGAAAGGGTAATTTACGGGCAGCCAAAAAAAAAAAAGAAAGTAGTTTTTTCTTTGAACACGAAGATGAAGAAGATGGAATTAGCTAAAACCCACCTCAATTTAAGCCGTATTAGAGCTTAATTACCGTCTTCGGCGAAGGAGAAGAACTTAACCTAATAATTATTGACTCCACACACCCCATATTCTCTCTCCAAGAAAGCTCACAAACCTTCTCAATGACCCTTTTTCCGAGTCTTCCTCATCAACCTCTCCGCCGCCGCCACCGGCCTCTTGATCCGCCGTGTGAGGCTGAGCCAGCTCCTTCCTTTTCACACTCAACTCGGACCTCTTCAACTCACCCGAGCCATTATTAACCCTACTCTTGTTCCTCCTCTCCTTCTTACTAGGCTTTGACGAAAACCCTTTGCTCTCAGTCAGCAGCTCATCTTCAAAAGCATCGATGATCTCGTGGATGAGTTGGCGATTTGGCGACTCGTCCCATCTGACCCAGTAACTCGTGTAGCACCTGAAGCAGTTGCAGTTAAACCTAGCCGGGTGGTCCCCGCCAACCCCACCGCTCCCGCTGCCGCCCTTTGCTGCTGCCGTCTTTTTGGCGGCGGCGGTTGTCCTATTACGTGGAGGAGCGTACGAGGAGGAGGATGACAAGTTGACAGAGCTGTTAGAACAGGAGATGAGGTAAGCCAGGACTTCTCTGTCCTCGGGTGACAGAGCGGCCGCCAGGGTGAGGATGGTGGCGGGAAGAAAGGCCAGGTGGTCTGATATGATTGGCGGTGACGGATGAACCGCTCCCTTTCGGTAGAGCTTCTTCATGGTTTAACTGTTGGTGAAGCAAAGACTTACGGTTGGCGATGAAGATGGTGAGGTTTTTAGACAGAGAAAGAGGGAGAGATGAGAGAGAGAGAGATAGAGAGAAGCTCTGGCCTAATTAAGAAGGGTTGCTGAGGTTATATGCCAGATTCAGAGAGAGAGAGAGAGAGAGAGAGGAGAGGAGAGTAGAGGCATTGGAGTTGGTGATGGGGTGATGTAATGAGTTTTTGAAAGTTAGGTTCTGATTGGGGAAGTGTTCATGTGCGACGCGGGCTACTGACTGTATCTGTACGTGCAGTCTCATCAGAGTGAGTGAATATTGAATAATTTGAATTGGATTGCTTGGACGGTTGTGATGTGGTGGAACTAACTTAGTATGATATCATTAATTGTACGTAGGGTTGGTAGGACTTTCTCAGTCGAAGCTTTGGCCTTATCTGCGGTGCCGCATCTTTAACAACTATCATGCAACATGAAGTTGTGCACTACTATATAAAATGAATTGCGCTTTGTCACACGTGATAATGTGTGGTAATATTGTAATAGTGGCATGGCGATTTTGGCCAATCTACAAGAATACGCAATGAGAATATAAATGTGACCGAATTCTAAATCAATCGCATGCTATTATGTAAAAATATTAATTATACATATAAGTTTAGAATATTTGTCACAGTGACATTTTTAGTGCGTTTTCTAGTGTTAATACAAGACACGGACCTGAGTATTTTTAATACCATGCAATTTAGACTGCGTCAAAAGGAATTTAAATTGAATAGATGTTTGAATAATATAGCACTGCAAGTAAGATGTCATGTTTCGGCTGCGAGTTCCATTTTCTAGTAACGTGCATTTTGCGCTATATCTTGTTGACTTGGAAATTGAAAACGGACAACTTTGTTAAATTTTGAGTAGGATCTGAAAATTCTATAAACTTCCAATAAAAAATGTATAAACGTCAAATGGGAGCACCCTGACGAGCGATGCACCAAGGCCATTGGGAATAATAAGTGAAATAAAGTTCACACAAGAGCAAATTATAGTTCTGCCGAATCCAATTCGAGACAAAGTTAATGTTACACAAGCCACAATGGTCAAATATAAACCGCGAGTTTTGAATTTCGCATGTTTATAACAATTCAACACTAATCGGATTAAAGCTCTGCATTCCGGCAAACCATCAAGAGGAACTATGTAGATGAGTTTTGTGTAAAACTTTGTTTGAATGGCAGTGAAATGACAACGAAAACCCTATTCATTTAGAAGAGAACGTTGTTGTGTGCTGGAAGTAGAAGACTACTTCAGCTGGCTTTTCAATGGCGACGCCTTCAGGTAAGAGGTTCTTACAGCATGTGTGATTTATATATTGGTTGTTACTGATCTGTTTGTTCATGTTGGTAATCCTAGTGCCCCGATGGTTTTATCGTTGGCTTAGTTATTTGTAGATTAGCCTTACATTTTGATCCATGATTCCAGGTTTCTTGAGCTCCTCATTGGTTACTGAATGACCAAGACCAGGAAATGTAGGAGTTGCATAAACGTGGAGTATGCGTGCTTTTAATGAGTGTTGTGTAGCTTGCATATCATTACCTTCAACTCGCAGCTTACACCAGCTTGTTCGACGAAACGGGGACCTGCTTCTCCAGCTTTAAACAATTTACCATGTTGTCGGCTTATCCCATGAGACCACACAAAATAGGCCTCTGCACATGTATTCATGCATACGTAATCAGATTGTTTAATCACGCGAAAATTCTTAACAAACGACCAGTTCATGTCAACCAAATCTAACATTGAGACCACAAACTAGACATAACGGAAGACTAGATTTCATTTGAAATATATTAAATGAATGGGACAAAGTCCAGGATGATGGCGATGATGGCGATGATGGTATCACGACATTGGATGGACATGCTTTTTCGAGTTTGAAGCACGATAACGAATGCTAATCATGATAAACTTCTGGAAAGTACAATTTTCGCTTCTGGTTTTTATTTGTTCATTCAGAGATGAATTGAAAGGAAGCCATCGACTAAACACTGCACCTCCTCCCAAAGTTTTAGGGTATAGCAGAACCACTTGCCAATGCCAAGGCTTGGGCACCTGATAAAAAAAGATTGGATTTTCAAGTTACCAGCAGTAAGGAATTCAACCGCGCAAGTGTTTCTAACAGTGTAACTGTGTAAGTGTGAGTGCATAAAGAAAGAGACCGATCTCAAAGCAAGAATGCATCACAGCACCATCTACTAGAACGAATGCCACTAGATCGTACTGACTTGGTTTAGAACAAATTATGCTCTTCATGAAGTCTTAATCAGCACAAGGATATCTCTGCAACATTATATTAAAATTGAGGCATGCCTTCAATGACCAAAAAAGGGATTTCTGCAGTTTCAACATTAACCATTCTCTAGTTTTTTTTAGACTCAATCCTAAAAGCAATGCAACTTAGGGAGAGCTTAAAGGGAGGGATTCCATTTAAAAAAAAAAAATGGAAACATGCTTCCCACCGTTAGATTGACTTTAATGAAATTGTGTGGTTGAGATTCAAATACAGGCCACACAGTTTCATTAAAGTTAAATCTAACGATGGGGAGCGTGTCCCCATTTTTTTTTGAAAAATAGGAATCCCTCCCCTTAAGCTCTCTGTGTAACTTAACTTAAGCCTACATTCCAATGCTTTTTGTATGGCAAAGGGACTAACACTTGAGTGATCTTTTTAGAAAATATTAGTATTTAAGTTTATTTTAATACTTGGGTTTTGCTCATTAGTTTAGGACTTGGGCCTAGTCTATCCGATTTAGAGTTTCTTAGGTTTAGTTCTATATAAATATTGTTTGTAATTTAGTTTGAAAAACAAGTTAGTCACAATGTAGTATCTTAGGGTTTTGTAGTGGTTCCAGCATCCTCGTTTGTTTAATAATATTCCTATTTTATTCGTCGTGTACTTTGATATTCAACTTATATTTCCGTCTTCATCTATGGTCATCAATTTCATTAATTATGAGCACCCATTTCAACATACTTTCAACACTCTGCAGTACGACGAAACTCGTTTCGTTCGCAAAGTGGTAAATACAAATTGTAACCTTTCTAAATGACGACTTGTCAAAATTTAACCACAAGTCTAAAATTTGTAACCAAATATTTGCAGTGTCAAATACCAAGGACCCTTCAAGGCTTCAAGTTCGTTCTGGCCAATGAGCATTTCATTGCAAATGCAGGTTAGGCTGGTAAAGCAAGGGAGTACGTTCGCCCCCTTCTACGGTTCTAACCAAGCTCGAATTTCCTTTAAAAAAGTAGAGCAATTTAAAATCTCGCCTTGTCAAATAATAAAAAAGCATTTGATCACAACAATTCAAGAGCTTTTTATTAACAAATCAAGACCCCTAGTTAACTTTAGAGTAAAGCAAAAATCGTCATGATAGTTTTCTTTGCAAAATAGAACAACAATCATCTATATATCTTATAGTTTTATGGAAATAATTGTTGAATTTTTTGAAAATTAACCGCAATTAAAAATTAAAATTACATGTTAACGCAAGCTTAAAATCGTTGTCACTCTCATTCCCGTTAGTATATACCAGATCATTTGTTAAATAAAATCGCAGTTTTAGCCTTTACAACTGCTACAGAGCACATTTTGTTGAGAAATTTTTAGTTGTGACGAGAACACGGATAGTACATCACGTGTTTTTATGCAAGTGTTGAAATTTTTTAATTTTTAAATTAACCTTTTAACACACATAACTCACTATTTATATAAGGACACGTGGTGTACCACGTTTTGTGACGGTCACACTGAAAAATCTCTCTATTTCGTTAGGCCAGCCCTGCTTTAAGTCACACGTGGCTAGACACTACTGGCCATCTCAAACACTAACGGATATATTGGTCTCTCTGACCTTTGCAAGCTACAGAGCTTAGAGAGAGAACAATCCATGGCGGCTACGAAGCTCCAAGCGCTGTGGAATCACCCGGCCGGCCCTAAAACCAGTGAGTCCCACTCCCTCCGATTTCACATCCGAATTATATTATTCTCGATATATTTTTATTCGAATTTTCGCATCTTTATATTTTCTATTTTTTAATTTGCAACCTTTTGCAAGATTTAGATCTTCTGCGTTGGATTGACTGAGCTTGTTCTCGTACCTTTTTTTCTTTCTTTGATCGTATATTGTTAATTAGGTTTTGATAAAGACACCCAATTGAGCTTTTCCCACGAAATTAGAAGTTGGAAAAGTAGTTGGTTCTTTAGAATTTAGTTCAATATGTTTAAAAACAACAACCATGCCTTCTCTCATTAAGTGAATCGGCTACCTGTTTCACATTCTAGACTTGGCTCCATCATAGCACAATATTGTCTGCTTTGGGCCCCAATCACGCCATCACGGTTTTGTTTCTGGGCACTCACACGATAACATCCTATTGGATCACCCATCCTGGATTGCTGCCCGCACTCGCTTAACTTCGGAGTTCTGAAGCCAGTGAGATTCCAAAAGGCTTCGTGCTATATGGAGATGGGCATGTACATATAAGGCACATTACCCCATCTCAGTTGATCGATATGTGATGTTACAACCTGTATCATATGACGTGAGTGCGTTTAGTTTTGCGCCAAGTTTTCTGTTATCGTATGACATGAGTGCGTTCGGTTTTGCGCCAAGTATTCTTTTAGACCAATATGTTCTAGTTCTATTCTTTGAATTGTTTGCGCTTATTTTTCTTGATCAAGTGTAGTGGAAAATTTGTTTGATTGCAGTTCACTTTTGGGCTCCCACATTTAAATGGGGAATCAGCATAGCAAATATTGCTGACTTCGCTAAACCCCCAGAAAACCTTTCATATCCTCAGCAAATAGGTTTGTACATATGTTGTTGTTTCATGTTCTGTACGAGAGTAGTGGATTTCTCTGGTCTCGCCTCAAATTAATGTTTTTCCCGCTCTTGTTTTGTACCCAGCGGTTGCATGCACCGGAGTTGTCTGGTCACGTTATAGCACCGTCATAACTCCGGTAAGTTGAACTAATCGATATAATGTTCCTTCCTGCCTCTAGAAGATCAGAAGATTGATGATAGTTGCGTGGTATATCTGATGAGATGAATTCATATGCAGCTTTTGCTTCTACTTTTTCTTATTACCAAATTTTGTAGATCATGTGAAATATGAACGTATCTTATGTGGATTTGGCATTACTTTCCGAGGAGAGATAGGTTCGAGATTAGATTTCAGGTTTCCCTAGATGATAGACCGGCTTTCAGTAAACTTGTGAGTTCCAAAACTGTAGATGCATAATATTCGTCATAAGAACAAGAGAGTCATGGATTTACTTTGATGTGGAAATAGAACATAAAAAGGGGACTTGGGGTAACAGATGAGTGAAAGTGCATGCATTAAGGATTAGCCTTTTGGTTTTCCTCTTGATTCTGTATATTGGAGCTTTCCTGGATGGAGTTTTTGCTGCATTTTGAGCTTTGCGTTCTGCGATTCATAATTGCAGAAGAACTGGAATCTTTTTAGTGTGAATGTAGCAATGGCAGGGACAGGCCTCTACCAACTCAGTCGTAAAATACGGTAAGTTCAATGTAATGTTAATTGTTTTGATGAAATTTTGGTGATGATAAAGGGGATAGCTCTTACTAAATAGTTCACTAAACAGTGCTTGTTATCAATGGTTAGCTGGAACCGTTCAAAACATTTTTGTGGCGTGTTCATCATGACACGAACATCTGTATGAGATAATCTTCCTACTTTTTCCAGGCATGACTATTTCTCCGAGAAAGAGGCAGCAGTTGCCGAAGAATGATGGCGAAAATTGTACCAACCACATCTTGTCATGGGTGCCAAGGCTCATGTCGCCTCCTTCCCTTCCGTTTCTATTGAATTTGATTTCATGTTGCCGCCTTCTTGGAGGGATCTGGAGAGTCGAGTTTGATGTGGTAACGGATAGTTTGTACTTCTCTGTTTGATTCAGTTTGCAACTGAAAAAAAATAGTGGACAGTTGAACAGCCAAAAGTTCCTAATTCACTAATAAATTTTATCTTCAAATCTCTGCTATATTAGTTCGATTTGGAGTGCATATATCTGAATCTGGGCAGTTCATATTTCGTAATCCCTCCTCCCCCAATTTTCCTGGTTCTGTTGTTCACTCCCGCACAGTTGGCGGGCTGCGGCCTACTCCCATTTACGAAGAGGAGTAGTGCAATATTTTCCGGTCAGAAGGAAGACCGTAGTGGATGAAAATGACGAATCTCACATAATTTGAGGAAAGTTAACTACTGACATATCTATATAAATGGAATGCTCAAGCGTGGCGAAACTACAGCATTTCCGACCCGTGCTACATCTCGATGGATTCGCAACGATAATCGGCCTAATCAAATTGTAATGAACTAAAACTTCATAAATGTTTATGAGTTCAAAAGTTTACAACCTCAGTAAAATTTCGAAGTACATGCCCCATCCCAGAAGTAAACAAAAATGGCCGGCTGAAGAAAAAAATCAATGATTTTAATGTTGAAGTATGTAAGTTTTGCATCTTATACCGAATGGGTATAATTTGCAATCAGCTAAACAATGAAGACTAACAGTACACGCGAATGCCACTGAAACTCACTTGCCCTGTATGGCCGTAGGTAAATTATAAAGCCAAGGGAAAACTGAATTCCGAATTCGTCACCAACAATTAGCTGCTCCTTGTAAGGTTATGAGTGCCAGTTTTTGAAGACCTCCAATATGGGCTCGCTTAATGCTTGAACCTAGTCGCTGCAACTAACCATTTCTGGTTTGTTCAGCTTTCAGACCAGAATCGTCATCGTTTTCATGCCCATTCAAGCCCAAACTTAAATTCAGATCTTGGCATACTATCTGATTACTCCCCTGCGAATGAAACAAAAAAAATCAAGCAACTGTTAATAAAAAAATGGGAAATCAAACCTCTTTAGATTTACCATTAGAGTTCAAGTACCAATATGATTTCCACAATTTCTTAACAGAGAAAGGCGTAAATTAAATCCTTCCAACAGAAAAGTAGAGTCAATTTATGGTTCACACACACATCAATGCAGATAATAAGCATGTGTCTCCAGCATACAAAGTACTTGCTAAACGAACCCAAAACAAGAAATGGTAGAAAACAACGCAATCATAAAAAGGCACAAACATTTCACCTGATTTTCTTCCATAGGGATGTCATTAATATCAGGTTTTTCCTCTAAACCCTCATTCTTAAGGGTTGACTCGGTTTCAACTGGCTCATTATCAATGGAGTCGCCGTCATCTTCAACCTGCTCTGCAGAATCATTTTCCTGTTCTTCTAGTAAAGCAATCTGCTTTGTCAAAAGGATAAAAGTATCATTAAACAGAAACACCCCCCCCCCCCCCCCCCCACCAAAATCAAACAAAACACTTAAAAAGAAAGTCAAAACGATCCTACCACATTAACCCCAGTGGAATCGTGGAAACCTGTCTAGCGATGTTATGATGGTGACCTTGGGAATTGTTACAACTTAAAAGCAATAACTCAATATCATTACTATCTTAGAGCCATCCTACCCATAATCCAATAAGACAGTGAACAATCATGGAGAACCTCTACACTGTTTTCAAATGTTATACACTCTATGCACCAGTAAAAATAACCATTCCCAATATCACAAACTCAAATTTGACTACTAAACGGCAATTCCTGGTGTCTGTTTTCCCTCCAGCCATCCAGCCATCCACCATAAGAATAAGATTTTTAGAGACAGCTCAGTTTATGAAATTGGTAATGTTTCTCCAAGTTGGAAATTGGCGACCTGATGCACTAGTGCAGGTCTTAGGAAAACAAGAGATGGCCGGACATGCAACATAGGAATTCAGAGATCAATTTTTTCACTTAATCTAGCTTATTTGCACACATAAACCCCAAATCTTAACATAACACAAAGTATAAATACGCAATTGTAAAACTTCATAGCTGCATTCACCAAGTTTCGTCAGTACATACTTGCCGGTTGGCACTATGGATGAAAAGCTGGAAACCCTTTCCAATAGAATAAAGTTCAAAGAAATACCAAAAGGAACCACAAAATGAAAACTGGTAACAAAGTAGTATATCACTATCTAGAGAAAAAAATGTCAATATAACCCCCAAAAACTAACTCTTGATTGCCGAGATTCGATATCAACTTTGTGAGAACGCTAGCTGAATATTGTAACCACTACAATTCTACAACCTCGAACATCTCATGTTTTCTCAAAGTACTGAATCTTCACTACAACAACAAAGTTTGGTTTAACGGGTGCTGCATTAAATCTGATTCACCAATCGACAATCAGTTTACTTCTAAATACACAACATCCCAATGTGCTAATCTTTTCTCGTATAAATCATAAAAACCAAACCAAAATCCAACAACAACTCTATCTAAACTTCAACATGAGAAACAAAGAACTCATAACTCAAATTCATATTCTAACAAAACTGAATATACAACGTATTCATTTTTCGACTCGAGGACTTGCTCACGCCTTCTGCAAATCACGAGACCCTCACTTCACTCAGTCCATAAAGAAACTAAAAAGAAGCATAAACCCATAATTTCCAGTGTGTCAAACACCTCCTTCCCCAAGATCTCTGAAACTAAACCCTAAAGTACTATTAACCCAAAACATACTATATAGATTTCAACTCAAATGAAAAAACCCACAAAGCTTTCATTAAAAAAATACAAAAATCAAACAACCCAAAGCATCAATCAGACTCCAATGTCAAAAAATCAATCATACAGCAAAATTACCGGAATGTATTTGAATTTTCGGCGGGGCGGCTCCTCGCTAGCAGTCAAAAGGCCGTCGTCCTTGGCAGAAACCTTGTCCCTGTCCCCTCCATTGGCGACTGCGCCATTACTAATGGTAGCGCTTTGGCTTTGGGCAATTGGGGTCCACTTATAAAGCAAGAGATGGGAGCCGTTAATACCGTTAGAGGAACCGTTAATCTGGTGAGAGTGATGGGTAGAGGTGTTGTGGTTGGAGGGAGGAGCTACGTGGACCCACTTCTTCTTCCACTTCCTCACCGGCCCAGTGAACACCGTGGCCGGTCCGTGCCGGGTCGAAGTCCGCCCGAGTCGGGCCCCAACTCCCTCCATCTTGCTGATAGATCTCCGATTCTGCGTTGGCGAGTCGTTAGGCGGCCGATCCGTCGTTAAAATTAAATTTAAAAAATAATTAAGAATTTTAAGAATGATTCTTTGTTTCCTTGCTTTCTCTCTCTAAAACAAAGACTTTCTCTCTCTAGATTTGGGTGGGGTGCGTTTTTGATTCGCATATGTTGTTTCCGTGTCTGGGTGGGATTGGGTGGTGCTCATGCACTGTTACTATTGTGATGCTAAATCAGGGCCGTCTACGGATTCTTACTACATTGGGACTTTTTCTTTCTGATTCACCAATTATTGGAAACCTATGGATTTGTCAAGTACAGCTATATTTTACTTATTACGGCTTAATAGTATTTTTTTTATTATTAATAAATGAGACACTTTAAGTTTGATTATCGTTAAAAATAAATTTAAACCACATTATTGTTAAAAATTATAAGGCTTAATCGACTTTCACGCCCCCTTAATATAAAATAAATAGTCGTTGGTTTTTCACAAGTAGCCGGCAGTGTCAACAAGTGGGGTTTCAACGAATATCCTTGACACATTTTATGGGCTAAATTCGGCGCAAAAACAAGCTTACTCAAAGCCTTTTTTGTGGTCCAATGATTGGAGTTGATCTAACTAGCGGGTTTGGTAACAATTTTCAATTCTCAATTGACAAGCTAGCAAGGCAGGTAATAGTGTTGTGCATTTGGGATCATAATCATGGTAAGCGGAAATTGGGAGCAGTAGATGTTATGACAAATTCACTAGTAGCAGCAGCACTGGAAAGAAAGGTCGCAGCAAGGAAGTAGGTGAATCCGACGACATTGGAGTCGAAGGGACCAGCTCAACTCCGTTGAACACAAGAAAACACAGTGACCAAGATTGACTGAATAACAAAAAAACACAGTACCCAAATTGGCTAAATAAAAAACACGATAAATTTTGACCCATAACAGAGTGGTCAACAACATTTAATGAAATAAAAGATAAAGATATGAATAAACGAGAAACAAAACACAAAGTTATCCTGTCTCGGTCGAGATTAAGTTTGGTATGGGATAAATACCACAACACAGACGTCTAAATAATTTAAGCATATTTTGCACTGGTTACTAAGCATTCAAATACAATAGTTGAAGGCATTTGTTCTTTCAGGTGTTGCATAGCATGATCTTCGCTATCTCTTCCTCTTCGACTTGTTCAACACCCCTATCCATTGCATTGGCATATGTTGTACTAGGATACAACTCGATCAGCGATCAGAACTCTTGGCCACGGATTTGCTGGGAGAATTACTTTTGAGAGAGATCCGCGATGTGGGATCTGAGTTTTTGGCGGGTTGAATCGTAGGATAAAAGAAAACGCTTCCGATGAACTGGAAGAAAAAAAACGTATTGTCATTATCTTCCAACTAAGTTTAGAACAAGTACTTCTACGCAGCATCTATGCAGGAAGAAGAGCAGGGGACACTGAGGAGCAGGGAATAAATCAGTGTCAAGAATTAACACGAGTCAATAATTAAAATCAATAATCAATTAACTATAATCAGAATCAATTAACTAAATTATATACTTGAGATTAATGTGTGCGAAGCCTGCGTCACGTGCCTCATCTGCTACCATACCAGACACTCCGACGTCGGCATCGTTTAGAACCAGTGCGCACAGAGACGATGTGGTGAGAAACTCCCTCAGATGGCCGATGGCCTTAGCCTGCTTTTTGGTCTTGATGCACACAGATGCGCTGGCCTCCAGCTGTTGTACGAAGTGGTTCATGGAGGTCCTCACTACCTCGAGTTTTTCCCTCTGCTTTCTCAATTTGGCCAAAATCTTGAACGCCCCCTTGATGTCATTGCGACTTTGCACAGGACATCAAGGGGGCGTTCAAGATTTTGGCCAAATTGAGAAAGCATAGGGAAAAACTCGAGGTAGTGAGGACCTCCATGAACCACTTCGTACAACAGCTGGAGGCCAGCGCATCTGTGTGCATCGGGACCAAAAAGCAGGCTAAAGCCATCGACCATCTGAGGGAGTTTCTCACCACATCGTCTCTGTGCGCAGGCTAAGGCCATCGGCCATCTGAGGGAGTTTCTCACCACACCATATCTGTGCGCACTGGTTCTAACGACGCCGACGTCGGAGTGTCTGGTATGGTAGCAGATGAGGCACGTGACGCAGGCTTCGCACACATTAATCTCAAGTATATAATTTAGTTAATTGATTCTGATTATAGTTAATTGATTATTGATTTTAATTATTGACTCGTGTTAATTCTTGACACTGATTTATTCCCTGCTCCTCAGTGTCCCCTGCTCTTCTTCCTGCATAGGTGCTGCGTAGAAGTACTTGTTCTAAACTTAGTTGGAAGATAATGACAATACGTTTTTTTTCTTCCAGTTCATCGGAAGCGTTTTCTTTTATCCTACGATTCAACCCGCCAAAAACTCAGATCCCTGCGGATCTCTCTCAAAAGTAAAATTCTCTCAGCAAATCCAAACCCAGAAATGTCGTTGGTGACGGTTTCTATGGCTGATTTCCTGACTATGGAAGATCGGTGTGAAAAGCTGAAGTTCAAGATTTCCCACTCGAGAGAATGCTTCGTGGAAAAGGCTAACAAGGTATTTTCATGAATACTTACATCCCCATAAACGTATTTTCATGAATATATTTCATAAACAAAACCGTTGAATTTCTTAATCATCGTTTAAACGTCATTTGTACGTTCGAAACTTCGAATTAGAGATTCTGAAATTGAACCGTTCCGATTATGGAATTTCTAAGATGAATGTAGATTATTGGCAATGGGGGATCCGAGTAGTCTTTTGCAGAAAGCAATGTCAAGATCCAAGGAAACTAAACCAAAACCCGGTTTTACATCAGGGGCAGAAAAAGGGATGCAAATTTGGACAAATTCGATGTGTGGAAAAACATAAAGATTCAATTTTTAGATGCTGGTATGCGCGTTTGGTATCTGGGAAACAGAAAGATGCAATTTTTCATAACAATTAGATATCTATGAAAGAGACGAGAAGAAAAAAAAGGTAAAAAAAAAAGGGGTGTGTACCTTGTTTTTGGAAAATTGAGAAGCTGGCCGAGCTTCTGACGAACCATCCAAATCGGCGCGACCCGAATCTGAAGATCCATTCCCTGAATTCTAACGCCTACCGAAGGCGGAGTAGGTAATAGAGAGATGAAGGAGCAGAGGAAAAAAAGGGAAAAATAAATGAGGAGAGAAAAAAATGGAAATAAAAACAAAGGAAGGAGGAGAGGAATGATCTTTCTGTCCAAATTCATAGAATGATCGTTCCGGCTAGGTAACAGAGAGAGGAGGGATGAGAGGAAAAATGGGGAGAAAAAACAAAGAAGAAGATGCGGCTGGCTGCAGAGCCAAATAAAAAAAACTCGTCCTTTTCTTACTACTTTTATAACATCAAATTGTTTTAAAAAAATAAGCATATAAAATATTTGATTTGTGACAAGGATATTTTAGTAATTATAATCATTTATATTCCGATTCTGTTAAATTAGTAAACAGTTTTATGAATTCAATATTATTTTTATTCAAATTCCAAAACAATTAAGTAAACAACTTTTATGGAAATTTAGATTTTGATTCTCCTCAATTCAATTTTTTATATTTGATTACGGTTATCTAAACGAGCCCATTACCCAAATTTAAGAAGAAAAAACTGCCCATTACCCAAATTTAAGAAGAAAATGTCGAAGTCCATTACCCAAATTTAAGAAGGTGTAATTGATTGGGAATTTCAGATGTTTTAATTCTTTTAATTAATTATGGGTATTTAATTAGAATTTTAAGTGAATTTTTTTTAAAATTTAATGTGTATTTAATTAAGATTTTAAGATAATTTATTAAAATCTTTAAAAATGTTGGTGCATTATATCTAGGTATATTTTTCAATTAAGAATTAATTTTAAAGACTTTTAAAAAGTTGAAGAATTTAAGAAAATTTGAGAGATTTCGTAGTGCAATTTAAGTATTTAAATCTCACATCTCCTCTAAGATTTCGAAGAAATTGAATCAAAATTATGAAAAGTAAATAATAGTTCAATTTTAACATAACATATGGAGAAAAAAATTGAAAAAAGAAATCGAAGTGTTACATAAACCTCTAAGGTGCATTTGATTGGGAATTTGAAATGTTTTAATATTTTAATTAATTTAAGGGTATTTAATCAGAATTTTAAGTGATTTTTTTTTAAATTTAACGTGTGACATCCCACATCGCCCAGGGGAGTGATCCTTAAATGTATATTCACATCCCTACCTAGCACGAGGCCTTTTGGGAGCTTACTGACTTCGGGTTCCGTAGGAATTCCAAAGTTAAGCGAGAAGGGGGCTATAACACTCCCATGATAGGTGACCCACTGGAAAGTTGCTCGTGAGTTCCCAGAAACAAAACCGTGAGGGCGTGGTTGGGGCCCAAAGCGGACAATATCATGCTACGGTGGTGAAGCGGGCCCGGGAAGTGGTTCGCCCCGGGCCGGGATGTGACAGAAAGTGTGTGACATCCCACATCGCCCAGGGGAGTGATCCTTAAATGTATATTCTCATCCCTACCTAGCACGAAGCCTTTTGGGAGCTCACTGTCTTCGAGTTCCATAGAAACTCTGAAGTTAAGCGATAAGGGGGCTAGAGCACTCCCATGATGGGTGATCCACTGGGAAGTTGCTCGTGAGTTCCCAGAAACAAAACCGTGAGGGCGTGGTCGGACCCAAAGCGGACAATATCATGCTATGGTGGTAGAGCGGGTCCGGGAAGTGATCCGCCCTGGGTCGAGATGTGACATAACGTGTATTCAATCAAAATTTTAAAATAATTTATTAAAATCCTTAAAAATATTGGTATATTATAACTAGGTGTATTATGTATAGTGTATTTTTGGGCCTAGGCCTAACCCAAAAATAGCAAATATAACTCCAATAATAAACAAATAAATATAAAAGAAAAAAAAAAGAAAAAACACCAAAAGCCGAAGAAAAAGAAAAAACAAAGAACCAACGGCAACACTCGCACAAATTTCTTCGCTTCTGACTCAGTGCAGCCGGCAGCCCGCTGAGTGCCTCTCTCTTTGCAGCTTCCACTCTGCCTCGAGTTCCGCCGCGACTTCGTTCTCCTGCATCTCTATGTGAAAGTTGCTTCAAATCCAAGATTTTCATCACAGATTGATTCTGCTGCTTCCTCTCCTCTCAGACACATTCCAAACGCTTCAGAACTAAATATTCTGTCTGTCTTTCGATGGAAGCTCAGCGTCTGCTTTCTCGGTTCTGCTCAGCCTCGCCGATTCCAAACGCCAGAACCCAATACTTTGTCAGATTTCCCTCCCCTTCTCCTTCTTCTTCTTCTTCTTCCTCCGCCGCTTCTTTTTCTCCTTCTTCTTCTTCTTCCTCCGCCGCTTCTTTTGCTCACTCCCACAGGTGGGTCTCCTTCAAAGCTCGTCCTTTGTCTACCAAGTTAATACAGTGCGGGAACACTGCGGACACAGAGAGAGCTGAGGTGGTGGTTTCTTCGGATAAACAAGATTTGACAAGTGGGATTCGACGGAAAAAGCTTGCCGTTTTTGTTTCCGGCGGGGGCTCCAACTTCCGTTCGATCCATGAAGCGTGTCTGAACGGTTCAATTCTCGGAGACGTTGTCGTTTTGGTCGCAAGTAAACAAGGTATCCTCCACTCTCAACTGCTTTTTGTCATTGCCAGTAATCCAGTTTGCTTTTCTTACTCGATAATCTGGTTGCAATTGCTCGATCTTAACGTTTGTTGTTATCGCTTGCTCAAATTTTGGTCTTCGTTTTTTTTATTGTCGTATCGAGGCAAAATCGGGCATATAGATTGAATGAAAAAGTTTTTGTAGTCACATGTTTTAGCATTCTTTCAATGGCAGCATTGATGTTGGAGGTAGATTACATGCTTTTAGAATGAGTTTTTAGTGCTTTTCTAGGAAGCACTTAGATTGTGAATAAAAATGGTCTTATGCTTCTGGCAAAAGCACTTATGAGCAGGAGTGCTTCCTGCAAATGCATTTCCGAGCCAGAGCCCTTAGACTTGTTCAGAAGGCTTGTTTCAAAATGCCTACATTGGCACTTGGGGTTTCGGCTGCTAATGATAGAGTGTGGTAAAAGCAAGTTAGGAACTTCAAAATATATTGTAGAAATCATTGATGGGAATGTTGTATATTCATTCAGGTTTACTGAATGGTATTTTGCTTGGCAGGTTGCGGAGGCGCCGACTATGCAAGAGAAAAGGGCCTCCCAATTTTGGTGTTCCCGAAAACTAAACTGGAGCCTGACGGAATATCTCCAGCTGACCTTGTTGCTACCCTTAGGTCAGCCTCTTCGACAGCTCAAAACTTTTGTATTCAAGTTTCTCTCTCTCACTTGGGTATTTGGAGTGTCGAACCATCTGCTTATATGCTACTTGTTCAATTACATCCCTCAAAGAGGAGGCTGAGGCAGGGGCAAATATTGATACAAATGCATTAGCATTGGTGCTTTTAGTTTCGGGTGCCTTTATTGGCACCCAATTTTTAAATTAGTTAACCTGCTCATTTTATTGAATTCATAAAGGAGACGACCCAATAGTATGTTACTTACATTACTCATCAGCCTCTTCCCATTTTGGTTGGTTCTGTATAACATCAGTCTTGTGCACTATAAACAATCTGTATGACCATAGCTTAAAAGTACATGCTTATTTTGTGGTGTTTCATTAGCCTAGGGATATAGACCAAGTTCAGCGGTAGCTAGCATGGTGTGAATTATCTATGAGCAGTCTTTTAAGCATAGTTTTATTGCTAATTAGCTTTTGATTGATTATATATATGATCAGGGGATTAGAGGTTGACTTTGTTCTCCTGGCTGGTTACTTGAAACTTATACCGGTTGAGTTGATACAAGCTTATCCCAGATCAATACTGAACATCCATCCCTCACTTCTTCCAGCATTTGGAGGCAAAGGTCATTACGGTATGAAGGTCCACAAGGCAGTCATTGCTTCTGGGGCAAGGTATGCATCCTTCACCAATATCCAATGACTTTTGAGTCAAACTTCACTATTCGAGTTACATTTTCTGTTTGCATGTACAGGAAATGTTCTAATATTTTGTAACTTTCATTTTGGTTAGATACACAGGCCCTACAATACATTTTGTCGATGAGCACTATGATACAGGACGTATCCTTGCCCAAAGAGTTGTCCCTGTGCTTGCTAAGGACACTGCCGAGGAGCTGGCAGCAAGGGTTCTGCGGGAGGTAATGCAATTTTTGTCTTATCTGAACCACTGAATGAATCCGAAGAATCTTTTCTCCGTGTGTTTCATTTTGGATTCTGACCTCTTTAGGGTGCTGGAATCGTAAATGTGTTAGTCTGGGCATTGTATTCAATCAATTTTTTTTATTTCGCTTCGTTATTGATTTTAGGAGCACTCCTTGTACGTGGAAGTGACAACAACATTATGTGAAGAACGGATAGTTTGGAGGGAGGACGGTGTTCCTATTATCCGGAGCAAAGAAAATCCCAACGAATACAGCTAGCAGAACTGAAAGTTTTCATTTTTGAAGATACGTTGTCCCGTTTATATACACTACCTGTTACTTGGATGCGCACATTGCATATACTTAAAAAAAGACGGGAAAGGTCGCAGAAAAAGAGCTCCAAGCTCAACCTGTTGAATGGCGCGGCATGTATCGTTTGTATCCTTTTCCTTTACTGCATTATCTGTACAGTGGCTAAATAGACCATGGCAAAAGTGAGGCTGTTTGCTTTGAGAGTGGTAACTGCGTTGGGCCAAATAGTACCCAAATACAGCAGTAGGGTACTCTTGTTCTTATTTCAATGTCTACCCATCTCGTACCCTAGTTTTTCTCGACCGTGGCAGTATCCCAAGCTAGTTACGAGTTATCATGCGTTTCAAATTTTCCACCTAACAATATAATTGACTTAAGATACCGCAACAATTACATTACCTATTCTTAGATTTCCGCTCTTTCGGATTGAATCTCCAAGGCCCCGAAATGATGAATGTCCAATCCATCCTTTACTCTCCTCTGTATGACGGGGCCCCTCACATTTGGACAGTGTGGATCACATGTCCTTTATAAAGCCCAACTGGTCCATTTTCTAGGAAAAGGATCCCCTCCGGATTCATTATGTGGGGATCCTAGGAATTCCTACATGTTAGCAGTTCATCATGTATCGCGCGGTCAATTTTCATCAAGTATTATTTGTGTTTAATTCAATGTCTACCCATCTCATACTCTAGTTTTTCTCGACTGTGTCAGTATCCCAAGCTAGTTATGAGTTGTCATGCGTTTCAAATTTTCCACCTAACAATATAATTGATTTATGATACCACAACAATTAATTACCTATTCTCGGATTTCTGCTCTTTCGAGTTGAATCTCCAGGGCTCCAAAATCGTGAGGACCACAACATCTCTTTTAAGCCCAACCGGTCCATTTTCGCTACCATATTAGTGAAATCACGCGGATGTACGGCTGAGATCAATCCATCTAACAAGTCCTTCGAGATTCATACATTATAAATCAGCAGCCGCTGCTAGGGTTTCAAAACGCCATCACACTTCTTCTCTCCCTCGTTCTCCGGTGCTGTCGAGCGTTTCATTTTCTCTCTCTCTCTCTCTCTCTCTCTCTCTCTAATTTTCAAGTTTTGTTTTCATATTTTTTTTGTGGGAAATTTATGGATTTGATGAAAAAAAGAAGGCTACTTGTACCAAGAGAGGGGTTTGAATTTGATTCATAAAAATTCAACATACCCTTTCGCTTGATTTTGGCCAAAAGGGCTGTAGCTATATCGAATTACAAAAGAGAGAAGTTTACTGGCCGGTCGTCGTTCTCTGTCGATAGATCTGCTTACCGAGCTTCTCACATTTCTATCTCCATTTTTCCATATCTAAATTGTTTTATAATTTTGGTTTAATTGAATTGAATTGATTGAATTGTGATATGAGAAGGGGAGAGGAGAGAAATGGCATAGGATTTAGCCTTTTCGTGAGACCCTTCTCTTACATGAACTAAAATTATCCAAATTTTAGGGTTACCTTCCAGGCAAACCTGCTTCGATTTCCCAGCTGTTTGCGTCTATCGGTGCCCACATTTTTATTCACTTTTCGTGCATTTAGAAAATTTTAATTACAACCTCAATTTACACTTTTTCTTAAAAAGAAACAAAAATATATTTTAAGCAACTTCTATCGAGTTGGATTTTAATTAGAATTTGTACTCAAATTTGACTGCAAGTGGACGGACACGTTGCTCTAATTTTATTATTAGGGTATTAAGGAAAATGGAATAATTTGAACTCGAATATAAAATTAATTAATTAATTAATTAAAATGATTTGAAAATTTTGAATTTTAATATTAAGAAACAAATAAATAGTATCAAGATTAATTTTTTAGTGTAAAATTATAATTTTTTTGTTAAAATAAATAATATTGTGAGTTTTTTGCTAAAATTTTCAATATAAAAGAAGACAAAATATTGTCTTATACGAACTTGAAAGTCCGATGAGTCTTGAACTATTTTGTTGAACTGCAAATTACATATTGGAATTGAAAATTTTGATATATTATAAATATGGTATCAAATTTATCTTACAATTTATTTTAATAAATAAATATTTTTGTATATTTTACATAAATTTTCTCCAATCAAAACCGAGATGGGTATTTTACAATTGCAACAAGGGCATTGGGCCCGTAACACCAAAATTATAATCTCAAAATAAATAAAGACAAAACGACCGGCTATCCCCCTTGAAACGCAGCACTCAAACGCCCCACTCTCAAGCCATTCTTACTAGCAAAATCATTTCTGCAATAGTAGTCGTAGGCAATGCCTCAAACCCCATTGATTTCTTGACACCTCCAAATCCATGGTTTGATTCCAATGCCGCATTGGCGGCGGCTGATGGTGTTATTGCATTGGTTGTGCGCTTGTAGGATCCAAACCATTTGGCCTGCATGTATCCGTTCCGCCGCCATGGCGGCATTGGCATGTCCACACTCTTCATAGATTTTTTTATTGCCGTGCACATTAGCCTCACGATTTTCTTCAGCTCATTGACTTCTCCGACGAATGTATTTGGAAAAACGTCAAGGAGCAATGTGTAACGTGTCGTGGGCCGAGCAATTTCGAACTCTCCAACAAGGAATGGCTCGACTATGTAACGAGTTCCGTTGAGGTTGACATCGACAAACTCGTAGTCCCCTGCTGGAAACCGGCTAGGTTTCACCCACTTTGATTTGCAAAGGCCTGCACAAATTGGATGAATAATGTAATTAGTAATTAATCAATATCAATAATGTAATTAAATTGTATTATTTATTTCTGCCAAATAACAAGAAGAAATTGATTTTTTTTTCTTTCAAATTTTGGGAATCAAAACATAAATAACACTCAAGGGCAACCCCAAGTAAATATCGGTTTCTGTGATTTCGCAGGTGAGTAATCTTTTCATTGCGCCAAGACTCGATGTTGAAGCATGAAAAACACTCAATTTAAAAACACCACTCACCAGCATCAAAACCCTTGTGGCGCAAGTGAGTCATCAACCTCCTTTTGAACCCCCGGGACGACTTGTCGTCCCCAATGCCCGCCAGCGCAACTTCCACCTCTGCAGCAATCTTCTTCTTCGAATCATCACTTTTCACGTCAAACAAACTCTCCAGAGAATTCTTCGTCTCCGAATCCGACCAATCACCGCCCTCCGATTCTTCATCGACCAATTGTTCCTTCTCGTTCCGTTCGCCGTCTCGATCGCCACCACCTTCTCCGAAATCCCCTCTCTCGATGAAGGACTTGACAAGATCCGACAAATCCACAAAACTCTCCCCCGCCGCGGAGTGCTCGCTCCCGCTGCTCTCGCACAGCCTCACCCGCGCCACCTCGTCAAACGCCGCCGCCACTCTCTGAAACATCACCGCTTCCATCTTTTCCGATTCGCAATAGCGAATGATCTCGGCTACCCTATATCAACCGTGTTCTTCAACTTGGTCGAAATTTGGCCCTCCTATTTGCTCTGCTCCCTCCGATCAGATCAGACCATCAATTGTTTTCGCTTTTGGGACAAAGCAAATGACCCAATTGCGTGTTTTTATATATATATATAGAAAGAGAGAGAGAGAGAGAGAGAGAGAGAGAGAGAGAGTGTTGTCATGGTTTGTTCATGGTGTTTACATAAAAGACAGAAGTCTATAGAGAGAGAGAGATAATGAAGATGATGACATGATGTCTAGACTAAAACGACGCTGCGGATTATACATAGGGGTTAGTGGTGAGTTTAATGAGTTATGATGAACCTGCCCGTTTTGACGTCTTTGTTCCGTTTTCTGTATTTCGTTTGTTGTGTACGCCTCCATAGTTACTAAACTTTTAGATAAATAATGTAACCAATATTTTGGGGATGGGTAATGTATTTTTTTTTGGAACAGAAAACGATAGTATATTTCATTAATTAGCACAAATCATTATAATGGTGTTATTGGGTACATAGCTTTAGTGACTAATAAATTGATCTGAAGTGAATTACACAAATAGATTAATAAAAGGAAACCCCTAAACGACAACCACAAGAGCTAACATACAAACGCCAAGCGCACAAGAGCTACCAGTACAGATCTATTACAATAAACGATAGCAGCAACATAAAAATAAAAATAGCCGCAACGGACATCGCTGAAAAGCAAGGCCACAAAAAAATCATCGCGAAAAAGCGAGATCACATCCAGTCATCGTTGTGTTAGCAAACGAGACTACCAAAACACATCGCACGAAGGCGAAGACCAATTTGACCAAATCAAACAGTGACACCACAGTGCACAAAGACGAGTGGACAACAAGACAACACCAGAAACGAGACCAATTTGGGGATGGATAATGTTAAGGAGATTAAATTTGTAGATAAATTTTTAAAAACTAAAAGACATAAAAATTGATAATTGATTTACTACTTAAACGCATTGTTCTAAAAAACGGCCTAGGCGTTGGGCGCCTAGCAACCGAGGCGTTTTTGGGCAAATCGGGTGGAAAAATCGGATTGGGGCTAGGCGGCGCCTAGGCGGGCAAGGCGGGCTAGGCGGGCTAGGCGGGCTAGGCGGTCTAGGCGGCCCTAGGCGGTCCTAGGCAGTCCTAGGAGGTTTTTTTTAATATTTTTTTAATTAATTGTGTGCTTTTTTTTTTGGTTTCATGGTAGAATAATACTTATGGAAATGGTGTATCTAATTTGCAAATGATGGATTTACTACAAGTTCATCCAATACTTATAGAAATAGTGTAACTAATTTGTATTTTATCATTATTTTATTATCTATACAAGTATAGTGTTTTTTTTAGTTGTCAATATGCACTTATTTACAAGAAATACAAGAAATTTACCTAAATCCGCCTAGGCCGCCTAGGCGCTGCCTAGCCGCCTAGGCGCTAGGCGCTAGGCGCTTGCCCGCCGCCCGACTAGCGCCTAGCGTTTTTTAGAACCTTGCTTAAACGTTAATAAACATGCTTATTCTTATAAGTAACACGTCATTTAGTTTGTAAATTTAGTCTTTTACGTTGGGTTGCATTTTCTAATATAGTAATGCTATTTATACCATATTTCTATACTACCTTATGTGACATCTGATGTGGACAGCCACATCATTTGAAAAATTTGCAAAACCTAAAGAAATGAAGGAGAAAGACTTCTCGTATACCACAATCATAATTTAATTAACTAGTTTTTCTTAATTATTAGTTTATTAAATAATGAACTAAATTTAAAAATCTAATTAATTCAAATGATGTGGTTGTCCACATCAAATTCCACCTAAGGTGGTATAAAAATGTGGTACAAAAACATAGTATGAATAACATTACTCTTTCTAATATAAATTTGCATTAAATAACATCTTCCTTAATTATATTTAAGAGATAAGGAAGACCATAAAATTAAACTATAATTAACAAATAAGTGATGGAGAGTAATAGTTTATTCTGTATAATTCAAAGTTGTACCACTATTTTAGCAGCTGAAGCTTTTATGGTCATTAGCTGTCTAATATGATATTTAAGTTTTAATATACAATATATGCAAGATTACTCTTGGTTTTCATTACCGCCTTTTGTTTTAGTTTTAATGAATCAGAAATGCTAACGGGATCCTCTCAAAAGTGAGACATTCATGGATTCTCTATCACTTATGTTTTTTGCATAATGTTTCATAATGTTGACACAATAATTAACATTAAATTGTGAGGTAACAGAGAGTTTATGAATTCTTCATTGTATCAAGTCTAATTACTTGAAGAATAAAGTTCATTTAGCAAAGTCAATACAACATCGATTAGTGCATAAAACCGCAATCCATGAAAAGTTTGTCACGGTTTAGTTCTAGTTTTTTTTTAGGAAAACTAACGAAAATGGTTTGAAAACTTTTCTTTTAACGAAAAGCCACTTTTAAAGGTATAGTGAATAGTGACAGTTAAAGGTAAAGAAACGGTTTTTCGTTAAAAGTAAACAGTACCGGGAGTGTTTTATTAAACCTCTTTTTTTTTAGAACCATTCAATCAACGATGATCACCGAAAACACAATTGAAGAAATACTTGTATCGATTTGTTTTTCAGTTTCAGTTTTCTATCAGTATCCAAATCATGATTAGGTTAAAAACAAAAGTTTTCTAATAGTATATTCACATGAACATGATCATATTATACTATACGTTCTAATAATTTTGACTTCAGTTGTCCTTAGCAATGACGTTTCTTAATCACAACCCTAATCACGTTTTACGCCAAACCAAAATGTAACCCCACCACAAGCTAACCAATGCAAAATGCTTCTATTCTTCTTCTTCCTCAGCCTCTATCGTTATTTGGTTGTTAATTTATTTACTAGCTAGTAACTATGTGAGTTGTTATTTTTAAATATCCGCTCCAATTCAAGTTTAATCTTCAACAAAGAGTAACACGTAGACTAAATTTTTAGACCAAATTTACAAATAATATTACGCGTCATCAAAATATTTAATTTAGTGTTCATTCATTACTTATAAATATCCTTAAAGACTCAAAAAACATTATTATTTTTAGTTTTATATTGATGAGGTTAGTAAATAAGAAAAAATGCATCACGATTTATACAAAAACACTTTAAAAGTTCAAATGGAAAACAAAACTCATAATCTATCTACTTGTAAGCCCGAAGTTTTTTTGGTTTCCTTATCTTGATACAAAATAAATTAGTCATTCTGTGTCTCTAAATTATTGAGTTTAAAGTGTTTTTCTAAATATAATTTTATTGATGTCTTACGTGTGAAAACAAATAATTTTTTATATGAAGTGAGGGCACATTTTTTAGCATCGCCTCAGGCCTTAAAAATCTCTGGACCGGTCCTGCACATGATCATATTATACTATATGTTCTAATAATTTTGACCTCAGTTATCCTTAGCAATGAAGTTTCTTAGTCACAACCCTAATCACGATTAACGCCAAACCAAAACGTAACCCCACCACAAACTTACCAATGCAATATGCTTAGGAAGGTACGTAGAATATGCTTCTATTCTTCTTCCTCCTAACCCCTTATTTGCGTTACAATTAAAATTTTCTCGCAAGTTGCGTAGGTGTTGCGTGTATGGATTGGTGACTTGAGTGTGGTAAGTTTGGCATACTCTCACAGGTGCCAAATACCTCGGGGTTTCATCTTGGATGTGGCAAATCGAAGCTGATAATCTTTATTGGTGTCCAGGTTCAATGAACCTAATTGCGTCCACGTGCATTGAATCTGTAATTTTCATCTTGTTCTAAACCAATGTCATTACAAAATTACACTAGTTGATCAAGAAAACCCTGACCGTGTTAAAATGTTTAACTAAAGTAACAAGAAACTCAAACACATTCCAGCCGCCAAAAGTGGATATATACAACTAAAAGGTCAGTCTAAGCCAATAAGGTTTTCGCTTTATAAAAGTTGGTAAAAAATATAGTGTTTATTATACTAAAACGTCAAATAAATTTTTGAACTTTAACATACATGCATGCATGTGAATGGTTGATTGAGTACAATATAGCTCGATTCATAAGTGAGAGGTCTTAAGTTCAATTATCGTCAAATGTAAATTTGAACTACATTATTGCTAGCTCATTGTGAAACTTAATACACTTCTCCACTCATTTAGTGTAGATAATATTATTTGTTTAAAAAAAGACACTACGAGAAATACTTCTGTATATAATATTGTTATTATAATGCCAATACTCCAAACTAATCATATGTCTTTGTTGAGAAAGTTCAAAATTGAAAGAATTTACTGACAGAAATCGAGCTATATTGCACTCAATCAAACCATTCACACACATCCATGTTTGTCGAAGTTCAAAAATTTATTTGACATTTTAGTTCGTTGGACGATGAGAGGTCGTATGTATCTCCATCAGTCAATTTGATCATCAATTTATGGGCAATTGAAAAGTGAAGATTGTCTGCTTAAAATGGTCCCTACTCCCATGCATGCATCGACTACTTCCACTTGGTCCAATAAACAGAAACATATTCCGATCCATCAGCTCTACTATAGTCTCAGATCATGTATACGACCGCTTTTTCAGCTACATACATTGACTAAGTATTTTAACTGAATCAATAGTTTCATATCATGAAGAAGGAGAGATTTTTTTTTTAATATGTTGGGTGGTACACCATGTCATTATACAAGTGATGAGACACTTCAAAAATAAAACATTCATTCACTTATATAATAACATGTATGTTTCGACTATACAAAAAAGAAAAGAAAAGATAAATTACACATAACTACCTCAATTATTGGTATCACGACACTATCATACTTTATCTTTTAAAATTAACAATGTCATACCTCATCTTTAAAATTTAGTTCACTGTTATACCTTCCGTTAGCCTGGCCGTGAATTTGTCAGTTAAATGTTGACGTGGCTTGATTCGGAACCCACTTTCTATTAAAAAATTAATAAAAATTAATAAAAATATTTAATATTTTTAAATATTAAAATAATAAAGAAAAGTAATTATTAAAAATATATATAATAAATAAAAAAACCTCAGTTCGTCCCTTCCTCCCCTCTCTCTCTCTTCTCCCCATCTTCATTTTCTTCCCCATAAAAATAAAAAATAAAAATAATTTGTCTTCCCCCCACACCCACCCTCAATTTGTCTTTTCCCCTTCCCAACCCCCCCCCCTCCACCTCCTTTTCTCCCCCACATGAGCTCAACCAATAACCCAGAAGAAGAAAAAAACCATCATCTTCTCCAACCCCCCTTCCCTGCAACCCCTTTCTTCCCCCCTCCCGTCTTCCCTAAACCCTCCGCACCCACTACTTGCAACCCAAAAAAAAAAAAAAAAAAACCAGATCATGTCTACCCCAACGAAGGGTGATTCTGCAGGTGGAGAACTTGGGTGCAGAGAAAATGGGGGGAATGGGTGTGGATTTAAGGAGTGGGGTGTGTAGAGGAGGGAAGAGGGTGGGTGCGAGGTTGGGTGCAGGAAGAAGACAAACTGGGAAAAAGATGAAGATGGGGGAGAAGAGAGGAGAAGATGAGGGGAAGGGGAAAGGGAAAAAGTCGAGGAAGTTTGGCCTTTTTTTTTTTTTTTGGGTGGGGGGGGGGGGGTTGCAGGTAGGGAAAAGAAAACGAAGATGAAGGAGAAGAGAGAAAGACATGAAGGGGAGGGGGGAAGGGACAGACTAAGGTTTGGTTTTTTTATTTTTATTTTTGTTTACTTTTCTTTATTATTTTAATATTAAAAAAATATTAAATGATTTTTTTAGTTTTTTTTAATATATTTTTTTATTTTTTTAATAGAAAGTGGGTTTTGGATTAAGCCACGTCAGCATTTAACTGATAAATTCATGGCTAGGATAACGGAAGGTATAACATTGGACCAAATTCTAAAGATGATGTATGCCATTGTCAATTTTAAAATATGATATATTATAGTGTCGTGAGACCAATAATTGAGGTAATTTTTTATCATTTACCCAAAAAAATATCTTCAGAAGAAGGGTTAATGCTTCAGGAATAAAAATCTCATTAGGTGGACACTTCGTCTTAGTGGTCGATCTTTTAACAAGTACATTTACGTAATAGTTTAATATAATAAAATTCATATACAGTAAAGTGCTCTTAACTGTACTTACAAATTAGTTTTGTAGTTTAAGTAACTGGTAATAATATTTATGAGTATTCAATCCCCTCTTTTCAATATGATTCAAGATGAAAATAAAAATTCATCACAAATGCACCTCTAATGTTCTTGATGAATTCACAAATCCAAAATATAATCGACAAAATAGGGTATAGTATATTTGCTCCGACCAACACCAAATTTTGTGTGTGATAAAACCCTATATATGTTGTACTAGTAGGTTAGAAAATACGAAAAAAATTATAATATCGATGTAATTGGTGATGGACACTTACGCGACATTCAGAAACGGATACACTGTTTTAGTTTGTTCACATTATTGCCGATAATGTCGACATTTTGACAATTCAAATCACTTTTGTGTCTAGTGGAAATCAGTCTTGTCAAAGTTGCTTTGCAGTGTTAACTAACTAGCTATGTGATATCCATTGTTGATGATATGTACAGTTTGCCAGCCCAAAATTTAACAAAATTAAATGGACTTGTTTCACATCTAAAGCCCATTCAAGCCCAGCACAATAATGGGCTGGGCCATCATTTAAAGTCGGCACCGGCCCAAGCAAGAAGTAAAAAGTTATTCCCAGACCACTAAAATTAAATTTTTTTTTAAGAAAAAAGAATAAAGAGAAACGAATCACAACTCACAAGCAGAATCGGTCGCCGAAAAGAAAAGAAAATTTCAGAGAGTGGAACGCCGTTGAAAGTTTGGGAGGGAGAGAGAGGCAGAGAGTGGCCGCGCCAAAGAACACAAGGAGAAGAAGATGAGATCTCTGTCGGCCAAGACGGTGCGTTTTGTTCCTCAATATGCAGACGTAATATGCTTGTTTTATTATGCATAAAATTCTACTGTTTATCTGGTATTTGTTTTTGTTTTGGTTCGATCTTTTTGGTGGGGTTTTCAAGTTTTCTGAGCACGTTCGTTGAGCATGGGTCATGGGGAATGATTGGTTTTTGGTGGGTTTCAGGTTTTTTTGGCTAGATTACGTGAGCTTTAACGGTTGAGATTGGATCTTATTGTGAATTATCTTTTATTGTATTGTTGTTGGAATTTCTTGTGGTTTCTAGGATAATGGTGCTGGTGTAATCTGGGTTGATGATTTGGTGTGTGGGATCTGATTAATTCCTTTATCCGAGTGTGGGTTATTGGTGAAATTTGATGACCCATATGTTGAATTTGCTGGTTTTCATTTGTCATGGTTGATTTTGATCGTGTTGTATGGATCAATATCTGGACTTTTGTTTCGATTTAAGGGAAGTGTTACTAATATGTTCGGTTCAGTGATGAAGTTAAAAGAAGTTACGTTTTGCGCGTGATTAATGCGTAGTTGGTTTTAGGATAGTCATAATTGTTTGCTTTCTATGGAAATACATAATTTGATGAACGTGATTTTCGCGATACTGGTGTGGTGTTTTATTTGCATTAATTTTTATGCCAAATCGCTCGCGATACAGGTATGGTGTCTATTTGCATCAAGTTTTATGTCAAACCGCTCACAACATTGTTTTGTGCTGGTATATGATCTGCAGGTTTTATGAACTCTGCAACAGTTGAAGTAAAAGACTCGGTTGAGAATATACAAGCATAGAAATAGGAATGGCTGATGGAAGATCAAGCTTCTGGGGTCCTGTCACATCAACGATTGAGTGTTGCGAGAAGAATTATGCCTACTCTTCTTATATTGCGGAATTTTACAACACTATATCAAACATTCCATGCATTCTGTTGGCGCTCATTGGCCTTATAAACGCCTTGAGACAGCGGTTCGAGAAGAGATTTAGCATTCTACACGTATCTAATATGATACTTGCCATCGGAAGCATGTTATACCATGCCACATTGCAACATGTGTAAGTATCACTTTGTAGTTAAGTTTATATGCTGACAGAAGGGATTAACAGGAAAATGTGAATGACGTGTTTCAAAACATTAAAAGATATAAACATTAAACTTTTATGAGTATAGTATACATTTTACAAGTACTATATCTGATTATAAATTACATGAAAGTGGCAAATATTGTAAGCTTGTTTCTTTGAAAACAAAGCCCGTGCACTCTGGAATGTTTAAGTTGAGTTGGTTAGTTGGCGGTTAAGGCCGTCTGCTATGGACCAGGGTATATTTCTTTAGTCCTTAACAGTTTAAGGAATGTATATGACATGTCATGAAGTTGCAAAACACAGGTAGTCTGGGTAGCTAATGACAACGATGGGTTCACCCTCGTAAGAAATGACCGCATATATATGCATTCATTAACACATGCATAATCCACATTAGGTATGAAGGTATGTGGACTTATTATCCGCCTAATAGTTGTTTTAGTTGCTCAGTCTGTCAGGTCCAGTGACTTTATTATTCAATTTAGTCTAAATTGTTGCAATGAAAATTGAGGGCTGAAACTTTACTGGTATGTAATTCCAGGCAACAGCAGAGCGACGAGACTCCTATGGTTTGGGAGATGCTCCTTTACATGTATATCCTCTACTCCCCAGATTGGCACTATCGCAGTACAATGCCCACCTTCCTCTTCCTCTATGGTGCTCTTTTCGCTGGTGTTCATTCTGTGGTTCGTTTTGAGATTGGCTTCAAGGTGCACTATGTGATATTGTGTCTTCTCTGCGTACCTCGAATGTATAAGTACTACATTTACACGCAAGACATCTGCGCTAAGCGGATTGCAAAGCTGTATGTGGCCACCCTTGTTATTGGCAGTTTGTGTTGGCTGTGTGATAACATCTTCTGCGAAGAGATATCCAGTTGGATGATTAACCCACAGGGTCATGCCTTGTGGCATTTGTTCATGGGTTTCAACTCCTACTTTGCAAACACTTTCTTGATGTTTTGCCGGGCTCAGCAACGAGGATGGTCCCCTAGGATTGTTCGTTTTATGGGGTTTTTGCCGTATGTCAAGATTGAAAAACCAAAAACCCAATGAGAGGTTGAAAGCAAAAGGCAGGAGTATAGTTTCAGTAAGATTTCTTCGCAGGTGTGGAACGCAACCAGACAGCCGGACCGAGCAGAAGGTTGGTTTTTATTGTTTTAGATTGGATCTTGTCTTAATTTTGGTTGTAAAAGTAGGACCTGTAACATATCTATAAGCTCTTTTGTGTTGCGTTGGTCGATATGACTTAATTTTGTTTTCGTTTTTCACTTCTGGAAGTGCAACTCTGGTTCTATCATTTGTTTGTCACCAAATTTTGAAAAAATTGGGAATTTTCATGGCAGGAGCAAGTTTCAGTTGTATTTGTTGCTTTTCTCGAGCACACCAAGCATTTTTTTGGCGCTCAAGGAACCCCTACACGTAGCGTGGCACGTGTATATGCACACGCCAACCACGTTGATTCTAAACAACCCTTGTCAAAAAACATCAAATATCGCTTGTATCAGAAAGGAAGACGAGTAAAAGAAGCAAGAATCCATCAAACTATAAAAATACAATGTTGTCACAAAAGGCCAGCAAAAATTTAACACTGCTGCATCACCCAATTTTGCAATGGGCATGTTTCTAATGAATCCATCAAAAGCGCAGGGGAAATTGAGAGAGAAATGCAAGTCCATCTAGAGTTAACGCCTACAAAACGACGACGAGAATATACAGGGTTTACGCGCACAAGAATGCCTCCAACCTAATGGGGGTTGCTCTACGAAAACAGAACACCGCCGTTTACAAATATTCCCATGTACAAACATGCAAGGGAGAGGCGAAGAGATGACCGAAATACAAGTTATTCACACGCGATTATCCGACCAGCCTATCCTGCAAGACTTGTTTAAGCTTCTCAAACAGAATTTGCTGCTGCTCGAGCGTAAGGTTCATCAAAATCTAAATTGCAAAACGAAAAAAGTCAATCCAATTGCTATCAATTCTTGGTCAAATAACAATTAAGGTGAAGCGGGGTCAGGAACAACGAATCTCTTTATGATTAAAATTTTTGAAGCCAACAACAGAATTACGCACGACGCTTGTAGAAAGGATACCTGGTCTATGATCATATCAACTGAGAGGCTCTGAGGCACAACGAAAGACTGATGATAGATATAAGCAAAGATGGCCATCACCATCTACAAGAAAACACAATGGGTCGCGTCATCTAAATCATTCGGTGAAGCCAAACATAAAGACCCCATCGTTTAGAGCAAAAGAAACACATAAGGTGGGAATCGGAAGCAGCAATAATTAGCATGAGCGATTCATTCGGAGTACTAAAGAACAATTTAGAGCACTCCGACAGAAAAATTATTATCGTTATTATTTAGGAAAATCATACCTGGCAATCCATTCTGTCTGTGATTCCACCATGTCCAGGGATGCTATCACCAAAATCCTATGACAAATGGAAGAATGTTAAATAATTTCAAACAACTGAAGCTTACTATGCAAAATTGCATCAATCCAAATTACAACATCAGAAGTAAACCTTGACTTTAAAAGCCCTTTTAAAGCCACTTGCAAAGAAGCCTCCAAAGGGAGCGATTATTGATGCAAACAAACCGAGACATAACGCATGCCATTGAACTGGCAAAATTGAGATCCCTTTCCAAGGAAACTGCAACAAAAAATAGATAAGGATTATATTTCACTCAATTTATAAGATCGAATTTTATAAGAAGCTTCAGCACGGAAGAAAAAGAAGAACGTTGAACATTGAATGACAGCAAAGTGCAAACAGCAGTTTGACAACAAAAACAGACTGTAGAGACTATTTATCACATACAATGTGCATGTTCTGTGAGCAGTTGACACAAAACTCTTTGGCCAAATAATGACTTCATTATCAAAAAGTGGAAAACAAGTCAACTGATCTCCAAAACTGAAGATTCAATTCACAATTTCTTAGGGATTACCATGATCTATGGTTTACTACAATACACAAATGGGTATGCTGTCATGTAATTACAGAATCAAGAAGCGACACTTTACTCACCCATTGTGGGAGCCATTCTGGAAAGTTATAATACTCTGGCTTAAACAATGGACCAGGATCACAATCAAGCCAACCAGTCGATAAATCCTGCAAGTGCATCAACATAAACCAGTGGAGATTAGCTACATCAACTGAAATGCTATTTCTTTCCTATACCAATTGAATAACATTTCATCAGAATCATTACCCCTCTTGGACACGTTAGCCACTTGAAACGACCCATGATATTTGCAAGCTGCATAAACAAATGTACATACCATGTTTGTATTCAAATGAATATGTCAACACATTATCGTTCATTCACAATCACATAGAACTTATAGTCAGAATGTGTATACATCCCAGAACATTGTGCATCTGGTTGAAGCATGCAAACAAAAAGATAGGCTGTACAAGGTAATTTTTATACATTCAAAGAGGAAAACCTTTGGATTAACAAGTCACATAGAAAAAAAATCATCTAAACACATATTTCTCTAAGTTGAGATGTACGTGACCAATTATGGTGGACCTTCAAGTCAAATAATTATCACACTGGAGCATAAGATCTATAAAAATGAAATCAGGGCAATCGGACTGAAACTATGGTTTATCTTTCATGTAAGACAAGATAAGTCTATCTGCTATCACCCAATTAATTAGCAAGCTCACCAAAAATGCTGATATGATAGTTGTAATTGACGCTCCAATGAATCCCTCCCAAGTTTTCTTTGGAGATATCTTGATCAAAGGGGTTTTTCCAAAGAAGAAACCACATATATAAGCAGCAATGTCATTGATTACTATAAGTGAAGCTGGAAGAAGAAACCTGCATCAATTATGTCTTTGCCTCAGAGAAAGAAACAAAAAAGGCAACTGTGAGTTTGTTCCTACAGAAACTTGAATTACCAGAAAATTCCTTCAAAGATGTTTGCTACAAAGAAAGAGGACTGGGTAAACACAATAAACAGAATCATGTGCGTCCACGCATACTGGCCAAATTGATACTTGTACATCTTCTTTTTTAATGTAAGAATGAACCACATAAATCCTGCACCCAATTATGGGGAAAGGAATAATATCAGTATCATATGAGTTATATATAAATGGTAAAGGAAAAACACCAACGAAACAAATGTTCACTAAATTAAACCACTATGCATATCAAATACCGTATTACATGCTGGTCAACAAGAGGCAAAACACAATGAAATCCAATTTCACTTCAACCAAATATTTGGCTATGCAGAGAGCTTAAATATAAGTTTCTTAAAGCTGTTATGTATAAACTCAAACACATCATGTGTAACAAACCTGCGATGTACAAGAAATAACAGACAACCATATGATACTTGATAAGACTGCTGACAAGCTGATATAAAACTTTATCTGAAGTGACAGTGTTGACAAGCCGTTGACTGAGTATGCGACCATAAACAAACAGCATCGCAGTGAAGAAGAAGTGCCTGAGCAGAGAAATGAACTTGAATAAATATTACAGTAACACTCTTTAAATAACACCTGAACTGATTCTGTGGAGTAAAATAGACTAGACAAAATGAAATGCTACTATTCTGACCAATTTAGATTCCTGAATCCCGGTAGGTGCTTATCCTCATGAGCTTTCCTGAGTAGATTAAACAGCTCCTTCGCCATAAAGATTTGGATAACCACCACCATGGCAGTGATGCAGAGATGACCCAGATATATAATCAATGCAAAACCTCCAATCATCCAAATAGAAGAATACGCACGTACCAACATTGACCTGTATTTATTACTGTCATTAACCAGTAAATTGCCTCCATTTGTTTTACTAACATCGGGGACAGCCTGCAGCCATAAGGGAAATAAAACGAATAAGTACTACCGCCTTAATCTAAAATGCCTACATCTAATACTGCACATGCATGAAAATTTTAATTTAAAAAAAAATAAAAATTGTTTGGTTTGCAGAAGAGCTCAAAACAATAACAGATATTGTACAGAAACAGCTAAAAAACATGCAAATGATAAGTTACAAAACCCATAAAAATGAAAAACAAAATAGGAGAAACTCGAATGTGCGCTCTACATTATTTAAACTTCCAGATAAAGTCGTATTGTCCCCTACAATTCTTTTAGATATAAAATCATACAGAATGAAGGTAGACAGCCCAACACTCTATCCTGAAAGAAAATAATATAAGTATCCAATTCTAACAAACCTCAGCTGAGCGTCTACGATGCCGAAGTCGAGCAATTGGGGACCTTGGGGTTGGTGGGCTGCCGACACTATTGTCTCCTGGCATGACTGTTCTGTCTTAGTTTTGCTCAACAGGTTAAAACATACATCTATCTGATGCAAAATGACCGTCACCTGAAAGAACAAATCACAATGGAGATATAAAATAAAGTGATAATTGTTTTGTCACTATGCACTGCATACACCAAGGGCCCTTTTGATGACCATTTTCAGTTTCCTTTTAAACCTTGAGATATGAGGAAATTAGGGGGAAAAGTAGGAGGTGAATGAGAAGGGACCAAATAAAGAAGAATGGATGAAAACAACATATTGAAAGTGAAAACAACTTAAAATACTTTTTTCGTTTTTGGTCTTTAGATTAAACTTTCCGTACATTATCTTATGCATCTTTACTTCCTCTACCCTTCTATATCCCTAAATTCTCCCATGTATTCACCCTCTATTGCTAACACAACAACGAAAACTAAAAACGAAATGGTTATCAAAATGTTCTAAGGTATACGAAGCTAAAACCTTAACCACCCCGGCGGCACACTAAAGTAGCGTCATTTGTTGCAGGTACCAAAGATACAAACAGAAGATGAAGGGAACCCACCAATGAGTATGAGATATCAATCAAATGGGTGTGACTACAAGCACCAGTCAAGAAACACTCTTTATGAGCTAGCATTCCAAAAGGTTGGAACACACAATTCAACCATCAATTTCAAACCTTTTGGGATCAACCCAATTTCAATACCTTCCCACCATATTCATCACTTCCTTGCTTGGAAAATAAGATAAAAAATAACAAGTCTGCAAATCTTCACTGCCCCAATGGAAGATTCATGAAAAAATAAGAACTTTGGCCCACCCAGAAGATTTAAACACACATACATAGTGCAGAAGTGCAGAAATACGAAATTTTAACAATTTAAAAGCTGAATACAAAGAAACTGTCGAAATTCAAATCTTAAAACCAATAATTTGAACCTAAAGATCGAAAATCACCAGAGAGTTTGAGATGGGAGAGAGAAACCCACCTCGTTTCGTTTCCTTGCTCGTGGGAACTGACAAAGTGAAGCCTAATGAAGGAAAAAAGAGGCGAACACGAAGAGAGAGAGAGAGAGAGTGAAAGTGCCTTTCTCGTTACTGGTTTTCTGGAAGAGGAACACAACGAAAAATGAAATCGAAATACTTTAATAATTTTTAGTTGTGAATCAAGTGGTGGAGTTTTGACCGTCCGATGCGCGAATTAGGTTTTGGGAGTACACGTGTATGGCTAGTGTTTGACCTCTTCAGAAACTCCTCTCGGGTTCTTTTGAATTCTCGCTTCTCAGTGCCGTTCCACTCCAATGTAAAAAAGTCGGTGAGTCAAATCAAACATTTAATTGGTTATCATGTTTATTTTGTACTTTGTGCAATCAATTTATATTGTAATTTAACATTTACTACTATTGATATCGAACACATCATTTCAAATGTGGACAAACGCTCTTAATTGGGAGTGGGCATAAAAATCACCAATTTAAAAAATAGAATTGAATTGTGACAAAAAAAAAAACTGTAAAAAGTTGCGTTGACCAAAAAATTTAAAATCAGACCGAACTATTTACAACGATTACAATTTTAGTTTGGAAATATTAAGAATTGGAGGAATCAGAACGAACCCTTTTTAACATAAATGATTGTTTTATTATTATTTTTATATAAACAAGACTTTTTTTTTAAGAAAACCATGTGCATAAGCTCAATATTTTTCTTCACTCATCTCTCCCTTTGTTGTTTTATCATTTTTCTCCTCCTACATCATTTTTCTCTATTATTTTCCGATATATTATGCATTATGTACACTTTAGTTTTAGTTTAAGAGCTACACTTTGGTCTTGATATGAATTTTTCTATCTTTTTATTTATATTTATATGCACACTTTCTATTTTTCGATCACAAATCTTGTAGATTTAGTAGTGGAAACTCAAATTTACTTAAATTTGTGATTGAGATATGTGTTTGGTATTACAAGTAAAATATATATATTTGTGTGTGTGTGTGTGTATATAATTTTGATTAGAACCGTAAATCGGCATGAACCGAACCGAAACCGTCATGAACATAACTATACTATTTTAGTAATAAATTTAAGCAGAACCGCACCGAACTAAATTGTTGAAATTTTCCAATTATAGTTTCATTTGTGGGTGGAACCGAATCGAATCGGACCGTGCCGAACTATGCCCAGCCCTACTCTTAATCTTAATCACTTTAATTTTTGTATATCATTCTCTTGCTTGCGAGACAATAAAATTTTGAACTTAGAACACATTCTAACATTGAGAAGATGCAGCATAAGCAGTGGAGGTCCATGAGGTTTAGAGTTTAGAAGGGTGTGAATAGTAGCACGTGAAATAATAACGAGTGAGATAATGATATATAAATATTAAAGTGAGGAGCACGCCTTTGATTTTTAGGGTTAATTTAGTTTACTACTCTAAAGTTTCTTGATTTTCAACATTTGATACATGAAGTTTTTTTTTTTAATCTCAGAGTAGTACCTAAAGTTATAATTTTTGGAAATGATTCAAATTCTTGGGGTGCCAGAAAGTCACGCAGGACTTTGTGGCGGCCAAAAAGTGGCACCGAAAAGAATTTGAATTTTTTTTTTACATTTTTGTTTTATTTCCCTTACCACTACAACAAACTATCGTATTCATGTTCTTCAAAATATATTTTTTGTGTACGTGGAGCCCAACTTGTTTTTTGAGCACTCGGGAGTTAATAATAGCATGTAAACAGTAACGAGTGAATATAAATGAGCCGTAAAATAACACACTGAGTTCGGCACGGTTCAACACTCAGTGCACTTTAATGTTTTATAAAATCGCCTAATTTTGCGTTCCAGAAGCCCACCCGATTTTTTGTCTACGGGCTTAAATTGTGTTTGTGTGCCAGGGTTCCCTCGTTCTGCGTGAGCTGAGCTGAGTCTGCCTCCTGCCTTGTTATACATGTGAGCAGATTGCCTTGTTTTGTATGCTAGAAGATAGTCCCTTTTTAGGTTGCTAATAACAACACCTTTTTTAAAAAATATAAACAAAAGTAGTGTGATATTTTCGTTCTTTTGGTGTTGAGATATTCTTTTGATCTATGTATTTGGAATCGACGAATTCAAAAAATTGGACCGTTCAAGAGAGAGAGATTCGAGCCATTCAAGAGTTTTATTTTATGTGAAGTGAGTCAATGAGATGGGCTAATGGGAGATTTATAATTTAAATTCAATGGTCTGAATTTTTTCGGATCCGTTCGTCCAGACACAAATTTGAAGAGGATCTCAATTCATTTTTTAGGGTTGCAACAGCAAGTCATCGTCGTGGGGAAGGAGGTGGCATTAATATTATTAATTTAACATGTGCATTATTGTATAATTACAACTTCATTAATTTAAAGAAAAATAGTTTGAAGTGAATGGTTGAGGAATGAGTAGACTATAATTTGGAGAAAAATATCTAATTAATCAAATTAACAGAGGACAAGGACTTATAAACATCAAGTAAGGGAAGCATGCAATGCTATTTGTTTGCTGATTTCATACTCCATTTTTAAGATTCCTCGAATCAAATCTCTCACATTGTTTGCTGCCTTCCCAAACTTTGACACTTGGAATATTTCACATTTTTGTGTTCGTACGATCTTTATTTTGTAAAAGACAAGCTTTATCGAACTGAAACCTAGCCCAACCCAAACGCTTCAGGCTGCCTATGCAAATAGTGTTGGGTTGTGAGGGTTTAGAGTTTGAATTTGAGCTTCTATTGGGGTTTTATGAGGCCCGTATTTATTTTGCAATTTAAGGTAACTTGTGAAACCCAACACATGTTTGTTGCTCTTTTTACTTATTATTAATGATATTTTTAAACTTGCAATCAGTGAGTGCTAAACTTTATTTTAGTTTAAGTGATTGCTTTCGCCACTAGTACTGTGGTCTAGTACTATTATTCTTCACTTGAAAGTGAAAGGTCTTAGGTTCAATTATCGCCAAAGGCGAATTTGAACCACGTTATTGCTAGCCCATTGTGAACTTTAGAATACTCCCCCACCCCATTAATACAGATAATATCGTTTGTTTAAAAAAAAGTGATTGCTTTCAAGTGTTAATACATTGTCTTTTTTTTTAAACCTATCTTAAGGAGGGCCCATTTTATAAATTTTGCACAGAGCCCTAAAATCTCAGAGACGACCATGTTTGTCAATGAGAGTTTTTATAACAAAGTCCAAAAGGACATAGTATGAAGACTCTACAGCAGATGAAGGTGAGAAAATAACAATCGCTCTATAAATGAGATAGGTACGAACGAGACACTACTTATGCATTCAACGCATAGTAAAGATTCCTATCTATACTAAAACAAAAAATTACATAGAATATGTCTCAGCCAAAAGCTAAGACCCACACAAAAAGTCCCAAAGGTGAACACACATAAAATACCTGAAAAGCCTGAAGGGAGAGTCACCTGCCGCCTCCTCTACTGCATAATTGTTGGAGACGACCAATGAACATAAAATCCAAAAAAGAGTTTGCAGAAAGCTAAACTTGAGCCTATCTTCGTCTCAACGCCGGTAAAACGGAGCCAAACATGCAGATCAATAGTCATCTAAATGCCCTGATCCAAGTAGAACGAAAAAAGCCAGTGATGAAAGCACGGAAGAAAGTTGAGGTTCGACTATAGGGTAATGCAAGGGAGGCTAAATTTGAAGATAAAATTTTGTCTACAAATTTGCATTACTCTCGACCATATAACCAATTAGTAATACGAGGAGAAGTCCAACTTCTTATAAGCCTTGCAAGGTTTCTCCTTTCAACAATGTGAGACTCATTTACCTTCACATCCTCACACCTAAGACCCCAGACCTTTGTAAGGGTACAAAATATAGTTATCTTCGATAATAGAGAAGCACGATAAAGCAGCGAACTAGTGTTGAGATGAGATCCACCAAATCTAGAACGAATGGCAATGACGGCCGGGTGTGAGTGTTTGGAGGGTTGACTCGAAACTATGAGAGAGTTTGGGTGAAAAGCCTCAAGTCATGGCACAAAAGCCCCAAATTAAAAGGCGTAATACCTTTACCAACGAGCAAAATGCCCGGAGGCAGAGCTCATTTACACCACTTGTAAAAGGTGGGTTGCTCCACGTTCTCTGACGGGAATCGGGACGGGGAAGGAAGAGGAAGAAGGAGAGGATAAAGAAGGGTTGAAAGGGTGGCTGCTACCGGCCCCAAGCAGGAGCTGGAAGCCGGCGGCTGGAGGGGTTTAAAGTTTGGGGTTTCTTTTAGGTTTAGGGATACCTGAAAGCCCGGATCGTAAACTGTTCAGTATTTTTGTATTCTAGAAGTTAATGAACGATCCCTCCTAAAATGTACTTAATGTTCCCTTGTTGTTGGATTATTATGTTTGCATGTCAATAAGAAAACAACAAAGACGACATAGGAAAAGAGGCTGCAATATATAACAAATTAACAATCATACAAAAATCAACTTTGCCAGGATATCATGCAAGCAAATATATGAATTAGTATATATTAACCCTAGTTTGTATAATAACATTCAAATGGAAGCCTCCCTCTTAACGCATGCAAGGCGATGATGTTGTGGATAAAGCAAGTACACACGAATACAGAAGTACTAAACTTTGACGTTACCTAAGCTTTCATTGTGTTCATGAACAACATTAATCCTCTAGGCCTCTCCGTCTAAAATTTTCTTTAAAAAACCCTCCCACAAAAACAAAGTCTATACATTTCTCATCTTCGACATGTTTTCATTTCATCGGCGACGAACTTACGGTGAGTTTACTCTCGTTCGTTCGTTAGCCTGTACGTTGATTAGTCGTACTTTCTAATTAGTTAAGAGGCTGAGAGGGTCAGAAATGGGAGCTAATCAAAGCAATTTCAAGCCCTCATCGTCATCATATGGTGGCCATGGTGGTGGGAATTCGAGTCCAGTGCCGTCGATCATGGAGCTGCTGAAACCGGACTGCTTAAAATCGAAGAATAAGAAAAGGAAGAGACAATTGGCACCAGAGAAGAAGAAGAATATTTACAATAATTACGCAAAAAATACTGCAATTGTTGGAGCAGCTGGGAGCGGGACTAGGATGACAACCCTAGAAGAATGGCTCTTGGCCTCCCCCGGCCACGTCAAGGCAGATCATAACTACAACATCAACGGAGGTGAGTTGTATGTGTTTAGACCCAGCTCCAAAAGAATACATCCAGCTGCATCTTCTTCGTCAAAATTACCACCTCTCTCTAAAGCAAAAGACAGCTTCTGCCTCGAGAGACTCGTAAAAACTGAGGATAAGAAATCTGATGAAGCAAACTTGATCGTCAATGATATTTCGGCGTCAATGAGCTGCAGAAGTATTAATACACAATTAAGTGAGAATTAAACTCATAAGTTGAAGAAGAAGGTGAGCTTTCGATTGCCGGAAGAAGCTGATTTTTTCATATTTTACCCCTCAGAGGAGACCATCACGACGGACGACAGCGATAATGATGAAGACTTTGATTAATACATAATCTACCTCATTAAGATTTCATATCTTATTTTATTAAACACACCAAATTTTACTTTTATCATATTTGGTTTTGGGTTTTGATGTCCCTTATTAAGATGGCGGTATTCCCGTATTATACAATAATCAGTGATGATGCATGTAGCAGTTAAGAATACATGATAAGATGCGAGCCAGGTGATATGTATATCGCTCTAAAATCAATATGTATGTATCAAACTTCTATAAATTTTCTATCTCGGCGGCATTTTTCTATTAGTTTGCATCAATCAAATTTTTATTTATTTAATGAGAGCATGCACTGCGTTAATCGAAGTCGGCAATCTTCTGTAGACTAAGGCATAAGTCCTCATTGATAAAAGACGCAAGTCCCACGAAAGTAACAAAGTACTCCTATATAGTTTTCCAAATGAATGGAGGAAATTCTTACTCTTTGACTGTATATTTTCGTTACGTGACTATAAAAATGAGAGGTAGATAAAGATGATACGTAGGAGCGTAGTCGATTTTCACTTAAGACCATAAGTTCGAGTTGGTGTATGAAATGCAGCGATCACTACATGAGATCTCCTCCTGATCCCGCTCTGCTGTAAAATTTGATTACTATGCATGGACCATGGTAGAGGGAACGTACGACTTTCCTTGCTCCTTGGTGTTGTTAGCTAGGGTTGCGTTGGCAGTGTAGTAAAGAAATAAAGCATACCTATCCTTCAACATATTTTTTTAGTGTGATTGAAATATAGGAGAATATGTCATATGTCATTATACAATTAGAGAGACATTTGAAGAAAAGAAAAGAAAAACTTCTCTCTCCAATTGTTCATGACATGTGATACACTACTACAAAAGGGAATATCAGTGGTGCTATAAAACTAACAAAAAACACCACTTACTGTCGGATTTTTGGTAAAAATCCGACATTAAATCGTGCAATGTCGAATAGTGGAAACGACGCCAATACTACTGTCACAAAAAAGGCATTGACGTCGCTTATTCCTCTTAATCAACCACCAAGAAGAAAAGTATTATAAAATAAAAAAGAACAATAGGGTCGCTTAAAAACGACATCGGTGCTTACATCGCTTAAAAGAGACATGGAAATCTGATATGATGGTGGTCCATATCGACATTAACTAACAAATAAAAAATTAAAATACCACACTTACTGTCGGTCCAAACCGACATCACCTCAATTAAATAAAATAGTCGACCTACTGTCGGTCGCAACTGACATTAGCTTCCATCTAGATAAATAAAATAATTAGCTGCTGTCTTCCATAAGCGACTCCAAATATATTAATAATAATAAAAAAAATCTTTATCTGTTCAATGTCTTAATTAAAGGATAAATGCTTTTGGAGCCTGACAGCTTGGGACTAAAGTCGGACCCCTGGGATTACCATCCTATGTACAAAATCAAAAACCCAAATGGTAGATAATAAAAACAGATAAACCTATGATTCACAACCTCGCGGAAAGTCCTTGTGTTGCATTCCCTTCTACTCGATTATAACAAAAAAAAAACAAAAAACAAACAGATTAACCCCCAAAAAATTCAATCCAATTCGAAAAGCAGAAGACTTTATAACCTACCTGATCAAACAAAACCCTGTAGGCATTGAGATCATAGTACAAGGCACGACCTTTGCTGCTGCAATAGTCGAGAGCCTGAGCAAGATATAGCGCCACCCTCGCCTCCCCCTGCAAACAAAAAAGATTCAATCTTTCCTTATTTTTTCAGAAAACAAAAATCTGGGATTGAGATTTATCAAAATGTTGAAAAGTGGAGAGAGGGTTGAGTTTAACGGACGAAGAATTGGTGATTGTCCGGCGAGGTGAGCTTGTTGAATCGCTTGATGGCAATTAAGCGGCCATTGTCGATATTTCCCCTGTAGACAACGTTTGGATTGGAGTTCCTCATAATGTTGATCTTCAAAATGGTGATCCATAGCAAATTGGGAAGGAGAAGAGGAAAAACTGAAAAAGAGGAAGAAAGGGACGCACAGATGAAATGGGAAAGGGAGGGGTTTAAATATAGGTACTTAGTTGGTGTCGGTTTAAACCGACATGGATTGACTAACGTCGAATTAAAAACCACTGGGGTCGAATTAAATATACATGGCGTCGGTTAAAATTGACGCCAACTTGACACACTTTGCTAACCAGTCAACTTTCTGACACTCTTTATTTAAAATATGGCATCGGTTTAAATTAATGTTGGTGTCGGTCTTAACCGATACCAACTCTTGACACACTTTTTGAAATTCACATAGCGTCGGTTAAAACCGACACTAAGTTTACCAAGCGGGAAATTTCCCGCCTAATATTTCAACGAAATCATCCATTTCCCACCTAATATTTCAAGATATCCATCCATTTCCCACCTAATGTTTAACCCAAAGAAAAAAAATAACCAGGTTTTTTTTTTTTTTTTTTTTGTGTTATCTCATATAACATTTTAAAATTTTAATAAATAAAATTTAACTTGAATAAAATACCTAATAAAAAACATAAATATAATTTTATTATAAAATATCATCACATGCTAATACAAAACTGCACTACTCTTTTTATATGACCTTACATTAGTGATTTAGGATGCCATGAACGAAGTCAAGGTTTAGTGCCTGCTATGCTACATGGAACCCTGGGGCCTAACGGCCTCTCGGCTTTAAAGGCATTTAACCACCTCTGAGAAGGAGAAAAACTTATATGGAATGAATTCACCGTCACGTGACGTTAAATTGTTCAATAATGTATTGCCATGCGCAGGTTTTTCTCCGCATGACAATGTTTGATTAGATCGGGACCTCAAATGACGATAAATTCATTTAATATAAGTTGTTCTCCTTCGAGTGACGACCATACATTGGTCCCCAAAACAACAGAGAGGGGCATTCGTAAAAAAAGAGAGAGTAGGGCAGTGGACCAGTGGTAAGTCGTACACATAGAGGGAGCCAACAAACACACATAGCAGTATCAACCACCAGTATTCCCTTGTTTTGGTTAAAACGAGTGGGAAATTGCTTGGAAAGTATGTCATTGCTAAAAACCGAAAGAGGGGAGCGCCTTTACTTCTCCCTCACATTATCACCCTCTTTCGCGGTTCCGTAGCATTTATACTTTGTTCAAGAATAAGAGCGATAAAAGGAAGCACTTTGGGTGGTGCTGACTGCTGAGATACTCTAGCTTGTGAGGCAATGGCTCGAGATGGGATATTGAAGGTGGCGATCGCTGTTTTGTTCGTCGGTGTCGCCGCTGTGAGCCTCGGAGGGAGCTTGGTTGGAGCTGCACAAGTGTACCACGTTGTCGGAGGAGACCGCGGCTGGGATCCATCCTCCGACCTTGCTTCTTGGTCCTCGGACAAAACATTTAGGGCCGGAGATAAGATGTGTGAGTCCTCTCTCCTCCTCTCTGTAAAGCTTAATTAGGGTTTGTTTAGTTTTACTCATGTAATTGCTTCCAAAATGGTTTCAAACGCCTAGGACGTCTTCATTAAAACCTCAAGAGTGATTATGCATTAAAAACAATCGCCTTTTACAAAAATCATGTTTTGACATCATTCGATAAAAAAACTCTTACTAGAAAAAATTACCTGTTAAATACTAGAAGGTCTTGAATTTTTGCTAGTCAGAAAACACTTTCGATATGAAAACAATCGCAAACCAGTCCTAAACGTATCTCAAATTTTGGTTTAGCTTTCTTGGCACCATTAGCCGAAGCCATTTGTTTGGTTTCCGAATATAGGAGAATAAAGTGGAAAGAAAGTAAAGATACTTTCATGCGTTTGGTTCGTTATTAGAATTCTTTAAGAAAAACTAACGAAAAGTCTAAAAAAATTTCAATTTTAATGAAAAGTCATTTTTAAAGATATAGTGAATAGTACTAAGGAAATGTAAAAATGTAATTTTTCGTTAAAAATGAACAGTACTGAAAATGTTTCGTTAAAACTCCTAATTCTTTAATTACAACTCTTTTGTGTGTGCACTTTTAGGGCTAGCCTACTCCTCGGCGCATGGGTACATAGCTGAAGTGAAGAGCAAGGAGGAATTCGAGTCGTGCGATGTAACAAACCCAATCAGGATGTTCACGGACGGCCTGGATAGCATCTCAATGGACAAGGAAGGACTCCGCTACTTCGCAAGTAGTAACGTCGAGAGCTGCAAGAATGGCCTTAAACTACACGTGGAAGTTATGCCTCAATCACATCAAGCTCCTGAAATTGACAACACGAACGTGGCGGGATCAGAGGGCCCTGCGTTGGCGGCAGCTAATGGGCCCACAAGCCCTTCTGGTTCGGCCCATCTCACTGCGAGCCTCGTGGTGTTGTCCGTTGGGTTGCTTTGTTATGTATTGGGTTTTTAGAGTCCGTTGAGTTGCTTTGTTATGTATTGGGTTTTTAGGGTAAGTAGTAATCGATGTGTGTTAATTATAATTTAGTAAGGAAGTGAGGATTGGTATGAAGAATTGAAATTTGGTTTATTATTTATAGAATAATTCTCAGCTACTCTGGATGAGTACAAATTCCTATCAAAATTGTTTATTATCAATTTATAAAACTTCGTATTTATGATCAAAACTGTTCATATTATAAATCACTCTACAAAGATCGTCTCTGCAAAGAATTTATTAAAACTAAGGTCGTTTAGTCATTGAACTGTATAACAGATGGACGAAATTGGAAAAGTAATATTAACCGTCAATGTATTTGCTATAATAAATTGACTAAATGGCCTTATTTACAGTGGTAATCTTTACATACTGATTTATAATATGAATAGTTCTGGTCATAAACACAAAACCATGTAATATGAACACGAAGAGCTTTGAGTAGAAGTCAATAGCCAAGCATTGTTCTTATTTACAACCTCATAAGAAAATGAAAGTTTAAAATTTGCAATCAATCCACTTCGAGTTAAAGCGTCAATACGAAAATTTCCTTTTTGATATTGCAACCAAGTTCCAAATTATGACGATTTAGTATAACTAGGAGCACAATAAGACTATAAGCACACAGAGTTGTGCTAGCCAATAGCCATTGATCTCTGGAGAGCCCACAAGGATCAATGGCTACCATTCAAGTCATGTACCCACGAGTGATTGATGCGAGCATCGTCCAACGGCAATTATACAAGGAAGTATGCAATACACTAAACAGAAGAATCATAAATTCTCAGTTAGCGCACCTCGGATATATTGGGAGATCCAATCATCGCTCTTTCAGTACTATATAGCTGCTGGTTCCGTTCCCCTTCTTTATCTTTGAAATTCTTCTTAGAATGTTCGAAAAAGCGGTCTTTTCCTGCACCATAAGACAGAGTGAAGAAAATAAGAACAAACTATCACAATTCAAATTATTCAGCCTACGTTCCTTCAAGTTCAAACAGAAGAGAGCAGAGTCAAGAGTCAAAACAATGGTAGAAAACATGATAAATCGTACCTCAGAAGATTTGAGTCTTCCCTTAAATTTAGAAACAAGAACATTTGTAGTGAGTGGTGTTCTCTGCATCAATACAGCCCTGATTTCTTCCTCAGTGACGCGTCCACCAGATGACGATGGCTCCGTTTTCACAGGTGGAGTACCTTTTGGGGGCGCACTACTTTTAGAAGCAGACACAGACACAGGCTCCTCTTTGATGGATTTTTGTTCCTAATATAGATACAATGAAAATGAATACCATATAATTAGCGAGCATGGGGAGTTTCAAAGCTTCTAAAAATAAAGCTGATAAAAACAAAGTAGCAAAACATACATTTTCAGTCTTGACCTTCTTGGGAGGTGCAGTGTTCGTTGCCTTAGCATCATCACCACTTGATTTTCTCTTTCCCTTTGAGGGTTTGGAGGTTGGTGTAGTTCCTCGACTGGACGCAGAAGGTGTTGGTTTTGAGGGACTGTTGTCAGATGGTTCCTCTTTGGGTGAATCCTTCTGCTTTGGAGCCAGCGCTGGAGGAAAGCCAATATCATCATCCAGCTGGACACATCAGAAAGAACAGGCCGATTAGCGGAAAAAGAGCTGTGATCCACTTTTACAGGACAAATCAAATTTTCAAAAATCCCGTGTCTGAATAAAATGGTATCTTGAATCTTCAACAAAAATGTCCATTGCTATTCAAAATGCACGTAGTACAGGGAAAAAAATTAAAATCATCTAACAGATGCAGTTCTGACAAAAGTGCCAAATAAAGCATTTGAGATGTTTATTATGGGAAATGGGAAATCTAGTCAGATTAAGCCTGACAAAAAAATAAAATAAATAACCTACATCATCATCGTCATCGTCGTCATCCTCTACATCTGAATCATTCAGTCCACCACTTCGCCCAAGTAGCTTTTTCAACTCTTTTCCTGATTTGCTCAGTCCACCCTCTTTGTCATCTTCATCCTCGTCCTCATCATCCTATGAGGAAGAAGTATACAAAAAAGGCCATCTTTAAATTGTACAAAGAGCCATAACTAACCAAGCAATTGCACCATGGATAAAACTAGCATACAAGGGCATGAACTTCCAAGATAGCACCAGATACATGGTGCAAACAGAAAAACCCGAGACCCCCCAAATTGAACATGCAAGATAACGGGAGGTCTCAATTGCTGTACTTAATATATTCCCTAGCATAATTTTCAAAGACAAAAAAGAAGCTCAAATGAATTTGTTTACAAATATCAAAATAAAGTCTACCTATTCTCTTGATCAGTATTCGTTTCTAACTGAATGCTTAAAGAATAGTGGTTGCGGGACATTTGTGCAACAAACCTGCTTAATTTCTGGAGGAGCTGGAATTTCTGGCTCCAAATCTTCCCTTTCCTCAGGATTGTTTCCAACAGCTTCATCATCATCAGTGAAAATTTCTTCATGCTCCCAGTCATCACCTACAATAAATGGAGACTTGATTATAAAAAGAAGACACAGAACTAATATAATCCAGACATGGTTATCATGGACATCATCAGGTACCCCTGTTATGTTCACAAAAAGAAGACATCTGGACAAGACTTAATTGATATGACTTCCCCAATGGATGACCAAACATGGAACTAACATGAAAAGCCTTACTAATGAAGTAATCAAATACTTTACAGAACAAGATGGATTAAAACCACCTTAACTTTTAACGAGACAAAAAAATGGTAAAAAAGAGGCTGATACGATGTCTGTATATGCAGTATCTTTCCACGGAGAAAGTATTTAGGTTAGCAAGGAGAAAAGATAGTGCTAATGATATTTTGTTTATATGGCAAAATAGAAAAAGGATAGATGCTTACCCTTCTCGATATCATCATCATCCATGTCCACATCACCTCCCCCTACACCTTCATTATCATCATCACCATCACCATCACCATCACCACCTCTTTTATTCAATCTTTTTTTCCTTTCCAACTCTTCTTCATCATCCTCATCCCCTCTATCAGAGCCATTTCCTTCTTCATCATCATCACCACCAGCTGTTTTTCTTCGTCCCTTCCCACCAGCCCCACCATTATCTTTGTCAAGCCTCTCCACTTCACCAAATAAAGCAGCTCCATTATTTGCAGCTTTCATCATCCATCTTTCATACCCATCTGCAGTCTTTTTCCTATTACTAATCTTCTCTTCAGCTTCCTCCAATGTAAGTTGTTTGTATTGCGCAACCTTGTTGAAATTGAACCTAGTAAACATTATCAAAACAGCATTGTTTTGATAAGTAAATGGATAGAACGATTGTAGCCATAATTGGTACTTATGAAAAGCTTTTTCCCATATCCATGCCAAGACTAATAATGATGAACAGTAAAATAAAAACATCGGTAGCAAAAGTGGGCAAGGCATGCATACCAAGAACCAGCAGGAATAGCAGAAAACTCCTTTCCAGAGGGATGTTTTATTAGTAAGTAGTAAGTTGCAGTCTGTGCACCTTCAAGATGACCCTGGTACTGAGACCGGCCACTTTCGTCCTCCAATACCCATGGTTTGTTCTTGTACTTCTCCTATATAACGAAACTTAATGTAAATACGAAGGAGTGCAAACTATCTCAATGTCAGTTCATGAAACATCTCACAACTTACTAATTCCGAGTGGAACATAACGAAAGAAAATTACAAGAACCGAAAGCATTTGAAACGCAACTCACACTTTAAAACACTGCTACAATCGGGTCACAGAAAACTCTCAAATTTATAATGGTTATTAGCTATAGCAATACAATCTCCAAATGATGCTCGCGCAACAGTTAAAACCAAGCAAGTAATAGCCAATGGGCAAAATCAGATCGAAATTACCCGCATGGCATCACTCAGTTGGCGTCCTTGTAGTCCATCCTTGTGGAGAGACCATTTATTTTCAGAATTCTTGTTCTTCGAAAAACTCGGCAACCCCGTCACAAATCTCCCAATGAAGTAGTTCTTATCGTTGGCAGTACTCGCTCGAACATTATACTCCTATATCAGAAACAAATACATCAATCAATCTTTACATATAGATACACCATATATATATATATATATAGAGAGAGAGAGAGAGAGAGAGAGAGAGAGAGAGGGCGAACTCGAATTAAGCGAGTGACGACGGCGCCGCACTCGTTGCACTTGGCGCGGTTGAGAGCCATTTTTTTGCCACAGTCGTCGCACAGTGTCAAGTGCTTGCAATTGCTTCCGTATAAATCCTTGGTAGTTTTACATCCGCCACACTCAGGTCTCAGTCTCAAATCGGTCGTCGTCATTTTCCCACCTGCCGAACCACGCAATTTTCCCGAGAAACAAACACCGATTCAGAGAGAAAATTCTATTCCCAAACGAAAGCTAGGGTTTCGATTCTGAAACCTAACAATTCAGCAATTTACCAATTCATTCAACTAATTCGATGATTACCTTTTGATTTATAACAGAGATCGCGAATCGGTTGTGAATTTGGGTTTTCTTGTTGTTTGGCCGGGAGAGAATTTTCTTTATTTTTCGTTTTGGGGTCGATTGAAATTTCCCAGTCCGGAAGAGAATAAAAACGCGAGTACCCTAACTTTTAATTTTCGAAAGGCTTATTATATTAACACCCTACAAATTGTTGAATAAACTCCACATACTTAATACACCTCACGTTTACTTTTTCACTTAAAAATTATCTTAATACACCCCACATACTTTCCCATAATTTACTTTTTCACTTAAAAATTATCTTAATACACCCCACATACTTTCCCATAATACCCCCACACCCCACATTCTCAATATACACCTTATATTTTGTACATACACCTCACATCTTCTATACACTCCACATTTCTCAATATACTCCTTATATTCTACCACAAGAAGTGCTTTTTTCTCTCTCGGTCTCAGAGATTGTGCTTGCTGTACGGGGTCGAAAAGTTGTGATTCGCAATGCAAGTTTCACTTTATGATGAAATCAGATTGAGAAGGCATTTGAGATTGCAAATAAGGTGGAGCTCGAGTATAGTTTTAGGATAAATTTCGGGTAGTTTGATTAGCACAGAGACCTCTTGCCGTTGTCAGAAATGGAGCTGCTATAGTAATTCACTGATTCAATTATTTTTTTTCTTTGATTTGGCCTTAGAAAAAAAAAAAAAAAAAGAGCTCCGCAATGAATTTGAATGTAATTTTTCTTACACAACCTCCATTAAAAGTAAATCTTATTTTTACAAATGTACTCTCGCCTTGCAATCAATATATTTCAGTTCAGTTTGTAAAACATAAATCAGTCACAATCAAGACATATCGTTTCGGTGGTGGCTACATTATTTAGACCTGGTAATAGCTTAAATTGTTCCACACGATCTTGGTAGTTGGCGTAAAGGTGTCGAGCGTTATTTACTGCAAGAGTATGCCAATTTTGTGCAACCGGTGGCATGGGATGTCCTCGTGCCAAACGTAGCTGTACAAAATAAAAGGAGTCAATTAGCTTTCAAAAATAACGTTCAATGTTGCAAAAAAAGTAAGTTAACTCTTAGTACCTGTATAAAGTGATTGTCATTGACTAAACCAATTGCAATCTCAGGAAGATTAGTGGGCTCATCATCTCCTAATACATATAAAGGTAGGAATGTGAGGCATTGCAAACGGGATAAAAAAATCACTACTACACGATAACATGAAGCTATAAGATGGCCCATATCTGGCATGCTCATCCAGTAGAGTTCTGGTGCATATGAATCTTCAAAATAGTCAAGTGCTTGGTCAATCTCAGCACGCCTCTCTTTCCAACCAAAAGCTTGCTCATATAGGAATGGGCAACCACGTACTTCCGCCAATAGGTCCTTACGTACCCTTGGCCATGAATCTTGACCAAATCCCATTGCCTCAGCTATGACTCTATATCCACAATTACCATCTCCAAGGACATCAATTGCAATAGTAATGTATTGCTTTATTGCCTCAGGGAACTGTCCTGTATATTGATGCGTAGGGACGGCCGGATTGTGTAAAATTGAGCTATAAGTCTGTATAGTAATCAAGGGTTACTTAGTGAATTTACAATTAATATATCAAACATCACAACTATAAAGATAAGTGCATACCTTCAATTTGCGTGGTCTTCCCCTTGGTTTCTTTTTAGAGGGTTGTGGCTGGCTATCATGACCTGAAAGAGCTTCTGCAATCTCAAAGGCCGATGGCAAACGACGAGTAGAAGTGTCAACTTTACGTGGACGTCCTTTGGTTTTAATTTTTTTAACTGGTTCTGTAAGTGTCGTGGAACTTGGGTTCATCAACTCCTCTATTTTAATGCATAGTTGTCGTCTAGATTCATTAGTTTGACCCTCAAACCAATTGAAAAACCATTCAATGAGTGCTCTTATTGGAAGAATTGAAGGACTAAAAGCCGGAGGTTCAATGATCATGTCCAACTTTCTCCAACGAGGATGTATACAATCAATTGGAATTGGTTGACTACTACTCCTATACTTTGCAATTTCATGAGCACATGGGAGTTGGTGTGTACAGCGAAGAGTACAACCACATGATACAACATCATCACCAGCTGAGTCGATTCTGTTCAAAAAAATATATATATATATGTGTAACTATACACCATAAAGAAACAACAAATCCTCAATTTACCTTTTTCCTTCACACACAATTATGTTTAATGCTTCAATGGATACAAAACCTCTTAACTCTCTTAACTCTTCATGCTTCAAACCATGGTAGACAAAACATCGACTCTTCTCAAATGAGGCCTTTAGTTCAGTGTGTTGCAACTCTAATAACGAGTGAATATTATTCCACAATATATCAAAGCTAAGCTGGCTAGAGCTAATCATTCGTTTTAGCTTTGAATGTGCACTTTCCGCCCTATTCATTAGTACAAATTAGTAGAAATAATAAAAGCATGGCTATATATTAAGTAAAAGAAGGATAAAATTACCTGTTACTTGTTTTTTTACCAAAATGCATACAAGTGTCAGTCCATGCAGCCACAAACTTTTCCTTGTGCTCATTCAGCCATGTAGTTTTCAAGTAATCAATACCTTCATGAAATGAACTAAATTTGGATTCAAAGGCATGCCAATTATGTAAGTACTCCTCTTCTGTTGATGAACTTACCAAGGTTTGCCAATCATTAAAAAACATATTCCAAACCTCCTCTAATGTGAAGAGTTTCTTGCAATTGGTTGCAACTGCTTGATTTATATGCCATCTACACAATAAATGTCGAGTACTAGGAAAAACATTACGAATGGCATTCATCAGTGCTAAGTCTCAATCAGTGACAATCACACCAGGAATACAATCATCATTCATTAGAGTCTTCAATCTTGTCAATGCCCATGTGTAATTGTCTTCCTTTTCATGGTCAATGAAAGCAAATGCAACCGAAAATGTAATATTAGTTGAAGTTACTCCTACAATCTCTAGGAGTGGAAAACGATGCCTATTAGTCTTGTACGTGCAATCCATTATAAGTACATGTGGGAAACAATGTAAGATATCGACATTAATTGGGTGAGTCCAAAACAAGTCACTAACAACATTATCAACACCAATACTTCGATGATGCTCAATATAGTTGTACTCAGCCAACTTACATAACAACTGTTGCATTTCTGATCTCCCTGCCTTTTCTTTTGTCCGATGATAGTGTCTTGCATTGTATATTGTCCTCATCGTTGTTACATTAAGTGGATCTTTTTTCTTTATGGTGTTCAAAATAACTTTGGGTCTCACTAAACTTGTAGACATGTCAACTAAAAGTTCATTTTGCTCTTTAGTTAATCGTCCGACAAAAGAATGCCCTTCAAGATATTGTGAATAAGTATGGTTATGCACCCCACACTCAACCTCCAATTTCCATTCATCTCCTTCTCCAACGTTGACTCCTTTCAACATAAATGGACATCCGCATTTTTTAGTACCAGTATTCCTGGGTTCTTTCTTCTTCTTCTTCTTATTATTTGCATCAGAATTTTGGTCATTAATATTAGACTTCTTCAATATGGATCGATATTCGCCATGTCTCTCACAAGAAAATGTTATTCAAGCTCTCTTCCTCCTTCGGTCAACCCCTCCCGCATCAGACCTTTTAATGACAATAACCATATTATTCTTTTTTCCTTGTGCGCGAGTCCAATCAAGCAAATAATTTTTACTTTTGAACACCTGTACATATAAAATCATTGCCATTTGCCACTAACAAAATGTTTGTAGACATGCTAAGATTCCAACCCATATGTTATTCCCTATTATGAACCTAATGCACTATGCTGCTTAAAAGAATGCAAGAGTTTCCATGAAATTCACATATGCACATTCAATATACTAAAAATAGTTACCTCGTTAGTTTTAAATGGGTTTGTGTAATCAACGACGCTCGTTGTTGCAACCTCAGTGTTCGCTATAGAGGTATTGCCTTGTATGCTATCCTATTTAAATACACCAAAAATTATTATCAAATCCTCATTTATTTACTAAGAATCATACACCTCAATTATTTGTTAAGAACCATACAACTCCATATCAATAGGCAGAGTGAACAAGACTTTTTTTTTGGTAAAGGAAAAAAATAGGAGAGCTAGATAATAACCCAAATTCTCATGCATAAAAACAAAGAATACGAAATCAATTAGACAGTTTGGCCTGTTGCTTAAATCCACCCTCAGTTTCCTGGGAATTTATAAATCCTCCAAATTCAAATATGGAATATGGTAACTCCGAAAACCTTACACACCATTATTAGACAGAAATTTCACCCAAAATCTTAGGGGCTCAAGACCAAAAATACACAGCACAATCTAAACACTTTTATGCGGTGATTGTCACTGGGGAGATTCAAAGGTTTACAAATAAACGCAATGGTATAGATCATATTAGCGAAGTGACCAACACTCTCACTGTTCTAAATCTCCTCTCTGTGAAGTGAACTCAACCAAGAGGAGAAGGTAAGTATATTTGGTCTCTAGGAATTCTCTCTCAAATCTAGGAGGAATGAAGAGGAGTAAACAGATGAATAACAAGAAATGTTGTTTATAACATATTTTATTGAAGGCGCAGTCTACTCTGAAAAGATGCTTAACTTCAACCCCAGAAAGCGTCGTCAACTCCACAGAGCAAAGAGTAGACCGGGGGGGGGGGTTAAAGAACTAAAATAGTTTTGGATTCTGCTAGGAACAATGAACAAGGGACTACACGTCACTCAACGGACTGGATATAGATGTTTAAATATCGCAACAAACTCAAGATTAAATTATTATCGATGTCATCGAAATCACTAAAACAATGAAAAATATGTAATTTTACCTCATGTGAAGCTTCCAAAACATTGATTTCGTGTTCTATTCGTCAAAAGCAATTTTTCTCAATCAACATGTTTGTAGTTTCTTGGTTAGGGTTTTGTTCAACAATGGAGGGTGAGAGAGTTTTGATAGTTGAGAAGATAAATAATAGGGTTTAGTGATTTGGGGTGTATTTAGAGATTTTTATTTTATTATTTTAAAACCTAATAAGGTCAAAATTGTCATTGCGTAGTGGGATAAATAAGTCATTTAATATTAAATTTTAATGTGGGGTGCATTCAACATTTTGTGGGGTGCTAATAAAAAAAGCCTTTTCGAACTTTTTAATTGGAAAATTAAAGATTTAAACTTTTTTTTGTTTGATTTATTCCTATTGTTAATTTTTCATTTATTTCATTTAAATTTTTGTTAAATAGAAGTATGTGCACAATATATAAGGGTAGTTTGGTCACTTTACTCTTTTGAAAATCTTATATTTCTAAAATATAAATCTATGCAAATATATGTATTTCTATAGTTTTTGTATTTAAAAGTCTAGCGAAGTGACACTTTTACCCATAAATGAGAGTTACGTGATGTACACGTGATAAGAGTTAATGTTAATTTAGATGAAATTTATAAAAAACTAAAAGGAAAATTGGCCAAAAAATAATAATTTAAAGCCTTAATTTTTCAATTAAAAAGTTCAGAAAAAAAAAATCAAAAGTCAAATGATAATTGACGAGACAAATTGACAGTTTAGCCTAAAATATGCAGCAATTCCACGTGCTTTGTGGGCCAATGTCTCAAAAGTAAAATGAAACCCAATTTGCATGTCCAACTAGCGGGCCACGTCACATCTGGCCATATTATTAAAAAGAACCATCATCTCACGTCTCCTAGGCAATGGAAGAGGTTGACGGGTTTGTCCTCACCCGGTGTTCACGTATTTCATGTGCGAGTGTTTCTTTCACACGGAATAAGGACACTAATGTGGGCAGTGACCTTGTTTAGTGGATGACATGCTTCCTACGTAACCTCTTTCCTTTTATGCCACATAGTGCCACACCAACGCTAGCGAGATTAGAAACTAAAGCCCAATTTACATGTAAATACCAAAAAGAAATTCTTCATATGCGTCTGTATTTTATTACGTGACAATTATTTATTAAACTATTAAAACATGTGTTAAACACGTAACGACTAATTGTCAGACCGTAACGCCACATAAACCAAATATTGGTTTAGTGAGGGATTAGCAAGTTATAATCGGAAGGTTAGATGGAGAGCATTCATTGAAAGATTGGTAAGCCATCTACCGCATGATCCGTAATACGGACCGATGAAACCCAAGCCCCCCAACCAACTCAGTTACCGCACAAAATTCGACATCCCCAAATATAATATTACCTTGTTATCCATTAAAAAATCCCTAAAATAATATTAAAATAGTAAACGGAAAGAAAAGCCAAGCCTACTTCTTCGGGCTGCTCCTGTGAAAATTCAGCAGCCTCGCTCTCCATCTTCCTCACTGCAAAGCTAAGCTCGCCCTTCCGCTCAACGACGCCGTTTTGCAGCATGGCTCTTCTGACGTCCTTCGTCGAAGTCCACCCGTGCTCTCACTTCCCCATCCAGAACCTCCCGTACGGCGTCTTCAAGCCCCAACCGGGTTCGTCAGCTCGACCGGGCGTGGCCATCGGCGACTACGTCTTGGACCTCTCCGAAATCGCCGCCGCCGGGTTATTCACCGGCCCGATCCTCGTCAACTCCGATTGCTTTCATCAGGTCCGTTGATCATTAATCACGGATTACTTTTAGTTGACTAAGATGATGATAAATGCGGTGATTAATTATTAATTGCTCTGTTTTGGTTGCTTAGCCTGATTTAAACAAGTTCTTGGCGCTTGGACGGCCTGCGTGGAAGGAAGCGCGTGCCACCATTCAGAAGCTGCTGTCATGTATGCTTATTAATTAATGTGCTTGTTGTCAGGGGCGGATCCATATAGGGACCGGGGTGGGCCCGAGACCCTCCGATCGGAGAAACGCCTGTGAAGTACCTCGGAGGACCACCCTAATCCCTAGAAGGACTGGATGGGATAAATCATTGTGAAAATAATAATTAGTATCCTAGTCAGTATAAGAGCCACCGTTGGCTGGATTTCATTCGCCTGAGTTTGAGTTTTGTAGTTGCAGAACCGGCTGGGTAAAGCGAAGATGGCGAAGATGACGAAGATGGACTGCAATTGCATAACCTACGTTTTTTTGTCCTTAAACGCCGTCGTTTTGCCCTTTATTCCATCCCCTTTCTCCCTAAACATTGTTTTCTACCCGTTCTCTTCATCAAAACGAACCCGTTTCGCCTTCTTTCTCCTACTTGGCCCCACCATCTCTCTAAACAATGTTTTCTATCCCGTTTTGACGTTCAGCCCTTTTTTCTATCTCCTGCAAAATATTGAATGCTAAATATATTTTTAACTTTTAAAATTACTAGTATTTCTTCAACTTATAATATCTCTATGAAAAAGAGAAACTTTTCAAGTTAGTAACTAGTTGTCAAGAAAAATGAATGCTAAATATTTTATATTTTAGCAAGGCTTTTAATTTCTAAAAAGTGAAACAAGGTCGAGAACAAAATTTGTGCGCTATTTATGTCCACAAAATCAAATCATTTATATTAGGACCACTCGGCGTTGAAATCTTGAATCTGCCACTGCTTGTTGAAGTAATTAGGCTTAGTTTACACTTAATTAAGTTGCTAATTGAGATTTATTTGGTTAATTACTGGTGCAGCTACTGAGCCGACATTGCGTGACAATGAAAGTTTAAGGCAGAAATCACTTCTTCCATTGGTACCTGAAATTTTATAATCCTGCTTAGATTTTCAATATATTTTATCCATTCGTTCATATTTTATGTGGATTGATGTGTAGAGCAAGGTAGAAATGGTTCTTCCGATTACAATAGGGGACTATACGGATTTCTTTTCGTCAATGCATCACGCGAAGAATTGCGGGACCATATTTCGCGGGCCACAGAACGCGATTCCACCAAACTGGTGTGTGGATTTTGAATAACTCATTGAATATAATTTCTTAGTGTAGTTTTTTTTCCAAGTTAAGGGAGTCTTATTTGATGTCCAGGTTCCACCTTCCAATTGCATATCATGGTCGAGCTTCTTCGATTGTTATCTCGGGAACGGACATTATTCGACCAAGGTGAGAACTTATCATTTATTTTTGTAGCTTTTAGATTCGTTGAATATGCAGGGTGAGTAAAAATTGTTGAACTTGTCTATTGGTAGTAATAGTACTTCAATTTCCAAGAATTGATTTCAAGGCCAAACTTTTCCGGTGATGTTTTGTCGATTGCCTGCGTATATATTTGATTTTATGAGTAATGTGATTTTGGTCTTATGTCTCACGTTCTTTATTGAATCGGTGAAAGTTGTCCATCCAATTCTGATTTCAGATGGTGTATTATACTTACTGGATTTCAATCTTAAAGTTTACATTTTTCATTCGTCTTACCACAGAGGTCAAGCCGCTCCTACTGGAAACTCTCCACCACCTTTTGGTCCTTCATTGAAACTAGACTTTGAGCTCGAAATGGTTAGCCACTGATGCTATAGTACAGCATTTTAGTGTAGAAGTAGAACTCATAATTACGGTTATGCTTATCCCGTTTTTATTTACTATGTCATGTGGGTTCTCATTTTGATTCTAGGCTGCTATAGTTGGCCCTGGAAATGAGTTAGGAAAGCCGGTGGATGTTAATGAAGCAGCAGATCACATCTTTGGACTTGTGTTGATGAATGACTGGAGTGGTATGCTTGCCTCTTGCCTTAATAGGTTTTAATCCTTCATGTTTAATGTTTGGAGCTGCTTGATAATAAGTTGGTGTTTTGACAGCCAGAGATATTCAGGCATGGGAATATGTTCCCCTTGGGCCTTTCCTTGGGAAAAGCTTTGGTAAGAACTAAGAAGCGGAAACTATGATACTGAATTCTTCATTTATTGTTTAATAAGTGTGTAAAATGTGTAATGACTGTGAAACTGACATTAACTTTGTGTAAAATGTGAATATCAGGGACTACAATATCCCCTTGGATAGTGACACTGGAAGCTCTAGAACCTTTTCTTTGTGATGCTCCCAAGCAGGTGGTTACTCATATTTGCATTTTGCATGCCCACATAATTCAATCTTTCTTTGGAATTTTAAGTCATAGAATATTTATGTAATGTTCACTCTGACTTGTAGGACCCTCATCCGTTGCCCTATCTGGCTGAAAAAATCTCCCAAAATTATGACATTTCATTGGAGGTATTTACCAGCTCATTGCAGTTTGTTTCTTTTAGTTAATTAACAAAGTTTATAGTTTCTTTTACCCTCAAGGCCTTATGGAATTTTCTTTTAGTGATTATATTGTAAATATTCACTTGCTCTTGTGTTCTTGGGATGACGATGGAACTGCCATTTTATTGCTAGGTTCAAATCAAACCTGCTGGACAAGATGAGTCGCATGTGATCACAAAGAGTAACTTCAATAATTTGTAAGGATTTCTCCCCAATTACCTCCTCAGGAGTCCTTAATCTTTAGCTGAGATAAGTCTTGCCCTGTTGACAACTATTGGAAAAGTAACCTAGAAGATGGTCATAATCATACTGCCTAGCGTTGAGATAACTTTTCCGTAGTAGTTTCCTTTTGGTTAGGATAACGGACTTTATATTCATTACCAAGCTTTCTGTAGTTCTACGCTTCTTGGGGGCATCATAATAGCTTTTGTTGAGCTAATCAGGATGCCTAAGTAAATCAGATGAAGGAAAATCCATGGTTTTGTACTTTTTATTTTGTTCTTGCGTGCTTCATTTATAAGGTGTCTTAATTTGTGCACCTCATTTACAGATACTGGACGTTGACTCAACAGGTAGCCCACCACACTATCAACGGCTGCAACTTAAGGCCAGGCGATCTCCTTGGAACAGGGACTATCAGTGGGCCTGTACGGTTTCAGTTTCTTTTTACTAATTCATACATTCGTATGAAGTTATGCTTGACTATAAATTCGTGGAGTCTTCTTTTATTGCTAGAGTGAATTTCATTCACTTGTGTTTCACAACAGGCGCCCGATTCTGTTGGATGCTTGTTAGAGTTGACATGGAATGGACAAAAGCAGCTGTCATTAAATGGGACAACTCGTAAATTCTTAGAAGATGGTGACGAAGTCATCATTTCTGGGTTTAGCAAGGTTATTGTTGATACAAGTCTTTTTACATGTTTAATTACATTTTACAGTCTCTTTTACATACTGCTTGCGGTCTCGTCGTGCTGTATATTGTTGTTCTGATGCAATGCCTCGATATAAAGTTTGCCAGAATTTTGGAATGAAACAATATCCACGCTACCGTGCATAACATGTACTTCATACCGCTATCGGGTCCTGTGAACTTGTTATGCAGCAGGATTATCAGTCTGATTTTTACGTTTGATGTTTTGATTGCAGGGAAATGGTTACAACGTTGGCTTTGGGACTTGCTCCGGAAAGATTGTTCCCTCACCTCTTTGAAGACTTTCTTCTTGGCCTTCAATTAATCGGTCAAAGTACTTGTATTCCATTAGCAACCTCAATTTCATATGTTGTTGGAGCTGTGTACCATTTACTCTGCAATTCACTTGGCCTTTGTTGTTTTGTAATTCTAAACCATGCGCAATACAGCCGGCCTTACTTTGTGGAATAAGGCGGTGTTGTTGTTCTGCTTTATGATAATCCTCTAATATTTACTGTTTACGGTTTAGTGCTCTCTCTTTCTATACATTTATGTGGATGTCACCGGGGCCTGATGGACTTAGAGACCAAGGTGGTCCTAGGACCACTCGATGTTCAAGAAATATACATGTAAAAGTCTTCGGAGGACCATTTGAATATTTGATGCTGGTCTTTTTTTTGTGTTTCATGTAATGTTTTCTTGGTATATCTTAACAGGTTGTGTCGACAACGCTCGATAAATTTTTTATGTATCACTCATCATATTACTTTGGCATGTTGATATATGTTGACATATGCACGATATGGTATGACCGATAACAATAAGCTCGACAAGTGTTCGACGAAATCTTTGTGAATAAACTAAAATAATTTTTGCGGTGGTTTGTTTTTATCTGAATCTTGTATTTAACACTAGAATTCTCTAAGATTCGAATCTTGAATCTGCCATTTTATGTCACCAATGGCATTGATCAATAGCTTGATTGAAAAATATGAAATATGTTATTACTTATTAGCTCGAGATGTAACCGTAACATATCCAGCTGTGCATGTAAGTTCTTCCTTTACCTGTGAGACTAAAGATGCTTTCGTGTGCCAAAAAGTGTTTCTTCCAAAAATCAGAGGGTGGCGGGTGGGTCCCGTAAAATAACGGACGGGAGCGATAGCGCTGAACTGCTGATGCTGTTACGCGCCAAGAGTGTTCAAGAACCTCCTACTGTTTCAAAAAAACCATTTTTTTTTTTTTGCTTTTCCAAAAAGTCGTTTTAAATTCAAAAGTGATTTTCATTTTTTCACACTCGCTCAAATTCACCAAGGCTTAGCCAAAGACGATGAAACCCTCTCGCAGTCGCAGACTCAGCTTCTCCTCCTCCGCCTCCGCCACCGTCACCTACACCTTCCACAATGACCAACCTGCCCCTCCCGCCACCACCGAAATTCCCATCCAGTCCTCGGACGCCCCGATTCCCATCACCCTTCACTTGCCGCAATCCACCGCAGCCATCAAAATTCAATCGGCCTACCGGGCCCACCTCATCCGCACCCACTTCAAGACAATCGCAGCCGTCCACTCCGAGGCCGACGAGTTCCAGCACCTGATCCAACGGCAGGACACCGTCGATGCCGTCAGGACAAGCGAGCGCGAGAAGCTGAGGATGAACGAGTCCCTGATGCGGCTGCTGCTGAAGCTGGACTCGGTGCCCGGGGTGGACCCCGCGGTGAGGGAAGCGAGGAGAAAGGTGAGCCGTCGGATCGTGGGGCTGCAGGAGATCGTGGACGCGATCGTGTCGGAAGACGTGGATGGCTTCTGGGGTTGCAGAGACGGCGGGTTTGGGAGGAACTGGGACGACGTCCTTGCGGAGATGGAGGAGGAGGTCTGCAGGGACAAAGGAGGGGAGGAGATGGAGAGGTTTTGCGCTCAATATCTGGGGTTTCGGTGCTTGCAGCGTTTTTTGCAGGAGCCGTGATCTGGTTCATCGCCGGCACTGCTTTGCTTGCCTACTCTGTTATCTGTATGAGTGACAGTCTACAAACTACCGACCGCAAATTGTAATTTTGTACTTAGTTTGGACCCTTTTTTTTTTATAGTTTTATTCTCCGTCACTTAAATTTAACGGTTTTAATTATGAAATATAGGTAAGATGCGTTATTTACAAGTAAAAGAATGAGTTCCTCAATTAAATTTAACGGTTTTAATTATAAAATATCGTAAAGTGCGGTTATTCTCTTGCGCCCATAAATCAGATTTTACTAAATTAAATTAGAGCGGTTTAGAATATCTACACATTGATAATAAAATGAACATGAGAAAGATAGATTTCAGAATTCACAAATCATAAACTTCATACGTCAAACAGAAACATACATGCTTTCTTGTTGTTCTTGAGAACGCTAATCTACGACAACATGCAGCTGCACTTGCAGCGTGACATGCACCTCTTGCAGTCGGAGAGCTTCGGGGTGCCACAATCACAGTTCTTGAGGCAGTTGGCCCTTGAGCTGCCGCCCCACAAGCATCGAGCCATACAGCGCAGAACCGGCGTGCATTCTGGGCACCCGAACTTCATCTGATTTACTATACAACTTCTGCATTGACTGCCGTCTGGTGGGCAACTTCTGCATCGGCTGCCGCCTGACGGGCAAGCCTTGGCTGCCGGAAACACAACCAACCACAGCAACAGCAGCAGCGTCAGCTTCAGCGGCCAAAGAGCTAGTGCAGGCGGCCTCTTCTCCATCATCTGCTTCTGAAATGTTTGATCTTTGCTTGCTCGAATATATATTAAGGAATGATTTTCGCACGCTCTTTTTCTAAGAGAAAATGAAATCATGACCTTATATTATATTGTTTGTTATGTGAATCTTTCACCGGATCAAATCAATGTAAAACAAATGTGCCGCATTGCTTGTTGCCTCACAGTTCAACTAGATCATTTAGTGCCATTAATTGCTATGTATTGGTTTGCACAATGTTACAATATCTTCGCGTACATCTATGTCTTCACATCAGTCTTTAAGTCCACGCTGTGGGATATAGATGATATGTTTTTCAATTTGCCTGTAAGACGTGTGGTACACTACACGTCATATGATGCAACTCAAATTACCTTGTATAATGACGTGTGGTGTACCACTTCGTATTGCGAGCACACTGAAAAATTTCTCGATATAAATAAGATTGGTATAAATGGTAGATCCGTATCGTATTGTCACATGACGCTACTATTTCAAGTGTTATTATGTAAAAACCTATCTGTATCGTATTGTAGTATATCAGTGTACTACGAACGACATTATAATATGCGAATAATAGAATGAGACGAACCGGATTACACAACTCTCAGGCAATCCGAGTTTCACGCACATAGAACACGGCAAGGGATCGACATTTTATTTCACATCAATAAAACAGAGGTACATACAAACCGAAATTGCAAAAAAAAAAACTGGTCTATCACCCTGTTGACGGAGGATGAAGCAAACAAATATATCGGTACAATAAACCTACGTATCAAACCAACTCTCTTCGAAAATTATACATCCAAATCCCGAATGGAAGGTCTGAAACAATGATGCGTGACCCAGTTCTGCAAGAACAAATTCTCTATACACACTTCACTCTCCTTCAGTGAGGATCGGAACAATGAGTGGTTTCATCTGTGCAAGGTATACGATTGCCCACCTACAAAGTAGGAAAGGAGCATGCTAAGTCAATATCCAGGTGGGAAAGTTTGCAAAGGAGTAACATTAAAAGTTCACCAACTGAAGCAAATCCAAACTGATAAAATTTTCCATAAAAATTGACCGAAAAATCAAGGGGATAAGTCGATGACATACATCATCCAACAGCACACTACCGCTGTGATAACAAGTGTAAGGTGGAGCCTGCAAAAGAACAAAACGATACTTTTAGCTTTAAGAGGATTTGAAAGATGCCCCCAACACCGGTAAGGTCCAGAAGTGTTTGAATCTTTAATCATGCAAACAACATTGTGCAGTAAGTCTAGATGTAGACATGGAGGAAACATCAAAATCAACGCCGCCTCATCTCATTTGATGCAGACAGAAATGTTGAGGATAAATCTATACATATTTCACGTATGTAACCGATAAATCTAACTCATCCAGCATAAATTCAACGGGATCTCCTTGATGTGTCTACTCTCACCTATCTCCTAGGATTTAAAATGGTGAAGAACAACATTATCACAGTCTTCCTTTCCAACACATTCCACAGATTTCCTTGCTTAGGAAACGATAGACAAGTTTCACAATACCTCATCGACAATATTCATTATATAAACACCGAGAAACATTTAGAAAGTCATGCAATATAAATCAAATTATCGAATCCGATTAGCATGTTTCAGGTTTCCCATATCAAAGCATCTTCTGACCAAAACTCTCCTCTTCTTTCCCGACAATCTATGTGGTAGATTTTCCCTACAATGTAATCCAACAAGAATGGAGCTACGATTCGCTAAAACGCAATGCAAATGTTTCTAAACACTTAAAAGATCCGAATTCCATCACCGAAAATCGGTTTCCATAGCATAATCAGCATACAGACTATAACAGTTTGAATCTGACCAGCCCTAATCTCTAAACATCACTAAAATCCAATTTAACATCCTACCAACTTCAAAATATTGGATCAACAATTGGAAAACAAGTTAGAAAGCTAAAATCTTTGGATTCAGAAATTAAAAGAGAAAACTAGTGGAGCAAATAAGACATACAAGTTGGCCGATGCGCCTCTGCCACAGCAGATTCTGACCATAAGGGAAGCAATTACGCCCACCATTGCAAAGATCAGAGTTGTAACTACAAAACCCATTTCGATCTTCTCCAATTCCGACCCTTTCTTCTAACAGTCAAATCCACAAACAGTTGATCTGCAAAAAGCACAATCCTTTTTCTATAAATCTGGTCACAGATCAGAACCCAGTTCGATTTTAACGTACTTAAATCCAATTCGACCTTCAAATGAAATAAATGAGAGGTAGAAATGCAAGAGGGAAACAAAGAGGGAGAGCTTAAACCTCAGTGCTTACCGCGAATGAATGATATGACTGTGTTAAAAAACAATCTGTACGTTGCCTGAGGCTCCAAGCCTCCAACCTTTGATTTTGGGCTGTGATGGGAAGGGGATGACAAAGATTGGGATTTAGAAAGATCAAATAAATTAAAAGGCCATTTTGGTACTTCAACCGGAATGTCTTCCATCTACTATACTACCAAGTTACTAGGGCCCAACAGGATCCTCTCCTATAATCCTATAATCATGTCGTTTATCGTACATCGTGTGATCAATTTTTGTTAGATACTGTTAGTATTTAAAATAAAAAAATATTTAAAATAATTTCTAACCACACGATGTATGATCAACGGATATGATTCACAAATCTCCAGAGTCCTCACAAAGAGGATCCGGATTCACTAGGGGCCTAGGGCAGTGCTCCAAAGCATCGGATCAGAAACAGCGTTCCCAATTTCCGTCATAAATTTTAGAATTGGACCACAATTTTCAAATTCAGAATTTTTGGCAGGTTCGAAAATTTCAAAATTGGAGTAATCTCAAAAATTTCGAAACATAAATCGAAAATTCATATACTTTTGAAGTTTTCAAATATTCTAAACCTTTTCGTACGTGCAAGTTATTGTTTTTTCTTATATTTGGTATATGGTTATGCTTAATTTCCTAGTTGAAGTTACATTCTTAAATGTTACTAGGCAGATTTACTAAATGTTGAATCGCCATAGCCTGTCATTCTTGTCATTCACGTTATTGTCTGTGTAATTGTATTGCTTCTGATCCGCTCGATTGTTTTTATGAGACAGGGTTTCAGGGTGGAAGCTGATCGTTAGAAATCTTCCTTTTGAGATTCTTTGCTTACTGTATTGTCATATGAAATTTTGTTCTTGGGAAGAGCTTAAGCTGAACTAGTTTCCCTACACAAATGCAGGCGAAAATGAATGAAGTAAAAGAGATGTTTTCAGCAGCAGGGCTTGTCTGGGATGTAGTTATTCAACATAAGTCTAATACAGGGTCTGTTACCATCATCCAGTTTCGAGAAAGTTTCTCGCTCAATGAAATAAACTCTTCTCCTTCCCTTCTTTCTTACTTTTATTCCTATTTGCAGGTCATCGAACGGTTTTGCATTTGTACAATTCACACGCAAACAGGATGCAGAAAATGTACATTTTTGATTCGCACTTTACTTTGGAGTAGTACTAATGAAGTCGTAGGTTCTGCATTGCCCAAAAGGAACAAGGAGCCGCCTGTTGATAGATTTGTTCATGAGCTTAAGAAGACGTTACTGCAAAAGAATCCAATGCTACTGATGAGATAGAAGAAGGAGATGATCCGGATAGAACAATTTTCATAAGCAATCTTCCGTCTGACTTCAATAAAGAAGACGTCAAACAAAGGTTTTCGACCTTTGGGATAGTATAATCTTTGACCCCAATCCTTCAGGTCACCAAGTATGTCTCATATGTAGTTTGATACGATTCTTGCATCGTTTGTTGCGTTTGAAAGTAAATGTGATATTATGTTTTGGCAGGAAACGAAAAGGAAGGGGTTTCTCATGTTTGAAACAAATGATGCAGCCGGGAATGCGGCATCTGGCTTGGGAATTTCTATGAAGAGTTAAGAATTGACAGTCTTGCGCACTCTGATTAAAAAATGGGCACAAAACAAGGAACTGAATGTGGCCAGAAAAGAGGATCTAGACCGCCGCAATCTCCTTGTAGCAAAGTGTATTTCTTTGATGAACCTCCTGGCTTTATCTAGATTTTATAAATTGTGTCCTGAACGGTTGCCATTTGGTTTCTTCAAAATACTAACAGGAAGGTCTTATTCTCGAGGGAACTCCAGCGGCAGAAGGGGTTTCAGCTACTGATATGTTGATATGCTAAATGTAAGTGTTGCTGATCTCTTCGTTCCCCTACATATATGCAACATACTGTAGGGAATGTCTGAAACCGTGCAGGGCGGAGAGGAGGATGATGGAGAAGCTTCGATCTCCAAAGTATCACGTTTCAAAGACAAGAATACTTATAAAAAAAAAATTGCCGAAGTCCCTGACTGCAAAAGAACTGAGCAAACTTTGTATCGGTGCAGTTACCTTACGAGGTATAAAACAAAAACGAGTTATTCTAAACGTTCGTTAGTAGCTACGATTTGCCTGCCGCTAGCTATACTAGTTTGTGTAGTGATTCTTTTCCTTTTTGGCATAAGATCTCCCTCATTTGTATTCAACGTCAATCGTGGAGATAAAGTTCTTGGATGACCTATATGAAGAAAGGAAAGCTCATAGAAACTTTTGGTCCTCAACATCACCCGATTGTGGAGTTTGCACTTGAGAATGTTCGAAAAGCTTAGCTACAAGCGCAGCAGTGTGCAGCTCATCATGATCGCGTTCCAAAAGACGTGATTAGTCAGTTCATCGAACGGAAACAAACAGGTAAAAAGCGAAAGCTGGATGACTACTCAGTTCCAAATAGAGTTGGTGATGATGGAGCTGCCACTGAAACATAGAGACCTTCTAAGGCCATCTCCAACCGAAGGCTGGCCAGATGGTTCGTTTTAGCCATCTGGTCCTTTAAGATATTAATATTTTAATAAATAATACAGGACCATATTTGCCTCCATCTCCAACGAGGGCCATAGGGCTCGTTTTGGCCCTGTCACGAAAAATCGTCTCTAACCGAGGACCAAACATAATTTATTATTTAAAAACTACAACAACTTAAATTTAAAAACTACAACTTATATTTAAAAACTACAAATTAAATTTAAAAAAAAAACATTAACTTAAATTTAAAAACTACAAATGGAAGGGTGAAAAATATGTGAGAAATGGTATAGGTATTTATAAAAAAAAATATTGAATACTACGGCTAGCTGCAGTCAGCTAGCCGATGTATTCAATTTTTTTTCATACTATTCGTGTTGGTTATAATCGTCACTATTGCAATTATTCCTGTCGGTTATATCCGACAGGAAATCCAACACAATTAATCAAAATTCTGGCTAGCCTGGGGCTGGCTGGAATAGGTCAGCCCTCTAGCCCTTTGGCCCTTTCAAATTTCGTGGGGCCTATGCGCCCTCGGTTGGAGAGGATTTTCAGACAATTTTCGGCCCTCTGGCCCTCTGGACCATTCAGTTGGAGATGGCTTATAAGGCCGAAAAATGGTCATCGAGATGGAACGGATGGTGGAAGATCATTTGAAAGTAAAACCATCACCGTTGATGCTCGCAGTTCAAAATCCTCAACAAAGACATGTAGTGTAAGCGTTAGAAAAAGAGGAAGCTATGGGAGCGAAAAGAGGTGGAGGGGGAAGAGAATGTGATGAGAAGAAAACTGGCAAAGAAGAAGAAAGAACCATTAGACCCACTCCAATCTTGGGCTAAAACCTATAATTCCCCTCCCCCCCCCCCCCCAAAAAAAAAACCCAACCCAACACATGGCCTAAAACTCATCCCGGGTCCAAATTCCCCCCAAGATTTAGCCTAGAAAATGATGTGGGACCCCACTCACATGGGCATGTCTCTTAGTATTTATTGAATCAAACGATTGAGATCGAATATAATCAAATATAACGGTAAAAAAAAGTCTAACAGCCTAAATTTAAATCCAACGATTAAAATAATTAAAATTTTTATTTAACTCAAAATTAGTGATTTTTCAATATATATCGGAATTTAAATATTTTTAGGTTAAAATGCACATAAAATTAAATTATGATAGTGTGCATAATTTTTTTAAAATTACTTTAAAAGGAAAAAAAACTAGCTTAAATTTATTTTTTAATAATCTCGGGCTAAAAAATTTAGGCTAGAAGTGTTGGAGCAAAAAAACTGTTTCTGAGTTAAAACTTAAATTTTTTGAGCTAAAAGTTTTAAGTTTTAACCTAATGTTTGAAGATGGTCTTTTGGTGGTGGTGGTGGTGGTGGTGTTGTGGGAGTGGGGGGATGGATGTTGCAGATAAACTCGACATTCTGATCGAACAGTATAGATACAAGTACAAAGTGTCAAGGAAGCAAGGCTCGCGTTGCGCTGGTCTTTGCTTAGATACAATTAGACTTGACCAGACCAGCAAAGTCTGGATTGGACTGCACAAACAGATACAAAGTAAGCTTCAACGTTCATGTTCTTGTCCCCCGCCAATAAAGTAGTTACGAACTTACGAGAAAAGTTGAAGTAATCACAAGAATGAGAGACATAATCATCTTCAATCAAAATGTTTTCTAACTATCTTGCTCTTTTTAATTTGACTAAGTTAAATCTACTTTGACTTCAGCCACAAACTTTAACTAACATGGTAAAATTGGAAATTACTTTTGTAATTGGTTGTGACTGAAAGATTACAAATTCGAGTCGTGAAAATAACTTTTTTATAAAACAAGAGTAAGACTGTGTACAATAAATTTCTTCCAAAACTATCGCAAAAAGAGTCACCTTATTGTCTTGCAGTCGCCCTTAAAAGTGTTGTTAGTAGACAAAGGTACTTGCCAAGATTCTTAGTAAAAGGAGAGCCACAAAAATAGCAGAAAAAACTTGAGCCAGTGCGAACCGAGTGTCAACAAAGTGTTGGCAATTTTGGTCTTTTATTAAGGGATGTGATATCCACACACTTCTTTTTCCTTTTCTCACAACTTTTTAGATTTCGACCGTCGGATCGGATGAACTGAAGAAGATCTAACGGATAGAAAGTAATAGGGTTGTGTGCGAAGTAAAAAGAGGTGCGTGGATAGCACACCCTTTATTAAAGACTGGGATTGCTCAGTCACACTAACTAATTAATAAATACAATTATAAAAACGAAGCAAATAAAAGCCAAGTCACTTTAAGAAAATAGAACGCGCCTCACGCGCTGCGACCCTAACACCCGAACCTTTCTTGTGAGCTCCGATCGGTGAAAGTGGCGGAACCGGTGGATCCTGGTGGACAGGCGCAGGTGGGGGATTCGTGGATGGGTGGTGATTTGAACCCTCCACCGTTTATCTTTGGTGCTGGTGTGGCTGAATCTCCCAGATCTGGGAAGCGATCTCGTGGACCAGATGGAATGGAATTGAACGCTGAGCGTGAGATGCCGGGCATGCTGCTGGAACCTCAGGTTAGTTTCAAGGATAAGCTTATGAAATCATCGCGAAGAATTGAATCGGTGAATGTTTCTGCGTTTGATTTCGATCCTGATCTGGTGGATGGGGATGTCTCATTTTCTCGTGCGGTGAAAGGGCCGAGCGTTAACTTCTCGGACAAAGCTGTGAGGAAATTGGGTAAGGATTGGCAGGATGCGCTGGTTATTAAGCTGCTTGGGCGATCGCATTCTTTTAATTTTCTGCAAAATCGGTTGAAGCAGAAATGGCAGCTTAAGGGTGGTCTACAGCTGATTGATATAGACTTTGATTTCTATATTGTGAAGTTTGAGTTGCCTGAGGATAAGGAGTTTGTGTTAACTGGGGGACCCTGGATAATTGCAGGATAGTATCTGATGATCCAAAATTGGAGGCCAAGATTCGTGCCTGCGTCTGAGGTTATATCTCGTATGGCTGTGTGGGTTAGAATCATGGGTGTGCCGATTGAGTTTTTTAATGTCTGGGCGATGAGGAAGATTGGAAGTGCATTGGGTAAATTGTTGAAGATTGATGTTAATACTAATTCTCAGTATAGAGGTAAATTTGCTCGTATTTGTGTTGAAATTGATGTGACTAAGCCTTTGGAAGCGTTCATACAAATTAACGACATATGGTATAATCTAGAGTATGAGGGTATGCCAGAAATATGTTTTCACTGTGGTCGTTATGGGCATAAGAGGGAGTGTTGCCCTTGGAATGGTGATGAGAGCGAGGGTAAGGGGAGTGCTGATGGAAGTGTAAAGGGTGATATGAATCTGGATGTGCCTAGTGTTGTGCAGACTCAAAATGAAGGGGAAGTTGAGGCTATTCATAGTGTCTGGATGCAAGTTAAGGCGAGAGGGAGAAACCGTAAGTACTCTATTGGGAAGGAGGGTGGAGATGCCTTTTCTGGTGGGCAGGGGTCAAGGTTTGGTGCACTTGGAAGAGAGGAGCAAGGTCTGACGGAGGAAGGTGGGATGCATGAGCCTGTTGGTGTGAAAGGTGATGGGTATGGTGAGGGGAAAACTTGGGGGATAAGGAAGAATAAGGTAGTTGGGAATAGGGATGCGTTGAAAGATATTTCTAATGGTGGTGGTCTGTCTAGTATCCAACCTCGACCTGTTATTGGGAAGTTGGGGCAGTGTGTTAAACCTGTGATTGGAAGGGCTAGAGCTAAGGCTGGAAGTAGTATTATTGATCGGCAATACCAGGGTAATGACAATATTGGCAAGACGGAAATGTATTATGGTTTGAACATGGAGAAGGGAACTTGTATTTTCAGTGGTTCTTCTTCCAAGGGTAGTGGTAGTAGTATGGTAATTGAAACTTGTGATCTGGACCCGGGTGAAGGGGCTTTGCATCCGGGTTTAGGGAGCTTAGATGTTTCGATTCAGGAAGCTCGGTTACCTGTGACTGGAGGTTCAGCTATGTCTGATGAGGTGGGTGGCTCCCGTGTGGGGGATAATTCTATGATTTGTTAGGCCTGGTGCCTCTCTTGTTTCCTTTATATTGGTTATGATGAATATTGTAGTTTGGAACTCTAGAGGTGCTGGCTGCACCAAGTTTAAAGATAATGTTACTGAACTAATTAAGGTCCATAGTATGGAGATTCTAGTCATCTGTGAACCTAGGATTAGTGGTCAGAAAGCTCTGTCTGTTGTGAAATCTCTTGGTTTTCCGTGCTATGAGATTGTGGATGCTGTGGGGTTCTCAGGGGGTGTTTGGATGCTTTGGAAGGATGCTAGTCTTAAGGTGGATGTAATTGGCACTATGGATCAGTCTATTTCTGTTGTGGTCCACAGTACTGGGTCGAAGCATTGGATGTTCACTGCTGTCTATGCTAGCCCTGCCACTGTGAAAAGGGAGAGATTATGGGAATACCTTGACTTCATTGCCGGCTGCCACCAGATGCCTTGGTTGATTGTTGGGGATTTCAATGAGATGTTGTCGGTGGAGGATAAGATTGGGGGTGCTCCGTTAGGCAGGATTAAAGGCTTTAAGGCTTGGGTGGATAGGAACTTTATGCTTGATTTGGATTTTGTTGGTCCTAAGTATACGTGGACGAACAAGAGAGTTTTGGAAAGAATTGATAGGGGGGTCTGCAATTTGAGTTGGAGGAATTTATATTCTGATGCTTATGTTCATCATCTCCCTCGCACTAAGTCTGATCACTGCCCTCTTAAGATTTGTTTGAAGTCCCAAGTTTCCCATTCCCCTAAGCTGCGTCCCTTCCGGTTTGAAGCTATGTGGTTAAGGCATGGGAAGTTCAAGGAGTTTGTTGATGGTGTTTGGAGGAGTAGTATTGGTTCGGCAGTTGATAAAACTTATGCTCTTGTGGATCATCTTAAGGAGTGGAATTCTCAGGTTTTTGGGCATATTAAGATGAAAAAGAGGACGCTGCTTGCTAGAATTGGTGGAATACAAAAAGCGTTATGCTGTGGACCGAATAAATTCCTTGCTAATTTGGAGGATGAGTTGGTTGCTGAGTATAATGAAGTTCTTAATCAGGAGGCTGTGTTTTGGCGCCAAAAGTCTAGAGTAAGGTGGATCCAAGAAGGAGATCGTAATACAAAATTCTTTCATCTTACTACCATTATTCGACGACGAAGAAACCGAATTGAGGGGCTTTTTAACAAATCTGGGGAGTGGATTTCTGATTCTAGTAATCTGAAAATATTGGCCGTTGATTACTTTCGGACCTTATTTTCGCATGGGCAAAAGTCTAGTCAGTTGAACTCTCTCCCGAACCTGTTTCCTACTATCCAGGTTGATGATGTTGCTGGGCTTATTAAGGATGTGGAGTTGGCGGAAGTTAAAGATAGTCTGTTTAATATTGGTGGCTTGAAAGCCCCTGGGGTCGATGGGTTCCCTGCTTGCTTTTATCAGGATCAATGGAATCTGTGTGACAAGGATCTGTTTGAGTTGGTGTTGAATGCCTTTAAGACAAAGAATATCCCTGCGGGGTTGAATAACACTTTGATTACGCTGGTTCCTAAAATGGATAATCCTAAGGAGATGTTAAATTTCAGGCCTATCAGTCTGTGCAATACGCTCTATAAGGTGATTTCGAAAGTTATTGTTGCTAGAATCAGACCTCTGCTCCCTCTTTTGATTAGTCCTAACCAAGCTAGCTTTGTTCCTGGTAGACAAATCACTGATAATATTCTTGTTGCTCAAGAAATCCTTCATAAATTCAGACTCTCGAGAGGTAGGAAAGGGTTCATTGCCTGGAAAATTGATCTTTCGAAGGCTTACGATAGGCTTAACTGGGAGTTTATTGAATCTGTGTTGATTGAGGTGGGATTCCCATTGAGCTTAGTCCAACTTATTATGGCTTGTGTATCCTCTGTGGAGTACCAGATATGCTTTAATGGAGAGTTAACTGAGTGTTTTGCTCCTAGGAATGGTATTCGGCAGGGAGATCCTCTATCCCCTTATCTGTTTGTTCTTTGCATCGAGAAACTTTCTCATCTAATCTCTGATAATGTGTGCAGAGGGTTGTGGAAACCTGTTAAGGCTTCGCAATCTGGTCATGCGGTGTCTCACCTATTTTTTGCGGACGATCTGATGCTCTTTTCTGATGCAACTCCTAAACAAGCAAGACTTATGAAACGCTGTATTGATACATTCTGTAAAGTGTCTGGGCAAGTGGTCAATTTTGACAAATCTGTTCTGTATTGCTCCCCTAATACCCCCAGGGAGGTCATCAGGAGTATTAGTGATATTTGTGGCTCTCCTGTTTCGGAATGCTTGGGGAATTATCTTGGAATGCCTCTTATCCAGTCAAGAGTTTCCAAGGCTACGTACTCGAGTATTATTGATAAGGTGCAAAAGAGATTAGCTACTTGGAAAAGTAAGGTCCTTTCTATGGCTGGTAGATGTACCTTGATCCAATCTGTGACTTCCTCCATCCCGGTGTATGCCATGCAAACGGCCAAGCTTCCGGTCAGCGTGTGTAATGAGCTTGACAAGTTGAACAGAGACTTTTTGTGGGGGGATTCTAACCAGAAGAGGAAAATCCATTTATGCAAATGGAGTTTGCTGTGTAAGACTAAACGCAAAGGTGGGCTGGGTGTGAAGAGAAGCTGTGATATGAATCAGGCCCTCCTAGCTAAAATTGGGTGGAGAATCCATACTAAAGACTCTGGGTTGTGGGCTAGAATTTATGAAGCTAAGTACCTGAAAGGCTCTTCAATTCTGGATCCCAATGTACATGGAAAAGCTGGGTGCTCTTCTTTGTGGAAAGGAATTTTGCATGGGTCCAATTTACTGAGGAATGGTATGATTTGGAGGATTGGCAGGGGGGATAATGTGAAATTTTGGAAGGACCCTTGGTCATCGAATGTGGCCGTGGTTGAGTCTGTGGATGGTGTGATTAATTCAGATGAAGACTGTACTGTGTCTGATTTTCTTATCAATGGGTGGTGGGATATCGATAAACTTAGAGCAGTTGTGCCTGAGACCCTAGTCCAAAAGATTACTAGTCGGCCTGCAGGGACTTATGGTGCAGGAGTGGATAAACTTATATGGAGTGGCACTGCTAATGGTGTTTTCTCGGTGAAGTCAGCGTATAACTTGTTAGTGGGAAGTGAAGATGAGCCTGATTCGAGGTGGGAATTTATATGGCGCCTCAATGTCCCTCCCAAGCTTAAAGTCTTCCTTTGGTTGCTTTGCATTGGTTGTTTGTTATCCAATGAGCAACGTGTGAAAAGGCAAATTGCTTCGGATTACTCGTGTGCTATCTGTAGTTGCCCAATTGAATCTCTGGCTCATATTTTTAAGGAGTGTCCCAGAGCGAAGGGGATTTGGGATAGCTTGAGAAGTCCGTGGCAGTTGAGGAATGCCCAGTCTCTTGATCTTAATGGCTGGTTGTTGGCGAATCTGAAAACAAGGGGGAAAGGGAGCACTGAGGGGGAGTGGTGTATCTTATTCCTCTTTACATGCTGGCATCTTTGGAAATGGAGGAATAGGCAGATCTTTGATGTCCAGTTTGTCATGCCTTTGGACCCAAAGGCCTTTATCTTAAGGGATATGAATGCTTGGCGGAAGGATTGTAAAATGAGTTCTATTGAAATTATTAAAAGGCCAATTTTGATTTCTTGGGAGCCTCCGAATGAGGGTTGGTGTAAGCTCAATACTGATGGGTCTAGAAGGGCTAGTACCAGTCAAATTGGCGCGGGTGGATTGTTAAGAGACCATGAGGGTAATTGGTTGGGTGGCTTTGCGGCGAACTTGGGCCAAGGACAGGTGGCTGAGGCTGAGCTTTGGAGTCTCTATTTTGGTCTTCAACTATTGCTTCTGCTAAAGGTATGACTGACCTTTATATTGAGATGGTCTCTATGGCTGTTGTGATGTTGGTGAAGCATTCTCTGATTGATAACTTCCACCCTCTGGAGACATTGGTGCATAGCTGCCGGGTTATGATGGGCCAATTTAGGAGATGTGTGCTGGCCCACGTCTACAGAGAGAAGAATATGGTGGCTGATTATCTCGCTAACTGGAGTTATAATATGGATATTGGGGTGCTCTTTTTTGATGAGCCCCCTGTCTGGCTTAGTGCTGTTCTGATTGATGATGTAGATGGAGTCCAACGGACTCGGTTAGTTTCTGATCTGTAGGTTTTGTTTTTGGGTTTTAAACCCCGATTGATTCACCAAAAAAAAAAAAAATACAATTATGGAAGTGCTTCTTCTATTTTCCAACTATGCTTAAGAAAGATACTTTAACAAAGTTACTAACACTTTTCATAAACTCAGTGAAAGCCGTATATTCTCTGTACGCCATGACGTCCGGTTCACATCGCGCCATAATAGACGGCAAAAACAGCCACACCCCCGTCGCCACCACAAACGCCATCGCCAACGGCCCCGAAACGGCAGCAGGCAACCGCCACTTACCGTCAAAAGCCTTCTTGATCACAATCTCAATGGACAAACATATTCCGTGGAGGAGGAAGAAGCACGTCAGCTCCCACGTGGGCAACGTCCGTCCAATGTAATAGAAGATGAGCTCATGCATCACCGCCGACACGAAAAACGACGCGATAACAGCCGGAATCGGGGCCCACTTTGTCCCGAGGGCACGGGTGGAGATTTTCCGGACGGGTTCGTATACGGTAGGGTGTAGAATTCTGCTCACCATGATGTTCCACCTGCTTCCCCAGAAGTTCTGGAGTGAGGTGGCGAGGTAGGGTTCGTCGAACTGCGGCTCGAAATCGACGCCGAGGAAGACTCGGGCCAGTGATGCGACCAAGGCGAGCATAAGCTCAAGGCCGGTGTACATGTAAATGGAGTAGAGAAAGAGTAAGATTTTAGGGTGAATAACCTGTTTGTTGAGATATACGTGTACCGACGTGGAAAAAATCAAAGCCTTGGTCACGTAGTTGAGAGTCGATTTCTGGCCTTTTGGGAGAGATTTTAAAGCAGAAATTCTCTGTGCAGGATGTTCTATCTTTTCAGGGTTTTTGGGGCCGTTTCGGAATTTGATTGGAAGGCAAGCTAAGGGGATGAAATGAGAGATGGAAGTGGGAGGGGTGGTGGCGAGGGGACCTTTGTTAAAGGCAAAGAGGAGGAGCTTGAAGTTGGCAAGCCAAGCGAGGAAGAATGACGACGGGCCGCCGAGAAAAATGGTGGTTAGATTGAGAGGGAGGTAGAAGAAGAAGAATACGACGGGTAGGATGGCGAGGAGTCTGGTAGTGCCCGGAGAAGTGAGCTTGCCGACATTGTGACAGTAAGATAGTGATGCCACAACCAAAATCCAAACCATGAAAAAGTTTGGGATTTCTCCTTCCAATTTCTTCATTTCTGTGAACAATGGAGAAAGATAGTCCTATCGTATTTATGTATTGTAAACGTGTGACGGAACAGGCTGGTCCCTATATTGTAGTTTTTATTTGTTTATTCAAAGTCTATATTATTGTTTACAAAAAGGTAATATTAGGTAGATTAAAATTGAAAATAAAATGATGTGTCACTAATAAGAAATAAATACGTTAATCAATATTTAAAGTAATAATTTAAACATTAATTTTTATGTTATTAGTTTACAAAATTTAGTATACAAATTCGATCTCACTAATATTACTCTTTTGTAAACAAGAATATAAACTGTATTTTGAAAATCATATAAGGTTGCATTTGATAGTTGGATTTTTCTTTTTGAAATATTATGAAATTCAACTATTGTCACATCATATGATTACAGAATGTAATCTTCCTAACAATTTTTTGTTATAATTTTCTAAAAGTCAATTATAAACTGTGTTTTGAAAATCATATAAGGTGTCATTTGATAGTTGGATTTTTTTTTTGAAATATTATGAAATTCAACTATTGTCACATCATACAGAATGTAATCTTCCTAACTGTTATAAAATGTGGATGGCCTAATTGGCCACTAATCCATTTTAATTAGTTGGATGGAATGTTAGGTGACTCCACTTTGCCTTTCACTATGTTGCTTGTGATTTTACAAATATAAAGGCAAGTCTCATGGAACAAGAGATAGAGTTTTTTTTCATAATTGATAGAAGTCATACGGGAGAGAGGGAAGAAAGGAAGAGGAAGAGAGAGGAAGAAGAGAGAAAAGAAAGGAAAGAGAAATGAGAGATGATAGAGTTATCTTTGTACTCCTATTATTCTAGATTACTAAATGAAAGCACTACTGCTGTCCCAATGATGTACTCCAGTCACACTGACTGTAGAGGAACCTCGTAAATGTTGTGTCTTGCTTATTTATTCCACTGCACACATCGTCGATTTTACAACACGTTATCAGCATGAAAAGCTCTCGTGTCAGTGGAAAGCACAACGCCACAAATCTTGTTCACCTATGTCGCCTGGAATCTCACAGATAAGAAAATCTTTTCATTTCATCTTAAAATATTTGTACTACTGATTTTCTTGAAGCAAATATGTATATGTTGTTGTATAACTGTATATCATCATTTGCAGAAGCAAAATGGTACGAACTCAAAATCCGTAGAAAATCTAATAGCCATGGAAACAGCCTCGGAACTCCAACTTGCAGACCTCGGATTGAAAAACTTTCTTCTTGAAAGTTGTCCATCCTCCCAGTATCTACAACATATTAAAATTTCAGAAACCTTTAACGGTGCGATCGTCACATATGTCTGAAATACCAAACCAGTTTCCAATTTCCGCAGAAAACTGGACAGCCATCTTATGAGTACCAAAACGCCATTTTCAGTTGCTCAGATTGAAACCGTTTCTTCACGAAAGTTGTTTGGTATCCTCTTATCCATGCCATACTAAAATTTGAGCTAAATCTAACGGTTTGATCTTCTTATAAGTGGCAGACAAAGAAAAGGTTTTGGAATGGTGAGTTGCACCATTTGAAAAGAAAAGAAAATTGATGGAAACTTAATCATCACCCTTTTCTATTATTGCTTTATTTATGTGAATGGTGTTGGTTTAAAATCCATTCACAAGTTTTATTTACTTTAAAGCAATTTACTTATCATGGGCGGTTTTACCGCCTACTGCTTTAAGTTTTGATTTATGTGAATGGTGTTGGTTTAAAATCCATTCACAAGTTTTATTTACTTTAAAGCAATTTACTTACCATGGACGGTTTTACCGCCTACTGCTTTAAGTTTTGATTTATGTGAATGGTGCTGAATCAAAGCCCTTATCACAAGCTTTATTTACTTAAAAGCAATTTATTTACCATAGTTGGAATTACCGCTTATTGCTTTAATTTATTTATTGTACTTCTTTTGTTACGATGAGTATAACAAGGACCCGAAGTTCCTTGATCAGATTAGAACCTGCAGTTTCTTGATCCTCGTCATATAAAAATGATTGGACCAGAAGTTCCATCATGCAAAAAGATTGGGCATGAAGACCCTTGATCCTCAGAGATCAGACATGAAGTTCCTTGATGAGTACTTTAAGTTTGAAGAGCCAAAGTGCCACAACTTAATTGTAATAAGAGCCGTGAGAGTACCATTCTATAGGCAATTAAATAAGGACTAGAAGTTCCTTGATGTATGTAAATGATAATATAATACATGTTTGCTGGAGAGCTTACATCTCGAAGTTTTGATGATTATTGCATGACATTGGGCATTGATGTTGAACACCATGTTCCTCATGTCCGTACTCAAAATGGTTTAGCAGAAGCATTTATTAAACGGATGCAATTGATTACCCGTACTCTGCTCATGAAAATGAAATTGCCAAGTTTTCTACATGGAGACATGCCATGTTACATGATACATTATTAGCTTGGTTGAGACATGTTGCCAACCACTAATACTTCTCAGTATAACTCGTGTTTGGGCACTAATTAAACATTACGCGTTTACGAGTTTTTGGTTATGTTATCTATGTGCCTATTGCAATGCCACAAACGTATTAAAATGAGGCATCATTGCAAATTAAGAATTTATGTTGGATTTGATTTATCATCCATCATTCAATATTTTGAACCCTTAACTGGGGATATATTTACCGCATGATTTGCGGACTATAATTTTAATAATACAGTTTTCCCATCATTAGGGGGAGAAAATAACATCGTTGTAGAAGAATGATGAGAAAATACCGTTCCAGAAGAACGAAGAGAATTTGTCTTATTTTGATTCACGAAGTAATCAATGAGAAAATGAAGGAAGAATAATTGAATGATGTAACGAAAGTGATGAAATCACATATATTTGCTACAAATGTGCCTACAAGAATTGATGTCCCTATTGGACAAAATAATGTGGCAGCAAATGATTTATCTGTTACACGCCTGAAGCGTGGCAGACCCTCAGACTCAAAAGGTTCAGTCCTTTGAAAGAAAAAGAATATGGCACTAAAGAATTATTGCATTCCCGGAGCATAACTGTTACATGCTGGAAGTATGACAGTCACCGCATGGATAAATGTTCCAGAAGGACAATCCGTGGACATGGGAATGTTGGTGTCTCATGCATGAAGCATAATAGACGTATAGACTCCAATGACTCAACTCCCGAAAGTGGGGAATAAAATCCAAGCTTTATAACGCTCAAGAAGAGGTTATGATCCGCATTCTCTAAATTATGGCTATCCTGGAAGAGATAGTGTAATGCCCTTGAAGAGGCAATTGATATCTAAAAGAAATGACAAACTTTTATGCATGCGCATGCACATGAGAATATGGGATCACGAATTGATGATAACCAATGGTAAATTTGGTTTTTATAAGTAGCTACTAAATTTCATCAATAAGCTGTGTTGATAATGAGTCACGTTCTTTTGTTCGTCGACGAAAGGAAAAATTATTGGCAAAAAAAAAAATGGAGAAAGGCAATTCCATTACAATCTTGTATGAACGTGGAAAAATGGATCTATATATATTTGAATATAATACAAATAGCCAAAAGATGTTGAACCAAAGAGGTTACATATGGGCATTTGTAATACAGTGAATTACACTCACATGATATGACACAAGGTTACTAATTGAAACCTGAAATTATACTCCTGTAAACGAGTTCATATGAATGGAGAATTATATACGAAGGGTTGTGAGTCGCCCACATCATATCTCCATAAGTAAATCCCTCAAGTATACATGGGAGCAAATTGCTCTGTATAAATTCCAAAAGAAAATGTGTCATGAAGTGTAGAAAATCCCTGAAGGATTCTGATTGCTTGAAGTAAGTCCTAAAAGGATAAAGCATAAATTATGTACTCAGTACCAATGGATGGTATAAATTGCTTAAGTAAGTACTATCATAATGATATTGTTGCAACATACTAAAATCTCTTGCAAGAGTCGATGATACTAAATTAGAACTCCTGAAGAGTTGATGATACTAAATTGGAACTCCTGAAGAGTTGATGATATTAAATTGGGACTCCTGAAGAGTTAAGAAAGATTATAAGGTGTTTAGAGAAATATTGTCTTGAACTGCAGAATCGAACAATATGCCAACACGAATCTTATCCATGATGTTTATGATATTAAAGAATCATATGGATTGAAGATTATGAGTTGAATACTCAAATGATTTAGACACTAAGGATGATCATTTATATTCGAGAGAGTAAAGATAAATTGATATTTGGTCCAGAAGTACCACATCTTAGTGAAGAATATGCTTTATTGTATTTGGCACAATACACTGAATGAAATAAAGCTTATTTATTGATATCTCAAAAAAATATATATACAAAGTGCAGATAAACATGAGGGAGCCTTCATTGCTCACGTGGACCCTCAGTACTCGGCGGAGCTGCAGAAAGACGAAGCACCAGAGGTTGATTATCCGGAGCCTCAACACTTGGTGAAGCCTCAGACGACGAAGACAAAAGTTACCTCTGTAATAAAGCCACAAACCTCTGATGGTCACTCTGAATTCGACTTTCAGACTCTTGCAGCTGGTCAAGCTTTCTCTTCATGCTCGTCGCGTAACTACTGGCAAGCATGTGTAACTCCCAATTTTCATGCTTGAGCCCTCGGATCTCTTGTCTAAGGCTCGCCACCTCAACCATCAGTGACTCAACTTGACGAGTCCGAGCAAGAAGACGTTGGCCCATATTTGATACAGAGCCTGCACACTGAATACTGAAGGCTAAAGAATCCTAAACAGCCAACTCGTCGGACCGCTTGGAAAGAATCCTGCTATCCTTGGGGGTGAGAAGATTCTTCGCTACCACCGTAGCGGTTATGTCGTTCTTCATCACAAAATCCCCAATTGTAAGAGGACCGTTAGGGGATAAGAAGGATGGGTGCCATATGTTGTCTGGAGAAGACATGTCAGCGTCTTCCCCGACATTCAAATCAAGACGACGGTCAGATGGGCAAGCCATTTTAAGAAATGATGAAAAAGAAGGTTAGATAAAATCTCAGAAGTGCAAGAAGGGAAATTTCTACAGGCAGTAATTTTCTGAGTGTATCTGAACAAAATTAATATCTCAAGTGTGTTTTTGGAAAACAATTAACGCCTTCATAAAAAGAAAAGGCAACAAGGCCTGTTGTTCAGAAATCAAAGAGTTTCTCGTTCAGAAATCGAAGAGGCACTACCTTTTTTCAAAAGTCGGATTTTCTGGATCAAAATTGTCAGCACTGTTCACACGTGATCTCAGCTTTGCAGAAGTCACGGATGGGTCTAAAAACGCATGAATCTTACTGTTCTAATAACTCAACAGTTGCTGACCAGAGTAAATGAACAGCATCACTACCGGCTATTGGGAAATTCCTATATATGTCAATCTTCATTCTCTATGGCAAGCCAGAATTGAAAAATAGCTAACTCTTCCTCTCTGAGAATGCATCTCTAACAAAGCATCTCAAAATACTCAGTTTTCTTTCTCTCAGAGAATACCTCTTCAAACAAGCCACACCAGAGCAAGAGTATCTCATATCATCAGGGTCGAAAGCAAAAGTATCTCATATCATGCAATCTCCCTGTTCTTTCCTTTGCCCTTGCTCTTACCTACTAAGACGAGGATAAAGAAAGTAATATGTCGGAACCTCCACTCAAAATTCCGCTGCCAAGCATGATGAGTCGCTGAGAAGTGATGTTCTGAAGGACCATCCAAATGCAAGGTTTGCATTCAACTCTTGCATCAGAGGGAAAATACTGCAAAAGAAGATGCCAAACCTGCATGGGGCAAAACTAGGGAAAATACCACTTCTGCAAGGGGAGCAAATAAGGCAAGTGAAAATGATACATTGAAGCATGTGGAGACAAGCACGGCAAAACACATGCCAATTCATCATCGACAAGTCTGATTCAAGATCAAGTGTCCACCATTCTTGAATCAAATTCAGTTCCAGATTAAATGAGTAAATTCAGACCTTTGGAGGAAGTCTAGCAAAAGGCCATCCAGCCCAGTTCAAGATTAAGCCTGTGGAAAGTTAACTACCAGTAAAGCACTTATGTTGGCAACTATTCTCGCTAAGAGGCTGAAACTGAGCGATCAATGATCAGCCTAAATGATTCGAAATCAGGGGGAGATACTCATCAGGGGGAGCATCCAAAAACAGATCAAGATTTTAACAAGTCAATCGAAGACTTGTGGCCATCCAAGGGGGAGTGTTATAAAATGTGGATGGCCTAATTGGCCACTAATCCATTTTAATTAGTTGGATGGAATGTTAGGTGACTCCACTTTGCCTTTCACTATGTTGCTTGTGATTTTACAAATATAAAGGCAAGTCTCATGGAACAAGAGATAGAGTTTTTTTTTCATAATTGATAGAAGTCATACGGGAGAGAGGGAAGAAAGGAAGAGGAAGAGAGAGAGGAAGAAGAGAGAAAAGAAAGGAAAGAGAAAGGAGAGATGATAGAGTTATCTTTGTACTCCTATTATTCCAGATTACTAAATGAAAGCACTACTGCTGTCCCGAGGATGTACTCCAGTCACACTGACTGTAGAGGAACCTCGTAAATGTTGTGTCTTGCTTATTTATTCCACTGCACACATCGTCGATTTTACAACACTAACAATTTTTTGTTATAATTTTCTAAAAGTCAATTATAAATCCATGTCACTCGAGGATAGTGTAGTGTTACAGTTTATTAGTATTCCTCTTTATTTGTAAGTGAGAAGTTTTAAATTTGATTTTCGCCAAAAGCGAATTCGAACCACATTATGACTAGTAAATTGTGAGGCTAAGCACACATCTCTCTTAATATAGATAATATCACTTGTCATAAAAAAAATGTAATGGAATAAATGATGGCTCTTTTTGTTAGATTGCAATGCAATCCAACCAATATTACCTTTGATTTGAGGCCAATTGTTTATTCGAGTTGGAAGGAACCAAGAAAGACTTTAAAGTGGCACATTAGTTGGATTCAACAATTATAAGTTACAACAAATTTTAATATAGACCAGCCCGCCTTTCGTCTAGGTGCGCTTTGTTTTTACTTAATAAATCTCAAGTTTTTAGATTCAGTTTTTGTGCATTTATTAGTAATTGACTGTTGAATCATTAAAATTGTAGAGATTAAACGAAATATGAGGTACATGCACAAAGACTAAATATAATGATTTAGTGGCATTTTTTTAATAAGAAAATCAGTTGATAATTTCGATAATTCATTCTTCAAAGACTGAAAAAATACACAAGAAAATATAAGAAATAGTCGGTGGCCTAACAAAGAAAATAAAATAATAACACAAGTGGTGAAAGTTACTTGGCCACGAGGCCACCTCGGGTCCTCTTAAAAGGCGAATTGACATGCCAGCAAATTCAAAATTTGTGGGGCAATAATATGCGAAGGAAACAAAACAATGGTAGATGAATGGTAGATGGATGTTGCTTTCATTTAATTTTTTTATTATATTGCAATCATTTTCTAGATGTGTGGTTTGATAGTGTTGCATGTGGCATATGCAGTAGCTTCCCTAATTTCGGTTAATTAGCATGGTGCCGCTCCGACTCTGTTAATACGTCTCCTATGACAAAGGACTTCCCACTCTTCTAACAAATTAAAACAAAAAAATTTTGACAGAAAAAAAAAAGTGTTGGAACTAATTAAGTAGTCGAAATCAATTTTAATTAGGTCACTGATCATCTCTAATTCATATTATAATCTACCAATTCATGATTTTTCTATTTATTTAAGATTCAGTAAGACATGACACAGGACTGAGCGCAATAGCGTTCTAGGATTCATATAGTCAACCCTACTTAGTGAAAAAAGACTTTATTGTTGTTGTATTTAAGATTCAGTACTGTGCACTGTTCTAAAAATCCCCGCCTAGCGCCACCTAGGCCCCGCCTAGGCGCTAGGCCCCAGCCCCCGTCCCGATTAATGCTAAGGGCGCCTAGACCTGCTGCGGCACAGCCTAGAATGCCTAGGCACCCGCCTAGACCGCCTAGACCCGCCTAAACACTCGCCTAGGTCGCAACTCACTTAGACAGAAAATAGATAACTTTAATTTAGCATTTTGTTTTTTTCTAATAAATTGTAAGAGATTTGTTGCATACTTAAAATGAACACACATTATATCCTTATTTCACATGTTTTCATTATGTTTCAATACTTCATAATATATATGCATTCTATTTTGTAATTTATGATGAAATTATATATATTTCAAGTATAAGCAGACACTTATTTACACTAAATATGATTTATTTACTTAAATCCGCCTAGTCCACCTAGGCGCTAGGCCCCAGCCCACCGCCTGACTAGCGGCTAGCGACTTTTAGAAACTTGGTACGTGTGCCCAACTTTTTGCACAGTGTTGTGTTCTTACTATATTACTTTTTTTTCAACTTTCTCGAGCCGTGGCTGAAAAGAATATGTTAGACAATCCAAATTTATATAAAACGGATTCTTCGTTACCTGGTGCTTGAATTCATTAATGCATTATTATAAAGTAAAAGATTTACATATAACATTGTATTATTAGATCGAAATGTTTTGATGACGATGAATTCATTATATGTAATCATTCTTCATTTGATGACTATCAGCACAATATATCATGCTTAATGTGAACGTATTGCAGGAAAACGATTGTCCCAATAATTAAGACTTTAGATATGAATTATGGATGTCCGTCACATTAATGCTTTTCTTTGTCCTCCGTTGATCTTTAGAGAAAGAGGTGGTTCATATAGTCTGATTTTCAACACTTTTTCCACGAAGCAAATAATGTCAAATATGAAAGCAAATTATTGCTGGATTATATACGAATAAACGCTAATTCGGGAGAATATGTCAAAATCATGAAATATAATGCTTATACGTATTTGTAAAAAATGAGAGATCTCTAGAATGTATGAACACGTGTAGGCATCGGGTGGAGAGACCATAAAATCTAGGGTTTATTTCATTATATTTTCTCACTTACATGTTTTTCTTGGACGGTGGCAAATACAATCTGCCACATTACATACCACCATATCCCACAAGAAAACCAGCAAGCCCTATTGTCAGATATTTACACCGTTACTGATTTAATTTAACTATATTATTAAATATTAAATTTTATCACAAAAATAATCAGTATTATTAAAAATAAAACTATAGACTTATATATTTTTACACACATATATTATTTCTTATTTTCTCAATTCCCCAATGTCAAATTCACCTATATGTGTCAATCTGTTGTTGTTGTTATTATTATTGTCCATCATTTTATTTTTTCAAATGACTTACTTGCTACAAATATGCATACAATATGTCTCATATTTAGGTTATATTAAAAAAAATAACATATTATAATTTAAACGATCAAGACATCATTTTTTTCTCAACAACAACATAGCATTTTCTCACTAAGTGAGGTCAGTTGTATAAATCTTAAAACTTCATTTCACTTGATTCTGTGTCACGTCTTTCGTTAGATCTAAGTACTCTAAATCTTTTCTTAAAATTTCTTTCAAAGTCTTCTTTACTCTTATAACATGAGAAGTTATTACGAGGAAAAGAATGAAGCCGACTGATCGGATGGGAAAATATCTATTTAAAAATGATTAAAGTTATAGCTTTAGTTTGAAAAAAATGTCAACTGCTAAAATGAAATTTTTTATTATGACAAGAACACAAGTAGTATGCTAAATGTTTTAATAAAAATGGTGAAAATTTATATATTTGTAAATTATTAACATTTTAACACATATATCTTACTATTTGTATAATAATAACACGTAATATACCGCCCGTATACCGATCACTGAAAAATCTCTCACCCACAAGTCTGCTTTTGTTACGAGGTTCATGTTATTGTCGCTGTTGCGTTCACCGCCGTAGAAGCGAAAGCATGGCCGATATTCTTCACAAACGCGCCAACACCCGCGTACTCCTCCAATGCCCTCACGTCCGCCTTACACCGCAGCAGAGGAGGAAAGAAGAGCCAAAACACTGTGGCCGTCACAAACGCGACGGTCAACGGCCCAGACATTAACCTCGGCAGCTGCAGCTTCTTCCGTTTCCCGACCGCCTTCTTGACGCCGATCTCAGCCACCAAGCACGCCCCGTGGAGGAGGAAGAACCACGTGATCTCCCAAGTGGGCCGCGTCCTGCCCAGGTAGTAGAATATGAGCTCGTGCATGATTGCGGACACCACAAACGTCCCCATCACGCCTACGAGAGAAGCCCACCTGCGCCCGACCACACGAGTTGCTAGAGCGAGGACAGGCTCATACACGGTTGGGCGCAGGATGCTGGTGACCATGATGTTCCACCGCCTACCCCAGAAGTCCTGGAGCGAGGACGAGAGGTAAGGCTCGTCGAATTGGGGCTCCAGCTCCAGCCCCAGAAGCGCTCGAGCCAACGTGGCGGCGATGACTAGGATTATTTCCAAGGCGAAGTATATGTGGAAGCAATACATGATCCATAAGAGCTTTGGATGAATGTGCTCTTTGTAGTCATATAGCTTAACCAACAACGCAAAGAGTAGGCCTTTAACTGCGTAGTTTAATGGGGATTTTGTTCCCTTTTTGGTTATTTTCGGAGCTGGGTTTTCTTTGTTTTGGGTTTTCGAATACGGGTTTTGCTGGATTTTGATGGGCAAGCAAGCAACCGCCACGAAGCGGAGAAGAGATATCGACGGGTCGGAGCAGAGAGGGCCTTTGCCGAAAGCGAAAAGCAAGAGCTTGAAGTTTGCAAGCCAAGAAATGAAGAAAGCGGTGGTGCCGCCGAGATGGATCGAGGAGAGGAGGAGAGGGACGTATAGGAAGAGGGACACGATTGGAATTATGAGCAAAAGTCTTGGAACTCCCTTTGGCACACACTTAGCAATTGCATAGCAGTAGCATAGAGATAGGTAAACTGAGAGCCATACCTTGATGAAGTTTCCAATCTCACCCTCCATCTTCTTCCCGAAGAACTGTTGCTTCTTTGAATTCTTTTTCTTATGCGAGCGATATCGGAGCAGAGGTTCGAATACAAAGCCTCGAGAGCAAATATGAACGCTCTTAATCACTTCAAGAAGCTACGGCTCTCATGACTGTTGTTGCGTACTTGTGTGACATGAATGAATCTGTGGCTAGCGGCAAATGCAATCAGACGGAGATTATACTTTGGACTTGTGAAGCTGAAGAGGGAGGTTGGCACGACGTTCGTTTGTCTGGCTATTATTTATAGCTAAAGGGCGGGCCGGTATAGTTGTTCAGAAAAGACTTAATTCACTCGCCGACAAAACGACATTTTCATAAAATAAAATAAAAAGGAAAATACCAAATCCATCCTCGGCCAGATACGGAAAAACTCGGGATGTGATTGTACCGGTGTCCCAACGCACTCATCCACTTCTAGATAGAAAAGTTAGATGGTGCCAGTGCCACAGGAGTGATGGGCTTAAAACTACAATCACAATAGCATTTCCGGTCTAGGGAAAGTTAGGCAATTCGGTGGAAGGGGTCCACGGACTATAAGCATTCAATGGAATAAGGCATTTTGTTTTGGTCAATGTCTTTGGCTTGTGAGAGAGAGAGAGAGAGAGAGAGAGAGAGAGGTAGCTGTAAAAAATTAACAACAAATGACTACGAATCGAAACTAATTCGTTAATTAATTCGTTAACAGTTCGTGTCGGGCTAATAGGTCATGCAAGCCATTGTCATGCGTATGTCTAAATCTTATCGGTACTTAACAAATAATTCAATAACGACTTGACTCGTTAACAGATTCTTAAGCAGTTGATCCAAAGTATATTAATTTTTGCACCATTTTGTATCGTTTTAACGAGTCGTGCAAGAAATTGATAATCATAACAACAAGGACTAGAAAAGTGTTTTTTTTTTTTTTTCAAGTGAATAAATAAAGGGACGAAATTTTCCAAATTTGTCACCTGCGACCGCCTTCCAAGTTTGAATCTATGGCAGATACTGTGACTATTTCCTTTGGCGTTTCAAGTAAGAGTCAAAACCTGACCAACTCCAGAGTTCAATTTGCCTGTCAACACTGAGGGATCAGCATCTGCTTCCACAGGAATAACGTTGCAACGAACAATTGAATAATTGAAAAGTACCCACTAGCAATTTTCAAAACCTACCACCTACTTCTAGCCGCAATTATTCCGAAATGTCCGCAAAATTATGGTAAATAGCCGACTACATAAAGACTAAAAATCCGTTTAAAAGTGTTTTTAAAATAACTAAAAACACTTTTGATAAGTATTTTTGAATTGCAAGAGCACTAAAAATGCATTTTGAATGAAGCATCAATAATGTGCAAAGCACAAAACACTTCAACTGCTTTTTCAAGATTCACTTACATTTTACTAAAGATTTATTTTTAAAATATTTTCAACAAAAAACACTTTTTAAGTAATTTAAAAGCACTTCCAAACACATCCTAATGCAATTCATTATCAAACAGTTCGTTACATTCCTTTCGGCACTTTACACCTCGATTACAAGACACAATTTTAAACGTGAAGCTATCTACTCTAACATCGATTGCTTTACTGTCAAAATTTGGCCAAAACTACAAAACGTCGAATCCACAGAACCATACCATTACGAATTTCATGTTGCTGCTGCTGCTGCTGCTGCTCGTACATCTGCACATACAAAACTTCAGATCCCCAGAACTATAACACCAAAGTCCTCAAACTGTCCCATGTTACTGCTGCTGCTCGTATATCTGCATATATGTCTCTGACAGCGCAACCATTTGAGGAAGGGTTTCGGAGACATGAAGGTCCTGCATCTCGTACCTGAAAACAACAGAAGTTGGCCCGTGCATTTGAATTTTCTTTAAATTTACATTAGGCCAATAAACACGGAATAAAGTTTACCATAGCTCTTCGGATTTTCTTTGTACAAACACCCTGTAGGAACCTTCACCAGGTTTTCCGTCATGGACAATGTTGGCAATGAGATCATACTTTGAGCGCAGCCTCTCATTCGCTTTGGTGGTTGACAACGGGATGTAATCTTTCAATTCGAGGTTCTTCACAGGAAAGTTCACTGCAAAATGATTATTCCGATACAAAATATGAGCATTACTGATTGATTAGTCCAGTACAAAATATTTCCATAGACATATATTCTCACCTAGTGTGGGATTCTTCTCCACAAAGAAATTGTTCTTTGTAAAACGTTGCATGTGGAGAATAAGATACTGAGGTAATCGGGTGACTCGATACCTCATCCTTGATATGCGAGGTCGGACCACTTCAGTGACAGTCTCCCCATCAAATTTCTTCAAAATGTTGAAGAGTGGGACCTAAACCATACCAGACAGAACTGAGAAATAAATACATTTTGAAAGCAAAACTCAAAATAACATAGGTGTGCTATAATCGTTTAAACAGAGCATGATGTATGATGTAAGACTGATGAGACATACATGACGGGCATCTTCCAGGGCTTGATTCAATATTCAAGGAAAACGGAAAACCAAAATGCTTAGAAGAAAGACCAGTTGCTGTGTCCCGAATTTGCAATCAAATCTTAACTATATGGTATTGAACAGGAGCAGAAAGAAAGACTAAACCACTTAATTCAAGGCAATCAACTATCTTCCATTCAGACCAACAAAATTGACGAATAGCCCAACTACCCATCTTAAAGGCCAGCAAAGTTGTAAATACCTAAGATTATAATTACAGAATCTGACTCAGAGCAATCTTAGATAACTAGTGTACAAGTTGGGCAATAGCACCACTACAGTCAACGTACGTAACTCGAGTAAATTCAGAAATGTTTTATGTAGCCATGGGAATCCCCTGACAAGCTAGGAAAAAAGTTACTCAGGCACTGAAATTATTAGAAATACATTCAAACCTTTAAAAAGGCAACTGAAGAATGACCTCACACTCGCTAGAAGAAGCAGTACATGTATAGAGACTACAAAGGTCGTCATATGCACAAAATAGTGTTCCCAGTACCTGGGGTATTATATTTTTTTCCATCACATCTTTGAAAAGAGGTGGTGGGGGCAAATCCAATCCAAGCATCAAGAAAGGCATTTTGTAAGTTTCCTTGACAATGCCCTTATTTTCAGTTACAGCACCTGAATTCTGGTCATCACCATTTTCTATCTTCTCAATACCTTTATTAGGAATCTCCTTCATAACCTCCAGTTCCCCCTATTCACAGAAATAATACATATTATACTCTAAAGAAAAGTGCAGGTTAAATTGAAGCAACAACAATACAACAACAAAGGAAAATAAGAATAAGAAAGAAAACCTGAAAGCACTCATATATGATGCTGCTATTTTTCTTTGAAGTTCTAAGATCCGCATGCAGCGTATTAAGGAGCCATGACATGAATTCGACTGGGTCAGACTGTGCTCCAATTCGAAACCTTTTCTTACTGGCTTTCATAACTGCCTGTAGGAACTCGTGTGGGCTGACCTGTAGACATTACAGATATAAAACATATGAAAATGTTTAATAACAATACCTAGTGCCATAAATATGAAATCTACAAGAATCAAGATCAAACCTGTCCTTTGAAGTTTCGTGCATGCCATATCTTTCTTGTTAGCTCCCCAAATCGATGAACAAGCGGAGACTTACAATGTTGATAATTCTTAGGGATAAGGAAAAAGTTTCTTAGAGGAGTGACTCTCATTAAAGATTGAATCGTGACATTCACAAAATCAGTCTCCTTGATGTTATTGAGCCCCACCTGTTTTTAACAAAATCAAGAAAACACAGGTAACAACATTTAGGAGCCAAAATAACACCTTGCTAGATATTTTTAAGACGCAAGTTGTAACGAAGTGCACCCATCAGACAGATCCATCCCTAATAGTTCCCACACGCATGAAAACACAGTACTTATGTGGTTCAAAACAATCTAGCCTAACCTTATGGATGAGAGAGAACTGACTGGTGCTTTCTTTATACCATACAAGTATATCAAAACTGTGTACAGCTATATCATAGCTCAAATTGTTGGCTAAACACATAATAGATTTATCACAGCTAATTACTTATTTGGCAAGGATTAAAGATCCTTCTTCCCTGAGTTAGTTAATAGAAAGGAAACACTACAGAATTGACCAAGCGAATTAGGAAGTTGAAACATAACATCAAGCATCAGAATTGACAACAGCAGAAACAGAAACATATATGGAATTTTGTGCAAGTAAGAACTAAAATCAATACCATTCCAGGAAGGTAATCAGAACCATCAAGTGCTCTAGACCATTGCTTGTTCTTGTCAATCTGCTCAACTTGTTCCTCAGTAAACCTACATATAAGACCAAATGAATTCAAAGTTGTTTGTTTAATTATGCATACTTAAAAGGAATTCAAAGTTATTTGTTTACTCATGCATACTTAAAAGGATACCCAAGGAAGACTAGAAAAATAAGACAATATAATCATCAAACCTTGGGTTTAGGACGTGTCGAATATCATCCAATGATGGGTCACTTATTTCATATCCATCGGGAAGGCAATAAACTTTCTCTGTTCGGAGATTGATATAAACATGGTGCCCAGCTTCAAGGCTATGAGTATATGCATGGGACTTCTTCCCTCTGCCTTGGTAATACTTCCCACAAACCAAGCATGCATACACATTCAAATTTGACAGTGACAGAGAGCAGAACTTCTCAAAATCGAAATCCAAAACCTGAACAAAGAATAAGCAAGCAATTGGTATCATTACACTGACTTTTGCATGGATAATATATTACAAGCTGGAATACCATACTGTAACAGCTCAGAATAGTAATATACCTGGCGATTGACGGTGTCAAGATATGGGCAATCCCTCCTGACCTCGACTTCACGTCCCCGCCTTTGGTAAAGTCCTTGTTCAAGGTCATCATCATCATCATCCTCTAGTTCTTCAACTTGACCCCCATTTTGTACAACCTTTTGATTATCGCCGCCGTCCCCGTTAAAGCCACTCACAGGTGGCCTTCTGTGGTTGTCCTCGTCGTCCACATCTCCGTAATTAAAACCCGGAAGTAGAGTGCCTTCAGAGGCAGGTGACGGCGATGAATGCTCATTCAGTTTTTGCCTCTTCGGATGCAATTCAAACCCTTCCGTGTTCACACTAGCATTACCTTCATGTTCCCTCTTAGAGCTCATTCTCTTAACCCAACTGAAATCTCCCCGTTTCAACACTAACAGAAACAAATTAGGGCAAAATTCAAACTTTGATTTTTCTGAAACCCTAGAAGCATATAACGCAGCCATGAACAGAAAGATATAAAGCAGTTCAAACGTATAAACCTGTAAAAGGCTAATACACGCCAAAAAAATAGTCGACTAAAAACTCAATAGCAACATTCCGAGCTTTAACACCAACAAAATAGCATAACGCTCTGTTTGGTTGCCGAGAAAACGCGGGAAAGTGAAAGAAAATCAGAGTGTTGAGTTATGTGCGTTAGGATATTTCTTTGCTTTCTCGTCCGATTTGAATTTGAAAATATATCGAAAATTACATGTGATTAGCTAAAATACAGATGAATTAGCTTGGTGAAGATTGTAAAACTATTACCCGGATCAGTGTGCTGTTTGCAGTCGGAGAAGCGAGAGGGTGAGAGAGAGCCGTTCGATTTTGTTTCGAAGGAAAAATGGAAGGGAAGATTCTCCGTTGAGAGTCTTATAATTTGGGCCTTCCGGAACCTTCCATGTAATATGGGCTTAATACTTAATAGCTCCAAAGAGACGTTCTAGGCCCCTTTTTTAAATGTGATGGTAAGTCTGGTACGTGTTTTATTTTTTTCTCTATATCGACGTCGTTGATAAATACGAGTTATAATATAAGTTGATTGATAGCACCGTCAACAGGATTCTCTTCGGATTCTTTTCGTGAGCATCCTGAGAATCGGTGATTTTTTTATATTTATTTTTAAATAAAAATATTTAAAATAATTTTTGATCGCACAATGTACAATAAACGGACACGATTCACAAATTCTCATAATCCTCACAAAAAGAATCCAACGAGGGTCCGAAATCTTGAAAAAATAACTTAGTCAGAACATGGCCGTTTCTGAGATTTTGGAGGCCTTGTGCGAAATTTATAAAAGGCCCATCCTTAAGATAGTTTTACAAAAAATTGTAGGACAATGTATTGACGTTAGAAAGCAATCACTTAAATCAAAACAAAGTTTAGTACTTACTGATTGCAAGTTTTAATTAATAAGTAAAAAGAGCTACAAATGTAGTTCAATCTTAAACAACCAAAGCAATAAAGAAAAACTTCAAAAACTCGAACATTAAAGTTTCACTTGAATATATGACATTTGTCATATAATAAAATATTAAAAAATACTGGTTTTTAAGGTGTTATTATTGACACTCAAAATATCTCATTGTACTCCAAATTTTTATATTTAAAAAGAAAAAAATTACACTTATAAAAAGTGCACGATGATATTTTAAAGTGCTAACAAAAGTAATTTTTAAATATAGAACATTATTACACAACAAAAATAATTTTTAAATGTAAAACTTTTTACATATCAATATTAGATGACAAAAATTTTGAGGCTTCCTTTAAATTTAAAATCATGTGCGACTGAACTTTTGCTCCCCTCAACGGCCCCTTTGAGTCAGAACACTTGATGGTCCGAGGCTCACGTTTCAAAACTAAGTCACTCAAAACACATACAATCATGAGAATCAAATCAAGGATTGGAGGATGGCTAGTGCCATAGTGAAAATCAAGCGCTTTTGTGGCCCTTTTCACTCAAGTTTGACTCGAGGCTCCCCCACCCCTTTTCCCAACTTCTCACATATATTAATCATAATATTGTGTTAGTTGTTTCATGCTACAGCATTAGGCATGCATTCAGCCCAAGGGTTTATTAAATATTGTTTGTTATGGAAATATCACGGTCTAATTTACGGATATATTGATAGATATATCAAAAAAAAATTATATATAAGTTAAAATATTGGTATAAAAATGCAATAGTGTGCATCTTACTAATTAAACTTCTCAAACAACTCTCACCACCAGCATCGGAGCATATCAATAACCTCAAGTCAGAAAGACTTGATGCGTGACACTTAACTGTCAGATGTCACTAGTATGGATTTACGTAAGTATTTACATATCAGGCACCAACGATGACTGCTGATAGCGTGACTCGAACCCTGGTGGGGCTACACACAAGGAAGGGACCTAACCAATTAAGACATCCCTCGTTGGCTAACGATAATTAACCATCATCTGTTTTCCCTTCCCTCTTCTTTTCAAAGGATCGATCCTCTCGTCGTTGTATGAAGTCACCAGTCTCAGATTGGATTGAAAAATAAACAAAGGCGGCAGCGGAATATTTTTCACATGTTTACAATGAATTGCAGATCGTCTGAGCTTGAGAAAACAAAACAATGGACTACAAATCGATAAAACAGATCGAACTTTTACGACGATTGCCAGTCTTTTCGGATATCAAAGGTGTAATTAATCTCCAAGTAGCACTTGTTGTCATCGTCAGCAAACTGCACCACAAAACCAAAGGCGAAAAATGTGAGACGGTGAGTGGAGTTCATGTCAAAGAGGGCTTTCAGTACCGGGAGCACAATCCTAACAGGCTAACGTATTTCAGTCCTGTACATGGTGGTTGTGTATGTACCAAATCTACCAGTTCATTCTTTTCGCAAAAGGGTTCGGTTTTACGAATCCAATTTGAAAGATCTGAGGCTATGGAAACATCAAGCGCCGGTTAAACTTACCTTGCTTCGAGCTGAATAAGATCCCCTAGCCAATATGCCAGATGGGGTTGTGTCCTCGGGCAACACATGTGTGTAAGGCTCCGACTGTGGACTAAATGTTCCAAGCATTTCTTTCGTGCTATCAACTGCGAAGAAAATGATCCTTGAGAATGAAAACATCAAAACTCCCTACGCCTTATCTGTGCTGTTACGTAATATGAAAGTGTGTGTGTGTGAGAGAGAGAGAGAGAGAGAGAGAGAGAGAGAGAGAGAGAGAGAGAGAGAGTACCTTTCACAGCAGTTTTCCAGACTGTGTTAGTGTATTTGAGACCTGAAACAATGTTATTGCTGACCTGAAAAGTGAATTCGAGGCTGTAACGGCTACCTTCTTTCAAAGTAAACCACAACCCTTTGGGATTTCCGTCCACAGGAATCGGAAGAATTGTATCAGATCTGCCAGGGGATTTAATTGCCAGGCTCATGATCTTAACTTCTGGTTCTAGAGTTTCTGCACAAAAACAAAGAGAAACAAAGCTGTTCCGTCAGAGATCATAAAAATCGCATACTGCTAGCTGAATTCAGCAGCATATTTATACACCAAAACAAACATAAACGTGCAAACAAAATCATGTGAAGAAGCTAAAAGCCGGTTTAACCATTTCGTTTTCAGTTTTACATTTGTTTTTCTAGAACTAAAAGCCGAAATGTTGATCAAACGGGCCTAAAGTTTTGAACTTCTGCTGGAAATTGAAAGGGAAAAATTAAAATTTACACTTTCAGGCTCCATTTTTTCATTTGACAAAAACGAATTCGAAATTTCGAAGGAAAAGAAAGATTACCTCCGACAGAATTAACATCCACACTCCCAAGAAGCTGTTCCTTCCACCTCCTCAAGCTCTCATCGTCCTAAAACCTCAAAATTATCACCACAGACAAACAACAACAACATTAGACAGATACAAAAACCCGAATGCCACATTCTTCCAACTAGAGATAACAAACCAAAAACACAAACCGCATCCTTCTCAATTTGTTCTTTGAGAGTGAACTGAGGCCCCAACTCAATCTTCTTTACTTCGTCATCGTCGTCTTCGTCCTCAGTCTGACAGAGGGAACCCTCACTTGGTGATCTAACCATCCCTGTGGATAGTTGATCCGCACTTGCCTCACCGGGTTTCGCCGTCTTGTCGGAAACCTTGGCGGCGTTATCATCATCCAACCCCATGTTTTTGGAGCTCGAAACAAGTCCAACGGCCAGAGACATCAACAGGTCACCAACCCCAACAAAAAGATCAAAGGGCACAGAGAATGTAGACCCAATGACCAAAGTATTACAAGCACAAAGTGAAAAAAAAAAACAGAACAAAATAAACAAGAAGAACAAGACAAAACACCCAGTTGGAGAATCTCTGTGGGAAAATAACATGAAATTTGGGAGATAGAAACCCAATAAAATATGAGGGAGTTTCAGTAAAACCCAGAAAAGTAAACAGAAAATTAAGAAAAACCCAAAAAGGATAAACCTTGCAGCAAGAAAAAAATGTTGGCGGGGTGGGAGAGAAGGGAGTGTTTGGGAGGAGTTTTGAAGCCGAGAGGAAATGGTCGTGTGGTGATCCGAAACTTTTAGAGAGAGATAGAGGGAGAGGAGGGTGAAGAGATCGTGAGGGTCACTTATTTGTTGCAGCACTAGCTTCCACGAAGACCAGGACTCGAGAAAATTGGATCCTTCCGAGGCAAAACCTCCGGATTCTGTTGAACAAACAACACGGGCCGTTAGATTTTGATCCAATGACTACAAACACATGACTCCTCTAAAATTATAATGATTATAACTATTGGATCAAAATCCAACGACTCGTGTTGTGTATTCAGCAAAATTCCAAGGCCTTGCCTCGAAGGGAATCAAATTCCGGACTGGAGGATGGATTTTCAATTTTTGAAACACAGAAACAAACACATCGGATGAGACATGATTAAGCCTGAGGATTGGGTGGACCAAAGATAGCAACTTTTGACCCCTTGTTATTTTCCGCTTTTTATCTTTACTTTTTACTTTTATATTTTATTTGTGTAATCATATTAGTTAGAGCGGATACCATAATTATATTAGTTGAAGCATATGTGATTTCTTTATATACCCGAATATTCGCTACGTTTAGGTTAGATCATGTTCTCTCATCTCACCTAGTACCTTTCAAAATTGTAGCTCCTAGTAAAACATGAAAATAAAAGGGATAAAAAGACCGATAAAACTGTCCCAACAACTAGCCTAATTCCTATATATGAATGATCGGCGGAGTTTGAAACCACTACAAGATGGAATAATTCTATTTGTTAATTGATACGTCAGAGTCGTGACTAATAATGTGGCACCATAAAGCTCCACAATGCTATATAAAATTCATAGGCAGATCATTTTCCAGATAACATATATGTGCATGAGCAGCATGACATGTTTTTTCTAATAATTTGGGAGATTAGCTTTTATGACTGATTAAAATTTCTTGGTAGGGGATTGATTGAAATTGAAACTACTAAATAATTAAAGGATCCAAAGCGGAGGAATCAAAGCAATGATTGGATTATGATTGCTCCCTAGTGTAGGAATTGGTCGTTCATTTACCTTTATACAAGCCCAATTCTCAGAAAAACTAAGGTTGGAAAATGCATCTCCAACGATTTACGTTAACTTTTTCACGTAATAGTGCATAATTGAATGGTATTTTCGTGATTCTAAATTTGAATCCACGAGTTGTTCATTCAAGGGCCTGATCACAAGTTCGGCATTGCCGCAAATTAAACACGTTTTTGGACTTGAGATGCAAAAAATAGTGGTCACATTCTAAAGCATGTTGGCAGTGATCTCAAACCTGAAACAAAATCATCACTCACTAGTCACTTCCCCATTTTCTCAGAACACTCTCTTTAGCGGAGACAGTGCCGTAGGCTTCCTTCATCGAGATATTATGGCCATCCGGTGCTGCCTTCCTTAAGATTCTGGAAGTTATGAAAGCAAACCCACTTCTTGTCCCTCGCAAGGCGTATAGCAACGGATTGAAGATGACAGCAAGCATCAGTTCTCCCTTTGCAATTATGAGGTACTGAAAATCAACAATAAGAATATGAGATATAGAGAGGTCTGTATATATTCCACGCAACGGCATTGAGTTGAATTTAGAAATGGGGCAAGAAATTTCTTACCATCACGATGATACCTATCACAGCAAGACTTGCTTGTTGTGCTTCTTGCCAGAAATTGCCGTCATTCGACCATCCAAACCATCTACCCCACCCAAACCATCCCCCTCCACCAGTGCTGCCTCCTCCGCCCGCCTCCTCTCTTCTCTTAATTTCTTTGTCCCATTTCTCGAATTCATCTTTCTTTCCACCAAGTGCACCTTCTAAAGCTTTCCTAGCTTGGTCCTGGAACCATAAAATGGTTAAGTTAAATTCATACATGAAAGATAAACCTGCATTTAAAGTATGGCCCATTAAACCAGATGAAAAGAGGGACCAAGAGATCAATCAACTCCTATTTTCAGTAAGTTATATCTGATAAAATTGTTATTTGTCCGAATGACGATGTGCAGTGTCATGGTTAGACCTTGTCGGCAGCCCCTATACCTAGAGCAACAGATGGTGTTCGAGACAAGTATATCATAAGAACATTGTCAGGGAAAAATAGCCTTTCTGCAAGCTGAGTGGAACAACCTTTTGTGTGCACCATTAACTCAACACTTGATGATTCTTTACAATTCTCCAACAAATTGAAAGCTCAAACTACCAAATTCAATGCATAAAGCTCCTAAACTCACTTTCCTCGGGCATTAAAACAACGCAGTGTTTTCCGGACATAATTGAAAGTTCAAGTGTAACTCTCCGCCCACAATTTAACTGAGCATACAGTTCCCCAAAGGCTCAAACCGCACAGGGCAAATGGCAAAGCAGAGACGGATACCACGAGAAAACACATAATCTTCCACTGAGCAACTAACAAGAAGGAATGCATCATTGCCAAACAAAATACAAGCCCAACTGAATCTGTTTGCTCAATTTGCCTAAAATTGTTCAAAATCCACATTGTCAGCTGTCGAAATTCTGAAAATTGGTAATTTTATCATCTCTTCTTACAAATTAGAAACATGGGTTCTTAATTTCCTAGTAAAAAAATATTCAAAACTACCCAATGAACGCAGAAAACATTAAGTAGAGGGAAATTAAAAAACAGAAGGGGAAATTGAATTGAAATTCGGGATGTGGGGACCTGTTTGCTATTGTCTGAGAAAAGGCAAGAGAACCTGCCGCGGCACTTGAGCTCGAACAGAAGAGAGTTCCAGTCCTGAGTTGCTTCATTTGGGCGGGAAATGACAGTCGGAAGTGGGCGAGTGGAGGACGACGACGACTGAAAGAGGGTTTGGGATGGCGGGATTAGGTTAAGAACCAGCGCCATTTTCGTATTTCCCACCCAAGTTTTCTCCGGTATAAAACGTTTGGAGAACATTACAGTTAAACGCTTCGTTTGATATATATTTTATTTTTTGCGTTGATTCATATTTTTAACATAACTTTTTGTTTGACAAATGATAGTTTAACCACTATTCTAGCGCTAAGAGGCTGGTCACCGTTCCGATTAATGTCTAGGCGTTTGAAATTAAGAAAGTGCGCCTAAACCTACTAAGGCGTCCGCCTAGACTGCCTAGGCATCCACCTATGTTGCAACTCACTTAAACAGAAAATATATAACTTTCATTTTAAATTTTATTTTTTTCAATAAATTGCAACAGACTTGTTGAAATACTTAAACGAACACACATTATAATCTTGTTCCCCATGTTTTCATTATGTTCTAATAATTAATAATATATATGTCATTCTATTTTGTAGTTTATGCTAAAATTATATATTTTTTAAGTATAAACAGACACTTATTTACATGAAATATAATAAATTCACTTAAATCTACCTATCTGCCTAAGCGTTAGGCCTCAACCCTCTGCACGATTAGCGCCTAGCGCCTTTTAGTCAACATAAACATTTCAAAACTTTCTCTTTAGTAGATCTTTTTGTTTGACAACATAACATTTCAAACTTCTGGCTGTCAACAAACACACCAGGAAATTACCATTTCAACTCTCTCATCAAAACTAAACTCAAATAAAAATTTAGTAATTACATGAACATAAAATTATGTTAATCGATTAACATAAAGCTATGTATTTTATTTCAAACATTTTGTTTGACAAATGATCGATTAACATAACATTTCAAATTTATTAATAGGGCATGCTATACATAATTTTTTGGTTGCCATCGATCGATTAACATAACATTTCAAACTTTCTTTTTAGTCAACATAAACATTTGGGTAAATTACATCATATCTCCTCAGGTTTGAGGTCTATTACAATCTTATACAACATCTTTAAAATATTTTATTTTCATACCTCACGTACTATTTTATTTCAAAATAATACATCCGTTACATTTTCCATCAATTGATCCGTTAAGTGCTGACATTGTGCACATTTGGCAGCCACGTGGCAAACAAAAAAATTTTTTTTTAATTATTTAAAAAAAAACCTAACTCTTAAAAAAATTATATAAAATAAATAAAATAAACTAAAACCGTATCCCCCCTCATCCTCCTTTCTTCTGCCCGCAACCCCCAAACCCATCTCCCCCATCTTCATCTTCTTCCCTGCAACCCAAAAAAAAAAACTAAAACCATATGCCCCTTCATCCTCTTCTCTTCTCCTCGCAACCTCTAAACCCATCTCCCCAATTTTGATCTTCTTCTTCTTCACTGCAACCTAGAAAAAAAAAAAAAAAAAGCAACCCTTCAGTTCATCTTTCCCCCTCTCTTCTCCCCCATCTTCATCTTCTTCCCCCCACCCCCTACCTGCAACCCAGAAAAAAAACAAAAAAAAACTCAGATCCCTTTCCACCATTGCAGGGTTCGTGAAGTATGAAGAATGTGAGTGGATTTAAGGAGTGGGGGGTGTGTAGAGGAGGGAAGAGGGTGGGTGGGTGGGGGGGAGGGTCACCGGTGGGTTGGTGGGGGGGGGAGAGGGAGAGTCGCCGGTGGGGACTGTTGTGGGTGTGTGAGGGGTAGGGGGAAGGGGTTCACGGGGATGGGTTTCTTTCATTTTTTTTTTAATTAATAAAATTTTTTATAAGAAGATTTAGGTTTTTTTGCCACGTGGTATCCACGTCAGTACTTAACGGATCAGTGGATGGAAAATGTAACGAATGTATTATTTTGAAATAAAACAGTATATGAAAGTGAAATATTTTAAAGATATTGTATGAGATTGTAACAGACCTCAAACCTGAGATGGTATGGTGTAATTTATCCTAAACATTTCAAACTTTCTCTTTAGTCAACATAACACTTTGGGTCGGGGCGTGAGTAAAAGACTTTTTTACGTTCAAGTTGGATCGGTATCAACGTTGGCCCAACAATCACGAACCTTTTTCTAAAAGGCCACAATATTAAATTCATTGCAAACACGTAAGTCTAATTTGATTGGCCACTTCGAACATCAACATTAGACTTCTAATTTTCTAAATTTTTGAAATATGGAGAGAGAGAGAGAGAGAGAGAGAGAGAGAGGGTGGTAATTATTATGACACGTGCTTGTCTTGCATGGTATCAACCAAATCAAGACATGACATAAGTTTGTACGTAAAGATGTCAATTTTAACCATTAAATCCGATAACCGTGAATAACCGCCCGAATATAACGGATTTGGGTATGGAAGTTTGGATATATTATGGATATAGAGAAAAACCGTTTATATTATTTAGTTATGGTCTTGGATATGGTTATAGAGGTCTCCAAACCGTATTCATAACTGACCCAATTAGTAAATTATATATAATATAATAGTATTATATATATATATATATATATATATTTGTATATCCATTATTCACCGAACTATTACCTTAAGAAAACAAAAGTTGCATTTTGTAGAAAAGTAAAGTTTTGAATCAAAATCAATGTGAACTCAATTGTGCTTATGAGAGATGTCAAAGACAAGCCAACATCGTTTTAATTTTTAAACTCAACAAGATCCATTCATTGGATCATTTTATACATCAAATGTTTAATGATGAAATTCATATCTACTAACTTATAATGCCTCAACTGAACGAATATATTTTTTGTATTGACGAAGATGTAATCGATGGGGAATCCGTTACTCGGTGGGTATGGTTATGGATAATACCCAATAATTAATTTGCTATTATGGATATGATTAGTTTTTGTGGTTATGGGAACGGATATAACATTTCCGCCCTCAAACCGAACCGTTGCCATCCCTATTTGTACGTGCCTAGTAGTGTGTGCAATCAATTAAAAAACAACAAATAAGTCTAGTTTCATTAAGTGAGATCAGTATGAATCTTACTACGCAATTAAGTTTAGTTTTAAGTCAAGTTTTATATCAGTTTCAAGTACTCGATAGCTTATAGTCTATTTCCAAGTCTTCATAAGTCATCTACTCATTTTGTTCTGATCTTTCGTTTCATAATCACATATTTTAACTAGAGTATATGTAGGTACTCGGTTCACTTATCCAAACTATCTTAAAATATTTTCTCTCATTTTATCTTTAATTGCGGCCACTCATCAGGGTCGGTCCTGAGTTTTTTGGTACCTAGGGCGAATAGTCAAGATGTGCTTTTTTTAATACAAGAACATATATTAAAAAAAATATTTAAAGAGAATTAGAATCTAATTGAAGCTGGGAGACTAGGCCCTCACGCTCATATCATATTAATTTGAAGAAAAATCTTACAAGGGGACATAGTACCTAAACACTTACCATCAAAAGCAAAATCATATAAAACCACTACAAGCAAAACTCTTTCTTGAAATTCAACCTTCAAGAAATCGTTTTCTTAAATATTTTGAAGTAAAATCATCAATTATATTATCATAATTCAAGCCTTCAACCTAACTTTTTCGATGCATAAAATTGCTAATTTATTTTGTCTCTGTTGAGTCATAATGGGCCGCAAGTAAGATTTTAATAATTTTAATTTTAAAAAAATTTCAATTTCAAATTATAATTCGAATATACATATATTATCAAAAATACTAACATATCAATTATCATTGCACATATCATTCCAACTATGTTATAGAAGATCACTATTTATATTATGAAAAATACCTAATATATCAACCAAGCTAGCAAACCATGCCAATCTGAAGTTCATAGAAGATGAGAGATTTTTCAATATGACAAGAACACGGAGTGGTACACCATATGTCACTATACAAATAGTGAGATGAGATGTGTGTGTTAAAAAAAATTAATAACTTAAAAAATAAAATTTCTCACTACTTATATAAGTCGCCAATCGAGTTTTGCAGACGTCTCAAAATGCAGTCTCACATTTAGCTTCAAAATCGAGCCATAAAAAAACCATTATCAAACTGCAATAAAAAAATAAACCTGTTATAAAAAGCCATTAAAAAGAAAGAGGCCAAATCTATTCAAAAAAAGAAAAAAAAAAAGAAAGAGGCCAAATCGGAGGAGAAATAATTCTAACAAACATATATTATTAGAAAAAAAGTAAATTACTAAGAGAAGAGTCAGAAAACCTAATAGAATAATACCTAATAATGACTCTATGGTCTGTGAGGTGTCACGACACGACTTCCGAGTTGCGAAGAAGGAATACAAAGAGAAGGGTCAAAGACTCAACAGACGCGACTTCTAGGTTTGCAATTTTTTTTTAATATATCCCTATATATGTTAAGTATAGCAAATTTTGGTGCCCTATACAATTCTGGGCCCTCGACAATTGCACTGTCAACACTGGGCCAGGGCTGACCCTACCACTCATACTTTAGCTCGAATATTATCGTTCTTAATCCTACCATTTTTCGTGTGTCCACACATTTAACGATGCATTCTCATCCCACCTACATTCATTATTTGCACACGTTGCTTTTTAACCGCCCAATATTATGTGTTGTAAGACATTAATGACCTTATTAACGTCTTGTAAAAAAAATTCTTGAGTTTTAGTGGCATACTGCGATCCCCCAATACATTTATTTACAGTCAATATTGGTTGAAAGATTCCTCAAATAATTGAGGGATACTTTTGTAAGTTTCACCCTACATCGTATTCCAACCGTATATTATTTAAGTATTTTCTTAAATATAAGGGGTTTTTGAACTTTAATCCTTCAAGAAGATTAAAATAAAAAAAAAACCTAGTGTTAGATTGAATATTGATTTTAGTTCCTAATGTGTCCTTAATTCAAAATAATTAATGTGCATTTTATTTAATATCTCCCATTAAATATTTAAATTTATTAATACACAAATTTTAATTTATTTTTTGACCAAAAAAGAGTTTTTTAATTTATTAATTTTATTTAACATTCTTCAAACTTGAAAGACTCAATTAATGTACCTAAATATTAGTACTGAAATGTGTGTACCGAATTATATTATATTGAACTAATATATTTAAATGTTAGTACTGAAATGCATGTACCTAAAGATATGCACCGAAATATATTAATATTAAATTAATGTACCTAAATGTGTGTGCCGAAATGTATGCACCGAAATGTTAGTACCGAAATATATTATATTGAATTAATGTACCTAAATGTTTGTATCGAAATGTATGTATTGAAATGTGTGTACCTAAATGTATGCACCGAAATGTATTATAATGAATTTAATATACCTAAACGAAGAAGATAAAGTACATCGAAATATATTGTATAAAAAAAATTAGTTTATCCAAATGTTCACAACAAAATATATTACGATGAATGAAATGAAAATAAAAATTATAATGAAATAAAATTAATATATTAAAAATTAGAAAGAAAAAGATAAATAATTAAAAAATCAAAATATAATTAATAAATGAGGTTATTAATGCATCAATGGACTAAAATTAGATTTTGATTTAACTCATGGTTTTTATCTAAAAGTCATCTTTGCCAAGGATTAAAATGAAGTTTTCTATAAATATAATATCTGAAAAAAATTACTTAAATTCAAAATATTTGACCGTGGTCATTAGAAAAGCAACATTTTTCACCAAAATTAGTTGGTGCAACTGATGGTATGCATCAAAATCGACCCCATGCATATGAGACTTCACTTGTTTCTCCTTGTATACGAAATACGATGAAAACCCATACGCTTTGCGTTTCGGGCGAAGTTCCATTTTCCATGTGGCTTCACCAACTTTACATAATCTGTGGCTTTCATTTGCAACATTGCAGATAACAACTTTAATACAACGAAAGATACTCTTATCTTACGATTGTATTTTAAATTAATCATATAATGTTATAAAACTAAAATAATAACACGCGATTTAATTTAAAAGAGTGAGTTTTGACACAACGAAGATGTTACTTCTTTGTTATTGAAAAATTACGAATTTGAGTCGTGAAAACAATTTCTTTCCATAGTAAACGTAAAGCTATGTACGACAATCGCTCCTTCGATCTTCATAAAGTGAAAAAATTTAAACGTGCGATAAACTTAGAATACCGCAGTTTTGTCGAATTGCTTTATTCACTGTGCGGCAAACAAGAAAGCTCTCTCTCACACTCAAGTATCATGAGACTTATTGTTGAAGTACATTCGAAGCGATCCCACTGTCCCACATGGAAGAGAAGTAGGTGTTAGGTAAAAGAAACAGACATGGGTTGTCTGCTGATAGATAGCTCAAAGTACATTCTCGACCTTCGGATCAAGCAACATCGTTCAACAGTGGTTGACCAAACCCCACCAATCCCTATCAAACGGTCCATAGTCACAACCACAAATCATATATTTTCCTCATCTAATTTGCACTCTCAATCCACGATGCACAGAGAGAGAGAGAGAGAGATCCACCGTTTCTGGTGAGGGCATTACAGTAATTCAATCGTCAACTTTGGGTTATGTAGCTATAGACAAAACGAGTTTCATTTTCTACCTCTCTTTATCTTTAATTTATAAAGCGAAAACAAAAAGAGGGAAAAAGAAAGAAAATCAGCTTTAACTTTCGCATATGACGTGTTTACCCCCAATCTTTTCCCATAACGAAGGGTACTTTAGTCTTTGAAAAATTAAAATAGAAGAGAGAGGAAGAGAGAGGAAGAGAGAGAGGGAGAGCAACTTTGGTGTTATACACTGTTGTGCTATTGTGGAAGAAAGTTTAAATTCGTAAAAACGGTATGATTAACTTTGAATATCATTGTAATAAGTTAACGTTCTGATAAAAATGAAATTCATTTATGTGCCACATTGTAACAGAGTTTTTAATAAAATTGTGACTGAATGATCACATTGATTTGTGACACCTATTTTCAAAGAATACAATGATCAATTTGTAATAAAAACTCTTTTTTATATTTATCTTAAAAGAAGTAATTCGCGCACATTTATTTTTAATTCATGTATTGCATTATTGGTTTTGAACACTTCGCCAACATTTTTTAAGTATGAGTCTTTGTATTTATTTTAAAAGAAGAGACTTCTGGCACTTATTTTCTGAATTTACACACTCTTAATTGTTTATGACCTTTTGAATTTATAAAAAAATTTAGAGAAAAAAAATAAATATAATGTGCACAAGGGAAAAAATAGCTTAAAATCATTTTTCCTTTTTCAGTAATTTCAATCTCAAATGGCTAGAACGATGGGCATATAACCGACATTTTACCAACAAAACAAACACAAAGGGATATTTTCGTCATTGCAGAATTATAAAGAGAGAGAGGTTGAGAGTAGAGAGAGATAGAGAGAGAGAGGTTGAGAGTAGAGAGAGATAGAGAGAGGAAGAGAGAGACAGAGAGAGAGAGAGCAGCCTGAGAGAGAGTGGAGCGTTTGATTTTCCGTTTATTCAGTTAACTATATGTAGGTGCCATCGCTAACGCCATGGTGTCGGACCAAGAGATAGCCGAAGCTGTGGAGACTGTGCTCCGTCGATCAGGCCTTAACGACGTCGCCTCCGTAAACGCCGTCGTTCAGCAGCTTGAGGCCAAGCTAGGGTTGGACCTCTCCCACAAGGCCGCCTTCATTCGCGACCAGATCAACTTCCTCCTCCGCCCCTTCGCCCAACCGCCGCAACCCCAGACCCCCAAAGACCATTTTGCCCTACATTACAACCTCAACCCCCACCACCACAACCACCCTCACAACCTCCCCCAAAACCACCATCCTCAATTCCTTCCCCAACAATTCCCTCCCCATTTTGCCCTCCACCCCCACTACCGCCCCCCCGAACCCCACAACTTCCACCCGCCGCCGCCGCATCAGCAACTACGTCCTCAGCCTCAGCAACTACGCCCTCAGCCTCAGTCACAGCCTCAGCCTCAGCCTCCGCCTCCGCCCGTGAAGACCGAGGCTTTCCCCCAAAATGCCCCCACAGCCGCCCCGGAAACGCCCAAAGAGAGGTTCGGATTTCACGTTACAAATTTTGAACTTCAGAAATGAGTGGATTTTAGGCTCCCGCTTTTCTTTCCTGTACATTTCGAAGGTTGCACGTTTATGAAATTCAATTGGTGCCCTGTTTCCAGAGCTTCCAATTAGCAACATTTCGTCAAGTGTCCGCTTAAAACTTTTAAAATTTATACTTTTTCCTGTTTGCTTCTACCAAATTTCGCTAATTTGCATATCTTATTTGCTATTTCTCACTAATCATTTTCTCTTTTGGGTAAATAGAGCCTATAGTGTAAATTTTTATTACAAATTAGGGAACAAACATGTGGAAATTGGCCTTCAAACCCTTCTTAGTATTGTGATGGGAAAGTTTTAACCTTTTTAGTGGACGAATTGTCCTTCGGATAAAAGTCAGACTCAAAAATGCTGTTCGTTTGTCTCTTTGCATAAAACATGAAATAGGAACCAGCAGGGGGTCAGTTAGGAAGACTCTCACTCTAATTATATAGTAAGACTGTAAGAGTCTCAATCCTCAATTATTGAAAGAGCTGGCTTAATGGTCGTGCTAATTAAACGAATTCGCTTGTCAGTTTGGTTGGCCGTTAATATTTTCGCATATATTTGGGGGTTTCGTGGGTTGAAGTTTCGTCCTGTTAACAGGGTTTGGGAATGAACTATTTGGACAAGCGGCATCATCCTTTCATTCACCGTAGCTCAAATATTATCTTGTTGTTTTGTACTTGCAAGTAATCGATTATGGTTCACTTTATTTCGTGCTGCAACGGATACCTGACATGCTTGTGTTCCGTAATGTTACTGCAGTGCTCCATCTTCTGGAACCAAGAGAAGAGGAGGGCCAGGGGGTCTTAACAAACTCTGTGGTGTCACACCTGAGCTTCAGGCTGTTGTTGGTGAACCGGCCTTGGCGAGGACTGAGGTTATTACTCCCAAATAAACCCGGATTCTCTTTTTATGTTAACTTGTTATGTTCAATGATGTGGCTCAGATTTTTCTCGGTAGATCTTAATGTAGGTTTGTTGGTATGTATTAAGATTTTATTTTTGCTTATTTCAGATTGTGAAGCAGCTCTGGGCATACATAAGGAAAAACAACCTCCAAGATCCAAGTAATAAGAGAAAGATTATTTGTGATGATGCCTTACGTGTGGTATTTGAGACAGACTGTACTGACATGTTCAAGATGAATAAGCTGCTATCCAAACATATTATACCCCTTGGACCTAACAGTATGTAAACACTGAGTATTGCTTCAGATATAGTTCCATGAGGCTAGATTAAATTTATATCTTTCTCCTGTGTCCATCCAGAGGAGTCAAGTCAAGCTAAACGATTGAAGGTAGAGGCCAAGTCTACAACTGAGAGTTCTGAACCTCAACCGCAACAGCAACCACAACCGCAACCGCAACCGCAACCGGGGTCCCTTACTGTAGGAATATCTGAAGCACTAGCTAAGTTTTTGGGCTTTGGAGGAAGGGAGATGCTCCTATCTGAGGCAACAAGACTTGTTTGGGAGTATATAAAGGTTAACCGTTTGGAGGTAAGTATCCAGGTGCAGATTTCTGCACTTCTCTCTCCTGTAGATCTAAGATGATTCTTTTATTGTGTACATTGAATTTATCTCCGTTATTCCATTATCAATCACAAGCTGGATTGATTTTAGCTAGTAATTGCAATGTAATTCCCCTTACCTTTCTACTTGCTTAACTGCTACCTTGCTTGGTTTGGACCTTTCTTCCCCATCACAGTGCATGTAGAAATAAGACTTATGATGGCGCTTTGCTTGTATTTCCATAGGATCCTCTAGATTCTACGGTGATATTATGTGATGCAAAGCTCCACGAGCTTCTTGGATGCGAAAGCATTTCTGCTGTGGGGATGCACGAGATGTTAGATCGGTATCATTTATTCAAACAATTATGATTTCTGGTAGTGTTGACTGGTTAGTATAAGTTCCATTTGTTTAATTCGTCTCATTTCTTTATTAACAAAATTGTATGCATATAAACTATTTCGCTTAGTTTACTTGCCTCGCACTCAATGTGTTATCGACGTTGACAATCATTGAAATGGTCTGTTTTACTCTTTTGCAGGTGCACGGGACCTTTGCCATCTGGTCTCTTCTGATCCTAGAAAACATAGGAAAGAACACTTCTTTATATCCGTTGTTTTTCTCTTTCGTCGTCTCATTTGTGCGTTGACGTGGTTAGGTGCTACGCCGTCTTACTTGTCGTGGTTATTTGGATTTAGAACTGCTATGTGCTGTGGGTTAATGGCAACAAGTTTCTTAGATTACGCCATTGCCTAGGTTAGTTCGTTTTAATCGTCTTCTCCTAACCTTGAAACTGTGACAGAATGATAAAATGCTCTGTACAGCGTGGAAGGACCTTTGTATTTCATAGATGGCAGTAAGTGTTAGTTTTAACTGCAACTTTTGTATCTTCTTCCATCGCAGTAAATTCTTAGTTTAACTTTGATTTTTTTTGCGTTCTGGCTTTCGGGGTGATAAATATATTTCAGAAAGTTCAAATTGGATAATACTTGGAAACTACTGATCAGTCGGAAAGAAAATGTTGTGTTTCATCACGCGCAATGTCAGCCGTCAATGGCTGCCCATGGCTGGCCACCTTGTGTTTTGGGTCAATCCCGCCCTTGCCACGGGGTGGCCTGAAGTGTAACTGCAAAGTTTGAGATTTTAGTTTCACTGCCAGTACGGTGCATCCCATTCTTGAAGAAAGACTTGGACGTAATACCAATTTCTGCTATTGCAAATTCTGAAATTACTTAAAAGTGGTACGTGAAATCAAAAGAGCCGAAGTTTTGCAATTTCAAAACAATTCTATAAAAAGTACGATAGTGCGATTGACTTGAGATACAAGAGCAACGATACCCCCGTTGTAGGTTAGTTTCTCTCGTGAGTATGGCTTAACCCAAAATAAGTTTGAATAAGATTAAAATGGCAGCCTTGATGAACAGAAAGAGTAAAACCCACAAAACTCTGTTGGATTTACCCTTGAACATTAAATTGGAACCCATCTTGTCCATTAAACCCGCCATAATTCCCATTATTTTCTGCAAATGTGATATAATAAGCACAGAGAATATGAAAATAAAGAAATTGAGTGAAATTAAGAAGTCACTAGAACCTAACTTACCAGTCTGAGGGGTTCAATATGGAGGAGTGGTTCCATAAACATCTCCACATTTCTGTAAAGAAGATAACGGGAATTATGAATGAGTAGTTTAATAACGTCGCATTCAATATTTTAAGTCAATCAAACACGGTCATGAATGAATGGTCTGAGATACAGTTAAATTGGCTTCCCAACAATATGCGAGCTTTGCTCGTGCACTTATGTTGGGAAAATGAGTAATGCTACGGAGATCATTTTTTTTACTACTATTCACATTACTTGCCACATCAGATAGTACGTGGATGAGGTTAAAAAATGTGGTCTCCTTAGTATTTTTCTTGGGGAACTGTGAGAGAAGAGGGTATGCAATTTATATGAAGCAAACAAGCACCTTATGATGACCTTCCCTTTGTAGACTTGGCATATATGGAAGCTAAAGCCCTTTCCCAGAGGCACATGCGTTTTGTTCCACTCTGCATATCAAATTATAAATCCCTTTTTGCAAAAAAGAAAGAGAAACGGGGTTCCTTCCATAAATAGTTACAATCTTAATTAATCTGAAGAAAAAATTATTGCAGACGTATCAGTTCATATACCTAAGCTCCACTGAACACCGACGTTCATTCCATCGTGCAACGTCGGCGTTACAACAAATTCGATGTTACTTCCCAAGCTTCGGATTAGATATGAGAAAAAATCCAGCACTTGCTGCAACAGAAATCAAAGTAGCACTTGCCTATATGTTATATAGTTTTATGATACTAAATGCAGGTCATATATAATATATATACATATACATATATATATATATATGTGTGTGTGTGTGTGTAAAATGTATACCTTCTTTCCTTGGAGGGGCTGGATGATTGAGAATAAATTGCATACACATTGGCATTCATCTCCTATAATTTCAGACAACTCGCGAATGTTTTTGTTCTTGATAGCGGTGTAGAGTTTGAGGACTGTTTCCAGAGCTCGTGGATCCTCGGCTCCTTGATGATCTCCCAGTAATCCTCCTGAGTTTCTAGCAGAATTGAATGGCACTAACAAGAAGTCTCTCTTCTTTGATTTTGGAAAGAAGCTCTCATGAATAGTAGGTTGTCGATGATCACAACCTGGTGGATGAAAATTGCCAAAAACATTACGAGAAGACGCTGTTTTCTTCAAATTTTTGTGAACAATGGCCCCGGTAGGGCAAATAACCGAAGTCATTTGAACGCTGAATCAATATTGTAAGAATCAAACGTTCGAAACCATATGACACAGAGACAGACAGACATAATGCAGCAGATGAATATATTTTTTTTTACAAGATTCCTTGCCTAAGTGGCTACATACGGCAAAGGAAGCTAATCATCTGACCCACAACCACAAGCTAAGTTTGTTCCTTGGTTACTCGGCAATGGTATCTCTGACACCTTTGTTTGCTTAAAACGTAGAAGGGTTTTCAAAATGTTGTTCTTGAGAGCGATTTACTCTAGATTGTGACGGTTCTTCGTGATTCTTCCAATTTTTTGTCCGACAATGGACTCTTAAGGATTCACATGAGATTTTATCTTCAATCATTGGAGCTTATTCTACACATGTTCATCGCCAAGAGAATTTTTTAAAAGAAAACTAATGAAAAGAACTTAAAAACTTTGAGTTTTATACAGACAAAATAAAGGATAAAATAAATAGTACCAGAATTGACTGTTTAGTGTAAAATGTGATTTTTCATTAAAGTAAACAGTATCGAGAGCTTTTTGTTAAAGTTCCCAATTTTTAATTGTGATCGGAACACGGAGGGTACACCACGTGTTTTTATATAAGTGGTGGAAAATTTTAATTTTTAAGTTATTAACTTATTAGCACACATATCCCACTATTTATATAATAACACGTGTACCACCCCGTATACCGGTCACACTAAAATATTTCTCTATCGCCAAGCCAAGGGCATTGTTCATTGCCTTGCACGGTTTGCCCTTGCTTCGAGTTCGTCGTGTAACTGGTTTGTGGAACCTCCGGACCTTATCTTAGATTTACTTTTTGAACAAGCTGTTTTGTGGTTGATGTAGGGCATTGTAAATCTTTTTTTTTTTTTTTTTTTTGAATAAACGATATTATCTACACTAAGAAATAGACTTAACTTTACAATGTACTAGCAATAATATGTTTCAATTTGCCTTTAACAAGAATTAAACTTTAAACCTATTACTTACAAGTAAAGAAAAATACAATAAATCGTAGTAGTGTAAGTTTGTTTTGAAATAAAAATGAAACTATCGGGTAATTTAAAAAAAAAAAAAAAACTAAATTCGAGAAAAGTTAGACCATCATTGACTCCTTTGTCTTTTCACTTTTTGCTTCCTGTTTCTGTCAGTTTCCCAATTGATCTGGGAAACTCACAGGGACTAATTTTCCTAGACCGATCGAAAGAGCATAATGTTTTGAGAGATTGAGGAGGAACATATACTACGATTGAGATATTATCGAGGACCGAGCAGCAGAGAAAGGAAAAGAGGCAGAACTGTTGCATCAAGAGCACTACTACTGCTACAACTAGTTCTTCGCTATCGAGCCTACCCACCGAAATTCTTATCGGCATCCTTTTGAGACTACCCGTAACTCGGCTTAAATGTATCCGGTGTATCTCAAAGACCATGTTAAACGTAGCCGACTGCCCCCTTATTGTTGCTCTAAACACGCAACGCTTACTTACTGCACAAGCTACCCACAATAATAGTTCTGATGTTAGTTACCAAGTATCTCAACTTATGCATCTTGACCACCTCTCCAGTTATGATCGTTTTTTGCCTTTCAGCCAGTGAAATACGATGGCAATGGATTCACAAAGAGAGAAGATGGAATTGTCTCCTTGATTCAGCTCCCACAGCTACCATTATGACCTGGAATTTGTTTTCTGCAATTTGACTCTCATGAGCGAGAAGATGATCGTACAAAGTATGAAGGGATTTGATAGTATAACCAACACTCTCAAGACTTTTCGTGTCTCCAGAAATGCAGAGAACGACAACTTGGTACTGCTTAAAAAATCAGATCATTTGTGGACTGTAGTTGAAGATGCTGGATCTGGGAAAAGAGGAGGGGTTGCGATTCGGCCGAGGAAGTGGCGGCCAACGCACTTACGAAGGCGCGAAGCTGGCGGAGTGATCAGAGGAAGGCCGGGCCGAGTGATTAGAGAAGTACCTCGTCGGAGATGTGGTGTTCAGAGAGCCTACTCTGCCAAAATGCTGTCTCCAGCGCCGCCGTCATGCTTAAGCAGTACAAAGTGTAGGCTCAAAGAAAACACATATAAGTGTAGGCTCAGAGAAGTACCTCGTCGGAAGAATTTATCTAATATTATCATTGTAAGATAATAAGAGAAACTCAAAGAAAACACATATAAGTCTCAACCGACAGTTTAGCATAAGAGCCTACACTTTGTACTGCTTAAGCGTGACGGCGGCACCGGAGACGGCGTTTTGGCAGAGTAGGCTCTTTGAACACCACATCTTCGACGAGGTACTTCTCTGATCACTCGGCCAGGCCCTCCTCTGATCATTCAGCCAGGCCCTCATCTGATCACTCGGCCAGGCCTTCCTCTAATCACTCCGCCAGCTTCGTGCCTTCGTAAGCGCTTTGGCCACCACTTCCTCTGCCGAATCGCAACCCCTCCTCTTTTCCCAGATCCAGCATCTTCAACTACAGTCCACAAATGATCTGTTTAGATTTAGAAGTTTGTTTATAATTTTGTTGTGGAAGAAGAAAATGGTTAGTAGGACAGACTAATTCGAGCAATAATAAAATGAACGGGCCAACAAAAAAAGCATTTATCTAATATTATCATTGTAAGATAATAAGAGAAACTCAAAGAAAACACATATAAGTCTCAATTGACAGTTTAGCATAAGAGCCTACACTTTGTATTGCTTAAGCATGTCGGCGGTGCTGGAGATGGCGTTTTGGCAGAGTAGGCTCTCTGAACACCACATCTCCGACAAGGCACTCGGCCCGGCCTTCCTTTGATCACTCCGCCAGCTTCACGCCTTCGTAAGCGAGTTGGCCGCAACTTCCTCGGCTGAATCGCAACCCCTCATCTTTTCCCAGATTCAGCATCTTCAACTACAGTCCACAAATGATCTGATTTTTTATTCGTTTCTTGTATTATTATAGTTTGTGACTGTGAGAGTGCCACGTTTGCATATTTTAAGGTCACACAAACATTATTTCCGCAAACACAATTTTTTTATTTTTGACCGCATAAACGATTTAATCGAAGAAGATTAATTTATATAAGTTAGTAAATATGTGTGAAAGATAAAAAAAAGTGCAAACATCACTATCTTATTTTAATTTGATTTGTGCAACGTTTTGTTCTTGAGTAATTTTTTAATGTGCCGAAAATAAAATTTTTAAATACTTGGGCTGTACTGTATTCGGAATGATTTAAGGGTTTGAGTAAGATTGGGCTGGGCCTTTTACCCTGTCTTCATTGGGTCAGTCAGTTCATGAAATCCAACCATTTAAATACTAAAATACCCTTGACCTTTGCAAGAAGGACACGAATGTCCCATTGGGTCAGTCACTTTCGCATTCCTGGACGGAGTGAAAGACAAACGCCGTGTAGTGAAAATCCAATCGATCCAGAGGCACATGCATATATGGAAGCTAAAGCCCATTTCCCAGAGGCACATGCGTTTTGTTCCAATCTGCATATCAAATTATAAATCCCTTATTGCAAAAAAGAAAGAGAAACGGGGTTCCTTCCATAAAATAGTTACACAATCTTAATTAATCTGCAGAAAAAATAATTGCAGGCGTATCAGTTCATATACCAAAGCTCCACTGATTACCAACGTTCATTCCATGGCGCAACGTCGGCGTTACAACAAATTCAATGTTACTTCCCAAGCTTCGGATTAGATATGAGAAAAAATCCAGCACTCGCTGCAACGGAAATCAAAGTAGTGCGACATATACGTTATATAGTTTTATGATATTGAATTCAACTAAACATATGTATATATATACATGTGTGATGTATATATACCTTCTTTCCTCGGAGGGGTTGGATGATTGAGAATAAATTGCATACACATTGGCATTCATCTCCTATAATCTCAGATAACTCGCGAATGTTTTTGTTTTTTATAGCGGTGTAGAGTTTGAGGACTGTTTCCAGAGCTCGTGGATCCTCGGTTTCCTGATGATCCCCTGGTAATCCTCCTGAGTTTCTAGCAGAACTGAGTGGCACTAACAAGAAGTTTCTCTTCTTTGATTTTGGAAAGAAGCTCGTATGAATGGTACGTTGTCGACGATCACAACTTGGTGGATGAAATTTCCAAAAACATTACCAGAATACGCTATTTTCTTCAAATTTTTGTGAACAAGGACCACGGTAGGGCAAATAACCAGTCATTTGAACATTGAAAAGACACCGAAAGTTCTAAACCATGAACGTATAGACAGACAGACATAACGCAGCAGATGAATATGTTTTTTGACAAGATTCCTAAGTGGCTATATACAGCAAAGGAAGTAAAGTATCTTGCCCACAACCACAAGCTAAGTTTATTCCTTGGTTACTTTGTAATGGTATCGCCTAGATCTCTGCCAGCTTTGTTTGCTTAAAACGTAAATTTGAGCGAAACCCCGATGAAACGATTTGAAAAACACCATTCAAAACCTGAAATACCTGTTATTCCGCACAAGCAAAACTAACCGTCCATTTCTTCATGTATGGAGAAAAGGTTTGGAAACTTTTTTCCACATTGCGAGAAGGGAAAGGCATCCTTGCCACCACATGACAACCAAGAACGGATACATATTTTGATGCAGGGTTATGGGCACAATTTCTTCGGAGAATTGGCCAGATTTTCACACTTTGTTCAGTTGCTCTACCGGCAGGCATGCCCAGCAGATGGGCAGCCAAGACTTTGGTTTTTGATCTCAAGATTAGGACTCACGGTCTCCATTTTCAAAGGGTTAGTATTACCACCCTCTACACCCAAGTTCAAATTCTCCACACCATAATTTTGATAAATTTATAATAATAATTCTATGATTAATAAATAAATAAATAAATAAAAATTTACTTCTTCTCCACACCTCTAAAAGCCAAATCTTAAAGTTGGGCCAGATTCCCCCCCAAATTCACCCCCCCCCCCCCGCCGCGCGGACTTGCTCCAAATTGGGCCACGCTCGGCCCACCCACTCGCCGACGCGCCCCACTGGCCTGCTTCAAATCTGATCCCGACAACGTGGGGGCCCACTATCAGGGTCGTGTTGGCCACTTGCACCGAGCCTTACGGCTCTTTTTCCCATCCGACGGCCATCATTTAAGGACCGTTGGTGGATGCAACAGTCCAGATTCAAATTACATTTAAAAAAAATATTTTATTTTAAAATACATTGAATCCAACGGCTGAGATCGAATATAATCAAATCTAACGGTAAAAAAAAGATCTAATTGCCCAAATTTAAATCTAACGGCTAAAATAATTAAAAAAAAATTATTTAACCCAAAATTCACCCAAAAAATCTATAAATACCTACGTATTTGTTCAAACATCCACACAAAACTCAATTTTTTCTCCAATTCTTCCAATTTATCTTCGTACCATTTCTTTCCATTTCCAAATTGTTCAACATGGTAAGAGAGCATATTATTGGACCTGTGAAGAAGATGTTGCTTTATGCTTGGCTTGCTTTGTAGAAAATTTAATGATTTTTCAATATTTATCCGAATTTAAATTTTTTTAGATTAAAATGTTCATAAAATTAATTTACGATAGTTTACTTATTTAAAAAAAAATTAATTTAAAAAAAAATAGCCTAAGTTCATTCTTTAATAATTCTGACCTAAAATTTTAAGCCACAGCCATTTTAGTAAAAAACCTGTTTCTAAATTAAAAACTGAACTTTTTTACTTTTAGTCTATCTATTAGAAATGGTTTACGAAATTTTGATCCGTAAAATCAGAGAACAGAACGACTGGACTAATAATTTCCTCTCCTGGTGGGTCCCATTTGATGGGACGCATGCACACTCCCCACCCACTCGTTGCCGCGTCCTTTTAGCTTATAAAAAAATAAATAAAAACAAGATAAAAATGTGTGCGTAAATAGTTTTATTAATTTGCGCTTTCCAACCAATTGCATAAATCCCCATCTTTTGCTAGATTTGATTAATCCGGTACAGCTACCGCCGCAAAACAACAAAGAACAACATAATAATGCATGCATTTACAATTCTGACCATTCGTCACTGATCAGTATTCATCCCGTTTTTATATAATTATAACAATTATTATGATAGAGATTGTAACTGCTGTACGTTGTTACACATAAAGATTTTTAAATAAAAAGACTACAAAACAAAAATAATGTCAATTTGACTAATTTAATAACTATTATCTCGTCGGAGTTTTGGATGTGACAAGTATGAAAACGCATCCAATATCCAATACTTCAAAGTAAAAAAAAATTTCGATACCAGCCTTTCGGAATTCAGTCACTTCATGCTCCCCCTCACGGGAGACTTTGCGCACAAAGCTACTAATAAAGTTACTAGTTGCATCCTGCATCCAGGAGCGAATCAATGTGATTTTTCTGTAGCAGTGTAACTTTCCGATTCCTGTTAAGAAAACATGCCCAATAAGTGTAAGTTTCCTAACCGTTCTTGGTTTCCCGTTTTGCAATAGGAATATGACTTCGTTTTGTAGGGGAAAACTTGGAAATTGAGAAAGAGAATCCTTCCGGCACATGGAGAAGTTCAAAGCCTTATAAATATACAAGACCTAGCCTCAAGAACCTCAACTACTGAAGTCACGAAAACAATTGACAGAGAGAGAAATAACTACTGCTTTTTTGATATCGAGAAAATACATGGAGATGTTGGTTGGGATCGAGCAGCAGAGAAAGAAGAGGAAGCTGCAGGACTGTTGCATCAACAGCAACAACACTAGTTGTTCTTCGTTAACGAACCTACACACAGAAATTCTTATCGACATCCTCTTAAGGCTACCCACGAGCTCACTGTTTTGCATCCGATGCGTCTCAAAGACCGTGTTAAACATAGTCGACTGTCCATCTTTTGTTACCCTTCACACGCAACGTTTACTTACTGTACAACCTACCCAGAATAATTTGGATGATGTTAATCATGATCAAGTACCAAAACTCATCCATGTGGATCATAGTATCACCACAGATGGATATTGTGCCTTCCAATCAGTGGAATACGACGACAATAAGAATGCCTTCACGCACAAGGAAGATGATATGACCGCGCCGGGCGAGTTTGGTCCCCCGCCGCCGCGGCCAGATGGTTGCTACGACCAATTTGAATTTGTATTCTGCAACTTGCTTTGTTTTAGGTTTTTTGGGGATCCGAAATCTGATACCATAAGATTTGAAGAACCATATGCATCTTAGTTAATCCTCTTAGGAGAGAAGTCCTAGTGCTCCCAACAACAACCAACGCTCAACTTCCAGCGTCATGTCCTAAAGATAGCGTCTTAGATTGGTTAGCTATGGGATTGGATAATGTTACCAATCATCTCAAGATCGTCCGTGTCTCTGGAAATAAAGACTACAGCAGCCAGCTGGTGGCCCAAGTTCATGTATTGGGAACAAACTTATGGCGGGAGGTAGACTCAGTTCCTCCTTGTAATTTAAGCACGACGAAGTTATATGCATACGGGGACATGCATTGGCTGGTATGGTCAGAGTACGAGTATCCCATTAATGATGATAATGGTGATGATGATGGCGAGTATTATGATGATGATGATAATAATTACGATGATGCTGATGACTATTATGATTATGAAGATGATGATCCAATAAATTGGCTATAAGCATAATTTCCTTCGACTTCAGCATAGAGGAGTTCCACCAAAGAATTCCTCCTCCCAAATACTTTGAGAGGATATATGGCCTTGGTAGATGCTTTGTCACGGGATCATCTTGAGATATGGGCGTTGAAGAATTACCATGACAAGAATCAAGAGTGGAGTCTTGAGTACAAGGTTGAAACCACAATAATTTACGGGAGGGATACTCCTTTCTACCAAGCGTACTTTCCTTTGTATTGCTACCGATGGGCGCACGGCATATTTTTCAATGAACACGGAGGTGCCACTCGCAGTACATATTTTTTGGATCTAAGAAGGGGTTCCACGACGAAAGCAAAATTATTCCCATCCAAGAGCCTGTGTACCAGCATCTTGAGTTATACCCCGTCCTTGATTTCTCTAAGAAATTACGGGAGTTTGGTTCAAGGACAACCTACTACTGCAAGTATCACGTCTGCAGAAGGCAAGAATTTAGTTTACCTCATGATGTAGCACTAGCAGTAGCACAATGTTACCTTTCCCAGCAGTTGCTAGCTAAGCTAGCTCGAGGAAGAAATCAGAGGTGTAATATTTTGTTAATTGTACGTTTTCCTTCACAAACAATAAGATAATATCTTCGCATTAATGAGTCCTACAAAAATATTTGGGCTCGTACGATTTTGGGTTTGAGAATGATTGGATTGGGCCCTCTACTCAGTGAGTCCATGAAGCCCAACTCCTTTAAGTACTAAAACACCCTGACCATTTCAAGCAGGACTCGGATATCCCCCCTCCGCCTTTGGTCTTTTCACTATCGCATTCCTGGACGGACTGAAAGACAAGCACCGTGTAGTGAAAATCCAATCGATAACGAGGCGAGGCAGAGCAGAACAGAGAGAGATATACCCGAAGCGCAACCAAAGACTGTCGTTTAGCTCTCATTCTCTGACTGCCCGCGAAGCTCCAACAATGGCGGCAGATCTGGTGCTTGACACAGCCATCAGAGACTGGGTTCTCATCCCTCTCTCGGTGGTCATGGTTCTCATCGGCGTCCTCCGATACTTCGTCTCGAAGCTCATGCGATCCAACCAAGTCCCCGATGCCAAAAACGTCAAAGAAGGGTCTCCCTCTTAATCCTAATTACACATGCTTATTATACTTCATGCGTTTGTATGTATATATTTGTGTGTATTTGTGATATATTACTATGTCTGACTTTATGAAATTGCTTTTGGTTGCGAATTCAGGCAGTTGATTATGAGGGCTAGGAACTTACGTGCTGCTGCTAATTTCATACCTCCAAAGTCGTTTCGTGCTCGCCGATTGTATTACAACAACGAGGTTTGCCGATAATTCTTGTTGTATTTGCTAAGAGCACTCAAATTGATATGCTTTTGTTATCATAAGCTGAAAGAATTTTATTTGTTGGTGTTGTTGATGAGTTAGAGTTTAGCATTGGGCTTGTGTAATTTGGATTGGAAATTTGTTGTAACGGATTGCGAGAATTCTTCGTCTTATTTTGTTGTCGAAAACTTACAGCATGGTTTATTGTAAGGAGCCGATGAATACGTGAAATTTCAAGGCTTTTCACATAGAAACCCTTTGATAGCATTACACTTAGAAACACTTCAAACCCAATTCTTTAAACAAACCCAGCTGACTTGGTAATGGAAGAAGGGAAGCTTTAGGAAATCTCACAACTACGTACCAATTAGAGGATAACATGTGGTTGGATAGGATTTTTATTGTACTTTCTCGAATTGAGTTCTTGAAGTGTTTTTGTATAAAATTTCAATGCTCTCTAATTTACTAAATTTCAGTGCTCTCGAATTTACTAAAATTTCAATGCTTTCTCTATGGTTAGGAGCGTCAAAACTTTGATTCATGTATAGAGGTCTAGAAGATTCACTGAAACTGGGTTGTAGTGTTCTATTTCTTGTTGTCATTCTGTTGATACTGATGTCAAGCATTTTTCACTACGACAGGAAAATGGGTTGTTAATTGTTCCTAAGGGTCAGGCACAGAATCCACAAGCGCAAATGTTCTCTGATCCCAACATGGCCATGGATATGATGAAGAAAAATCTGTCCATGATAATACCCCAGGTATTTCAGATTGTGTGAGTTTTTAGTTTGGGTAAATTACACCATAGCCCTTCAGGTTTGAGGTCTATTACAACCCCATACAACATCTTTAAAACATTTCACTTTCATACCTCAAGTACTATTTTATTTCAATTTCATACAGCCGTTACATTTTCCATCCATTGAACCGTTAAGTGCTGACGTGGCCGCCACATATATGGCACGTGGCTGCCAAATGTCTGCTACGTGGCAAATAAAATAATTTTTTATTTTTTTAAATTTAAAAAACCCAAATTTTCTCAACCAAAAAAAAGGTAAATTACACCATACCCCCTCAAGTTTGAGGTCTATTACAACTCCATACAACATCTTTAAAACATTTCACTTTCATACATCCAGTACCATTTTGTAGTAGATCTATCTAATCTCGAGTAGAATTTTTGGGGGTGGGTGATGGGGGATGGGAGAAATGGGTGGCTCGAGTGGGATTTGGGGGGGCGGGGGTGATGATGGATAGAAGAAGGGGTGAGTCGGGGAAGACAATTTTAGGTTTTTTTTTATTTTTAGAAGATTCAGGTTTTTAAAAATATTAATAAAAAAATTTGTCACGTGGCAGCCACATCAGCACAAATGTGGCAGCCACGTCAACATTTAACAGACCAATGGATGGAAAATCTAACGGAGATGTTATTTTGAAATAAAATGGTACTGGATGTATGAAAGTGAAATATTTTAAAGATGTTGTATGAAGTTGTAATAGACCTCAAACCTGAGGGGGTATGGTGTAATTTACCCATTTTTTTTTTTGATTGAGAAAATTTAGGTTTTTTAAATAAAAAATTATTTTTATTTGCCACGTGGCAGCCACGTGGCATATATGTGGCGGCCACGTCAACACTTAATGGTTCAATGGATGGAAAATGTAACGGCTGTATGAAATTGAAATAAAATAGTACTTAAGGTATGAAAGTGAAATGTTTTAAAGATGTTGTATGGAGTTGTAATAGACCTCAAACCTGATGGGTTATGGTGTAATTTACCCTTTTAGTTTTTACTGTAATTTGGCTTCATTTTCTCAGATATCGTAACTGATTTTTCATGATTCCTTTGTGTTGGCCAGACTCTTACTTTTGCATGGGTCAACTTTTTCTTCTCTGGATTTGTAGCAGGTACGTTTCAATGCCTCTGAAACCGATTTTTCGGTTCCTGTGCTTGCATCAATTTTTGCCATCCTTCTTTTTCAGGTCCTTGATGATTGACCTGTATAATTGGTTGTCATTCAATATATATACAATAGTCATTTTTAGTAATATAAATCTTCATAATATGCTCAAGATATCATGTTTATGAGTGTCTTTATTTTCTTTTCCACAGCCAAAATTCCCTTTCCTCTTACTCAAAGGTTCAGGTCTATGCTTCAGAATGGGATTGACTTGAGCACTGTTGATGTTAGCTATGTCAGTAGCCGCTCATGGTACATGTTTATGTTTTGAGCACTGTTGTATAAAATTCATCTTTTTTTTCTTTTTCTATTGGGTATTTTTTCTTAACTGATTGTCTCTAATTATTCAAAATTATTCTCTCAGGTACTTTCTTAATCTGTTTGGATTAAGAGGCTTGTTTAGTCTCATTCTGGGAGAAGAAAATGGTTGGTATCTCCTTATATGATTATTATCTCACGATAATTTTTCTTCCTCAGAAATGCGTATTTTTTGCCCTTTAACACATGCGCACCGCACGAATCGGATTAGAATGTTCGAGAACGTCACACTCTCGCAGAGTATAATAATAATAATGAGAGAGTTTTAACGAAAATGTTGTGGTACTGTTTATTTTAACGAAAAAAATTCACATTTTATATTAAAAAGTTAATTATGACACTATTAATTTTACTTTTTATTTTGTTTTTATCATTAAACTCAAAATTTTCAAACATTTTTCATTAGTTTTCTTAATAATATTAATAATAATAATACAAGAAACGAATAAAAAATCAGATCATTTGTGGACCGTAGTGGAAGATGTTGGGATGTGGGAAAAGCGGGGGGGGGGGGGGGGGGTTTGAGGAAGCGGCGGACCATCGCGCTTACGAAGGCGTGAAGCTGGCGGAGTGATCAGAGAAAGTCCTGGCGGAGTTATCAGATGAAGTCCGGGCCGAGTGATAAGAGAAGCACCCGGGGAGAAGTACCTTGTCGGAGCCGAGGTGTTCAGAGATCAGGAGAGCAAAACCTACTCTGCCAAAAACACCATCACCGGCGCCGGGGTACACTCTGCGACACTGATGGCAAACTGTCGGTTGAGAAAGAGGTCTCCATCTACCGCCGAATCCCTCCGTATGAGCACATCCTTCACCTAAAGGAAGACGTATGCAAGAAAGACAGCTACGATGTCGTTTTTGAGTCGCATGACCCGGCGGCCGATTTGAGTCACAAGATTCGACGCGGCGGCTTAAAGAGGGAGATCATGTTTAATACCGAAGAAAAAAGAAAATTGAGCCCTATGATCGCTCTCCAGAAGGCCTACTTGGCACCGGAGCTGATGCTTCATGCCAAGCACTACACTGATGCAGTTGATTCTTGGGCTTGCGGGTGCATAATAGGTATCGAATATTTCGACCAATTGACTCAATTGATTTCTGTAATTGCTTTGATTTCTAATTTCATGAAATTATCACTTATCTAAATTGATTTCTGTCTGTGTAGTTGAGATGTGCACAGGCAAGAGATTGTTCCCTGGCATCAGAGACAAACACGATGTCGATCTGGACTTGCGTGGGATTACCAGGTAAACTCGTTTAGATGGATACCAGTGTTTAATGCTCGCTCATCAAATTAAGTAAGGCAACAGTTCATCAAATTAAGTAAGGCACCAATGCATCAAGTTAAGTAACGCACCAGTGCATAAACAGAGTGGTAGAAAAGAAATTAACAAATAAACAATGACATCTAAAATCTTCTAAGATTGGTGACTCTTAAACCTTAAGAAGTACAAAAAACTACTCGTAACTTTTCTTATGCACCCATGGAGTCATGGACGATACTGAGAAAATGATGCAAATGAGTGGGTTTGACTTTGATGAATCAAAGGTTTGACCACAAGTAGTTTTTTTGTACTTCTTAAGGTTTAAGAGTCACCAATCTTAGAAGATTTTAGATGCCATTGTTTATTTGTTAATTTCTTTTCTACCACTCTGTTTATGCACTAGTGCGTTACTTAACTTAATGCACTGTTGCCTTACTTAATTTGATGAGCGAGCATTAAATACTGGTATCCATCTAAACGAGTTTACCTGGTAATCCCACGCAATTCCAGATCGACATCATGTTTGTCTCTGATGTCAGGGAACAATCTCTTGCCTGTGCACATCTCAGCTACACAGACAGAAATCAATTTTGATAAGTGATAATTTCATGAAATTAGAAATCAAAGCAATTATAGAAATCAATTGAGTCAATTGGTCGAAATATTCGATACCTATTATGCACCCGCAAGCCCAAGAATCAACTGCGTCAGTGTAGTGCTTGGCACGAAGCATCAGCTCCGGTGCCAAGTAGGCCTTCTGGAGAGCGATCATAGGGCTCAATTTTCTTTTTTCTTCGGTATCAAACATGATCTCCCCAAAATACCTAGCATTTTGGAAGTTTCGAATCTTGATTCGACCGCCGGCGAGAAGATCTTGGTTGGGTTTAGGTACCGGAGGATAACCATGTGGCAGTGAGCCAATCCCAGCAGAATCTGCCGGCTGAAGTCTCTCACAGTGTCCCTCCTTAATCCACCCCGTCGAATCTTGCGACTCAGATTAGCCGCCAGGTCATTCAACCCAAAAACGACATTGTAGCTGTCTTTCTTGCGTACGTCTTCCTTTAGATGAAGGATGTGCTCATACGGAGGGATTTGGCGGCAGATGGAGACCTCTTTCTCAACCGACAGTTTGCCATCAGTGTCGCAGAGTATGTACCGCGGCGCCAGTGATGGTGTTTTTGGCAGAGTAGGTTCTGCTCTCCTGACCTCTAAACACCTCGGCTCCGACGAGGTGCTTCTCTTATCACTCGGCTCGGACTTCATCTGATAACTCTGCCAGGACTTCTTCTGATCACTTCGTAAGTGCGATGGTCCGCCGCTTCCTCGGAACCCCCCCCCCCCCCCCCCCCCCCCCGCCCGCTTTTCCCACATCTTCCATTACGGTCCACAAATGATCTTTTTTATTCGTTTCTTGTATTATTATTATGAAAAATGTTTGAAAATTTTGAGTTTAATGATAAAAAGTAAAATTAATAGTGTCATAATTAACTTTTTAATGTAAAATGTGATTTTTTCATTAAAATAAACAGTACCGCAACATTTTCGTTAAAACTCTCTCATTATTATTATTATACTCTGCGAGAGTGCGACATTCTCGAACATTCTAATCCGATTCGTGCGACTTTTGTTCTCTTTTCTTACCCTTTTCGGCTGGTTTCGTTGCCAATTCTGGACACACGTGGATGCCGTGCCATGCAGGATTCATGGACTTCGTTTCGTGGGTCCCACCTCTTAATTCTACCAAATAAGACTCATTTTTTCCGATGGGACAGGATAAATTTTTTAATGTGTCAAGTCGTATTCTTATTAATGAAGGACGAAATAAGGGCGAGGTTTATTGCTAGTGTACGCCACAACCACAAAACACATGCATGCAATTTGATTATTTATCACGAATCACTGATTTGTAGTAGTTCTTTCTGGACAGAGATCTGGAGCTAAATGACTCTGAAATCAGGGCCGTTCAAAAGAACGAGAAATAGATTTGGACTATTTATGTTTTTGGAGTTTTGTGATGGGAGTTAGTGAAGTGAGCTAATGAGGGATATGATGGGCATAGTTCGGTTTCAAATTGGAATTGCAATTGAAAAATATTAACGGTTTGTTTTGGTGCAGTTTCGCTTAAATTTATTTCTAAAATAGTATGGTTCACAACAATTTCAATTCGGTTCATACCTGTTCAAGGTTTCGAATAATAAATCATTTAAATCTTGCCAACAAATATTTAAAGCACATACAAAAGGTAAAGGATTTTTATATTAAAAGATAGTAATTAGATCACACAATGAAGAACATGCATAACCAATCATAAATAATGATGAACCACAATAGAAGAAGATTTAAAAATTTAACGGCACCGGAACTTTACAAAGCTATTGAATATTATTCATATCAACAATTCACAAAACAAAAACACATAACTAACAAATTTAGGTTACCAAACCATTTTGGTTATTAATTTAACAATCTATAAACGAAAGACTGAAACATTCTTATTAAGAAACATAATCAAATGGTTGAAATTTACAAAACTTTAAAATCCAATTAATTATTTATATTTACGATTCGGTTCAGTTCAGTTCTAAACAATTATGCCAACCTGAAAATCAGAATCAAAACCAGTGTGGAAGGTTCGGTCCGATTCTTGAACCTATGTTAACATTTTTTTGTCAACAATGATTTTTACAATTTATTATTAGGAAAACTAATGAAAATGACTTGAAAACTTTGAGTTTTAACGATAAAGACAAAATAAAAAGTAAAGTAAATAGTATCATGTTTAACTTTTTAGTGTAAAAATGTAATTTTTTATTAAAATAAACATTACCGCTGACTTTTCGTTAAAACTCTATTTATTATTTATGCCCATCTCTAATTAGAGACATAAGATTAAGATAAAGTGGTGGGAATATTTTGGTCCGCAAAATCCGTGAACAGAACGACTGGACACTCCTGGTGGGTCCCATTTGATGGGACGCATGCACACTCCCCACCCACCCGTTGCCGCGTCCCTTTGGCTTATAAAAAAACAAAATAAAAAACAAGATAAAAATATGTGCGTACATAATTTGCGTTTTCCAACAGATTGCATAAAATCCCCATCTTTTGCTAGATTTGATTAATCCGGTGCAGCCACCGCCGCAAAACCACAAAGAACAACATAACACATCACTAATCAGTATTCACCCCGTCTTGGGATAATTATAGCAACTACTATGGACATGGATTGTAACTACTATAGATTCTCAAATAAAAAGACTCAAAAACCAAAATAATGCCAATTTGACCAATTTAATAACTATTTTCTCGACGGAGTTTTGGGTGTGACAAGCATGAAAACGCATTCAATACTGCAAGGTAAAAAAAAAGTTGATACTAGCCTCTAGGAATTCAGTCGCTTCATGCTCCCCCTCATGGGAGACTTTGCGCACAAAGCTACTAATAAAGCTACTTGTTGCAGGAGGATAAACCACACCAATGCGGCATGAGACATGAACATACGACACAAATTTATTGACATGGTACTTATTGATTGATCAGATAACACCTTTTTCCTTAGCATTTCTTATGCCCTCATGGACAAATTTTGTTTGATTTGTCCAAGAAAAGTAGTTGGTGGTGCATCGTATTATTATCCATGTATCCAATTTCACCGCATAAGATTCTAGAATAATGTTAGAATAATGTTAGGAAGATCAAATTTTTAAACAAATTTGCAAATTAAATAATCAAATAATGTGTCACAAATAAATAAATAAAATCACGTTAATCAACACTTAAATAATAATATAATCACCAATACCTATCATGCAATTTTTAGTTTACAAATTTAAACTCATAAGCATTACCAAACATTCTGTTACGCACGTAGAGTTTCCAACCACCCCTCCCCACAATAATTGCTCAATTGATGCGGCCGCTTTATCAAAACTACCTCTTCATTGCCCACTCGGCACATATGTCACAATGTCACATGACTCACATGCCTTAACCTTTTTCTAGGTGTAATATTTTGTTAATTGTACTTTTTTTAGGTGTTGCATAGTATTAGTTAATCTTTTTCTGTAAGTTCCTCATTGAATTGTTGGTGTGTATCCAGTATCTACAACACGTAAAATAAAGGATCAACGTAATTTGTATTTCCGATGCTCGTAAATGTGATTTGAAGTTTTGGTATATTTATTTATTTTTGGGCTGATACGATTTTGGGTTTGAGAATGATAGGCTTGGGCCTTTTCTTCTGTCTTCATTGGGTCAGTGAGTTCATGAAGTCTAACTCCTTTAAATACTAAAACACCCTTGACCTTTTCAAGCAGGACACGGATATCCCCTCCGCCTTTGAGAGAGAGAATCCTTCCGGCACATGGAGAAGTTCAAAGCCTTATAAATATACAAGACCTAGCCTCAAGAACCTCAACTATTGAAAGTCACAAAAACAATTGAGAGAGAGAGAAATAACTACTGCTTTTTTGATATCGAGAAAATACATGGAGATACTGGCTGGGATCGAGCGGCAGAGAAAGAAGAGGAAGCTGCAGGACTGTTTCATCAACAACAACGCTAGTTTTTCTTCGTTAACGAGCGCTACCTACCGAAATTCTTATCGACATCCTCTTAAGGCTACCCGTAAGCTCACTGTTTTGCATCCAATGCGTCTCAAAGACCGTGTTAAACATAGGTGACTGTCCATCTTTTGTTACCCTTCACACGCAACGTTTACTTACTGTACAAGCTACCCAGAATAATTTGGATGATATTAATCATGATCAAGTACCAAAACTCATGCATGTGGATCATAGTATCACCACAGATGGATATTGTGCCTTCCAATCAGTGGAATACGACGACAATAAGAATGCCTTCACGCACAAGGAAGATGATGCGACCGCGCCGGCCGAGTTTGGTCCCCCGCCGCCGCGGCAAGATGGTTGCTACGACCAATTTGAATTTGTATTCTGCAACTTGCTTTGTTTTAGGTTTTTTGGGGATCCGGAATCTGATACCATAAGATTTGAAGAACCATGCATCTTAGTTAATCCTCTTAGGAGAGAAGTCCTAGTGTTCCCAACAACAACCAACGCTCAACTTCCAGCGTCATGTCCCAAAGATAGCGTCTTAGATTGGTTAGCTATGGGATTGGATAATGTTACCAATCATCTCAAGATTGTCCGTGTCTCCGGAAATAAAGAGTACAGCAGCCAGCTGGTGGTCCAAGTTCATGTATTGGGAACAAACTCGTGGCGGGAGGTAGACTCAGTTCCTCCTTGTAATTTAAGCGCGACGAAGTTATATGCATACGGGGACATGCATTGGCTGGTATGGTCAGAATACGAGTATCCCATTAATGATGATAATGGTGATGATGGTGGCGAGTATTATGATGATGATGATAATAATTACGATGATGCTGATGATTATTATGATTATGATGATGATGATCCAATAAAATGGGCTATAAGCATAGTTTCCTTCGACTTCAGCAAAGAGGAGTTCCACCAAAGAATTCCTCCTCCCAAATACTTTGGAGACAGCTACAAGTATCTTGGCTGTAGGGATAGACTGCCAGCGGAGTCAGAAGGTGATGGCAAAAACCACCTTTTCCACCTCCACTTGGTAAATTTGAGAAGATATATGGCCTTGGTAGATGCTTTGTCACGGGATCATATTGAGATATGGGTGTTGAAGAATTACCATGACAAGAATCAAAAGTGCAGTCTTGAGTACAAGGTAGAAACCACAATAATTTACGGGAGGGATACCCCCTTCTACCAAGCGTGCTTTCCTTTGTATTGCTACCGATGGGCGCACGGCATATTTTTCAATGAACACGGAGGTGCCACTCGCAGTACATATTTTTTGGATCTAAGAAGGGGTTCCACGACGAAAGCAAAATTATTCCCATCCAAGAGCCTGTGTACCAGCATCTTGAGTTATACCCCGTCCTTGATTTCTCTAAGAAATTACGGGAGTTTGGTTCAAGGACAACCGACTACTGCAAGTATCACGTCTGCAGACGGCAAGAATTTAGTTTACCTCATGATGTAGCACTAGCAGTAGCACAATGTCACCTTTCCCAGCAGTTTTTTTAGGTGTAAAATTTCGTTAATCGTAGTTTTTTTTAGGTGTTGCATAGTAGCTAGTTAACCTTTTTCTGTAAGTTCCTCAATGAATAATCTAATATCTACAACACGTAAAATATACCAGTGTAATTTGTATTTCTGGTGCTCATTAATGTGATTTGAAGTTTGGTACATTTGTTTATTTGTTTTTCTTCACAAACAATAAGATAATATCTTCGCATTGTTGAGTCTTACAAAAATATTTGGGCTGGTACGATTTTGGGTTTCAGAATGATTGGCTTGGGCCATTTACTCTGTCTTCATTGGGTCAGTGAGTTCATAACGTCCAACTCGTTTAAGTACTAAAACACCCTTGACCTTTTCACAGGGATATCTCCTCCGCCTTTGGTCTTTTCACTTTCGCATTCCTGGACTGACTGAATGACAAACTCGTGGTACGAGTGGCGCGGTGTTGTACCATCCCATCGCCAAGCTAGTACGCAGGCATCGTAAGTTATACTTGGGACCTTAATCTCCCTGAAAAATTATGGGATTTTGGTTGAATCCTAAAAATGTAGTATTAGTATATGATTTCACTTTTAATTCCATCGAGAACTTTTGCTTAGTAGCTAATTAATCTTTTTCTGTAAGTTCCTCAATGAATTATCTAGTATCTATAACACGTAAAATGGTATACTAGCGTAATTTGTATTTTCGATGCTCATAAATGTGATTTGAAGTATGTTACATTTATTTATTTATCTTCATAAACGGTAATTGGATTGGGCCCATTACTCAGCGAGTTCATGAAGTCAAACTTCTTTTAAGTACTAAAACACCCTTGACCATTTCAAGCAGGACACGGATCTCCCCTCCGCCTTTGGTCTTTTCACTTTCGCATTCCTGGACGGACTGAAAGACAAGCACCGTGTAGTGAAAATCCAATCGATAACGAGGCGAGGCAGAGCAGAACAGAGAGAGATATACCCGAAGCGCAACCAAAGACTGTCGTTTAGCTCTCATTCTCTGACTTCCCGCGAAGCTCCAACAATGGCGGCAGATCTGGTGCTTGACACAGCCATCAGAGACTGGGTTCTCATCCCTCTCTCGGTGGTCATGGTTCTCATCGGCGTCCTCCGATACTTCGTCTCCAAGCTCATGCGATCCAACCAAGTCCCCGATGCCAAAATCGTCAAGGAAGGGTCTCCCTCTCAACCCTAATTGCACATGCTTATTATACTACACGCGTTTGTATGTATATATTTGGGATATATTACTATGTCTGACTTTATGAAATTGCTTTTGGTTGCGAATTCAGGCAGTTGATTATTAGGGCTCGGAATTTACGTGCTGCTGCTAATTTCATACCTCCAAAGTCGTTTCGTGCTCGCCGATTGTATTACAACAACGAGGTTTGCCGATAATTCTTGTTGTATTTGCTAAGAGCACTCAAATTGATATGCTTTTGTTATCATAAGCTGAAAGAATTTTATTTGTTGGTGTTGTTGATGAGTTAGAGTTTAGCATTGGACTTGTGTAATTTGGATTGGAAATTTGTTGTAACGGATTGCGAGAATTCTTCGTCTTATTTTGTTGTCGAAAACTTACAGCATGGTTTATTGTAAGGAGCCGATGAATACGTGAAATTTCAAGGCTTTTCACATAGAAACCCTTTGATAGCATTACACATAGAAACACTTCAAACCCAATTCTTTAAACAAACCCAGCTGACTTTGTAATGGAGGAAGGGAAGCTTTAAGAAATCTCACAACTACGAATCAATTAGAGCATAACATGTGGTTGGATAAGATTTTTATTGTATTTTCTCCAATTGAGCTCTTGAAGTGTTTTTGTATAAAATTTCAATGCTCTTTAATTTACTAAATTTCAGTGCTCTCAAATTTACCAAAATTTCAAGCTTTCTCTATGGTTAAGAGCGTCAAAACTTTGATTCATGTATAGAGGTCTAGAAGATTCACTGAAACTGGGTTGTAGTCTGCTATTTCTTGTTGTCATTCTGTTGATACTGATGTCAAACATTTTTCACTATGACAGGAAAATGGATTGTTAATTGTTCCCAAGGGTCAGGCACAGAATCCACAAGCGCAAATGTTCTCTGATCCCAACATGGCCATGGATATGATGAAGAAAAATCTGTCCATGATAATACCCCAGGTATTTCAGATTGCGTGAGTTTTTAGTTTTTACTGTAATTTGGCTTCATTTTCTCAGATATCGTAACTGATTTTTCATGATTACCTTTGTGTTGGCCAGACTCTTACTTTTGCATGGGTCAACTTTTTCTTCTCTGGATTTGTAGCAGGTATGTTTTTGAATGCCCCTGAAACCAATTTTTCGGTTCCTGTGCTTGCATAAATTTTTGTCATCCTTCTTTTTCACGTCCTTGATGATTGACCTGTATAATATGTTGTCATTCAATATATATACAATAGTCTTTTTTAGTAATATAAATCTTCATAATATGCTCAAGATATCATGTTTATGAGTGTCTTTATTTTCTTTTCCACAGCCAAAATTCCCTTTCCTCTTACTCAAAGGTTCAGGTCTATGCTTCAGAATGGGATTGACTTGAGCACTGTTGATGTTAGCTATGTCAGTAGCCGCTCATGGTACATGTTTATGTTTTGAGCCATCCCGTTGTATAAAATTCATCTTTTATTATTATTATTTTTCTATTGGGTGTTTTTTCTTAACTGATTGTCTCTAATTATTCTCTCAGGTACTTTCTTAATCTGTTTGGATTAAGAGGCTTGTTTAGTCTCATTCTGGGAGAAGAAAATGGTTGGTATCTCCGTATATGATTATTACCTCACGATAATTTTTCTTCCTCAGAAATGCATATTTTTTGCCTTTCACACATGCGCACCGCAAGTTTATATGATCTGTGAGGTTGATAAACTATTAACTTTTGTTATGCAGCCATGGACGATACTCAGAAAATGATGCAAATGAGTGGCTTTGGATTTGATCCATCAAAGGTATGAACTTAAGTAATTTTTATGTTTTTTTTTTGACAAATCTATTTATACACTGTTGGCCTGTTCAATTTGATGAATGAAAAACACAGATACGCAACTAAATTTCACGAAAGTATCTGTTTTAGACCTTGAGTGCATGCATCGCCATTGTTCTTTAAGTACATTTATTGTCAAGTCATGTGAACGTGAAGGTCAGGGCCTTTTTCCTTTTGGGGCAAATTTGTTGGGGCTTATATGCTCGTCCAATCAACTTACTCACTTGACAATGGATGCCTTCTCCTTCATTAAATTAATTATTGTTTAATTATTTGGGAAGCACCCATCACTTTGAACGGTGAAGTGTGTGCTAGAATGGCTTTTTTTTTTTTTTTTTGCTGTAGCTTTTAATAGACTTGTGCTTTGGTAGTTTGATATGCCTGTTAAGATTCCTTTCAAAAAAAAAAAATTGCCTGTTAAGAAGCATTCAAATGAAGTTCCAACCATTCCTCTTCTGGATATTCGTCTGAATCATGTTCGCATTTACTTATTTTGGATGAAAACAATCGGAAATATGATTAACTTAAAAATTACTTTTATTCTGCATCACGAGTTCTAATCTAAAGGGTTTTGCTTCTTCCTTTTTGGATTGATCAGAGTTTGGGAGCTGAGAAGGACAGTCTTGATATAGTCCAGCATGACTGGGCCTTACCAAAACTTGAGCATCGCGCTGAAGCAGTATTGAGAGAACTTGCCAGATGAAAGCTGAAATCGTGAAGTTGGCTGCCGGACTGAAGCATCGTTTCTGTTCACATGCTCCCCTCCTGGGTTTCTTCCACCCAGGCAGTAAAGTCAGTAGAGACACAAGAGAAACATAAGAACTTACAAAAAACGTAGTCGTCGTAGTCTTTAGCAGCTTGAACTTAAGTTAGTTCTGATCATTAAACAAGGCACTTTTTTTTTAGCAGATCGAACACATTGCTGCTTGTAACTCGTAATTCCTTTTCTTTTTGTTCTGAAACTGACTGTTGAAATGATTTGTTTTCAAATTTCCCTGAAAAAGGGGGTGCAAATAAGTGGCTGCCAAACAAAGGTGGCTTGCTGTACTTTAATTTCCATGATTAGCGTTGAGAATGGTCTGCACTTTAAAGATTCAATTGAATCTGCAGCCTTCCTCTTCCTTCTCGAGTGCCCGAACATTCGGAAGTTTTTTATTGACAAATAAATCCTTGTCGCTCGAAGAAGGCCCGCCATTTTCTGTGGTAGACCAGCTGAATCGACAAAGAGAGAATATGCACGAAAAAGAAAAGATAAATGCTAGAGAGACTTTAAATTTTGGAGACAAAATTTTGAAAACTAAATGATATGGAAATTAATGATTGATTTATCACGTGAGCGTTGATAAATGTGTTCATTCTTATTCGTGACACATTATGTAGTTTACAAATTTTGTCTCTAAATTGAAATAACCTAGCATTACCCAAAAGAAAAGGGCAGAGTGCCTACCAAAAAGTGTGGAAAAAATTAAAAGGAAGAAGGAGATGTCTGCCCAACTGTTGCAATTCCAATTTTCCAAAGCATAGAACTGATAGAATTGAAAATATACGTGGCAAAAGCTATATAGTTTCTGATTAACCTTGTGATTGTAACGTTTTTGGTGATTGAGATAGATGGACAAATTAAAAACTTTGTAGTTACGTATAAAATTCACTACCTTTCCGTAGACGACAATTTTATAAGTAATCAAGCAGTATCTCTACATCGCTCATCACAAGTTTTATAGTCACGTTATGTCTTTTTCTTCTTTTTCCTTTTTTTTTTGGTAAAAATTAGCCACAATGATCTGGAATGATTTGGTGGGTATTTTGCTCCAATTTTACCTTTTAAGCAAAAACACGTCGCATTTCAATTTTCACAATGATTCAGAACAGATCAAGTCTGTAACATCTCAAATCGTTAAGGAGCGAGAATCTTATAAGTCTTATATGTATATTCTCATCTCCAATTAGTATGAGGCCTTTTGGGAGCTCATTGGCTTGGGAGTTCATCAGAACTCCGAAGTTAAGCAAGTAGCGCGCGAGAGCACTCCCATAATGGGTGATTCACTGGAAAGTTCTCGTGTGAGTTCTCAGAAATAAAACCTTGAGGGCGTGGTCGGAGCCCAAAACAAACAATATCGTGCTACGATAAAAGTCGGGCCCTGAATGTAGTGGACTCCAGGCCGGGATGTGACAAAGTCCATACTCAAGGTTTGCCCTTCAATGTTGAAACTTGCCCTTCGCAAGATATAAATATAGTACTAACTAATAAAGAAAGAAATTTGGGGAAGCGTATGGGCAAAGGGGATCATTTACCACTTTTCCATTTCCAGCATGGCCACATTCAAGCTTACGTGTACACACCTAGACTCAACTTGGAGTCATGGGATGGATGACTGGACGTTGACTCGTGGGCCCCACTTCTTTGGGAAGCTTTGACAGACACTGAATGATTCGGTAATTCCGAACATGTGTAACATTGTAACCAAACACGCAAGTAACTAAGTTGTTAGCTCGCTTAATTTGTCACGGAATAAAACTTTAGTAGCGCAGTTTGATTAGCTTCTCCACTTTCACAAAGGGCGAGAGTAGCGTTATTAAAAAGTTATACTTCATGGGACCTGATTATACTTAAACAGGGCGAAGCTTTTCCTTTCGTGGGAGAGTATGAACATTCCCGTACGAAGTTTTCTTTATGCTTTAGAGGAGAAGAATTTATTGGCATAAGCATGTCTCAATGCATCTCAAGTTAAAACACATTACTACCAAAGTTCTAAAAGACACTAGGCGCTAGTCGGGAGGCAGACTGGGGTCTAGCGCCTAGGCAGCTTAGGCTAGGTCTAGGCAGGCGCTTAGGCGAACTAGGTTGATTTAAGTAAATCCATTATATTTTCGTATAAATAAATGTCTGTTTATACTTAAAATATATATAGTTTCACCATAAACTACAAAATATAATGACATATGTATTATGAAGTATTGGAACATAATGAAAACATGGGGAACAAGCATATAGTGTGTCTTCATTTAAGTATTAAACAAGTCTCTTACAATTTATTGAAAAAATTAAATTCAAATTGAAAGTTATTTATTTTATGTTTAAGTGAGTCGCAACCTAGGCAAGTGCCTAGGCAGGTCTGGGCGGACTAGGCGGGCACCTCAGTTGGCCTGGGCGCCCTTTCTTAATTTTCAAATGCCTATGCATTAATCGGGGTGGTAACGACGCTAGGCAGAGATTTTTAGAACAGTGATAACTACGTAAGAAAGCTAAAAAAAGCGTGTGCATGGCACTAAATTATTAGCTTTCAGACAGTCAGAGTTCTTATATATATATATATATATATATATATATATATTAAAGCTAGTAAGTCATCTATATATGTCTCTTTTTTGGGATTCTAAAAATCCTCACATCGTGGTTGTTTATTGTATATTGTGAAATCAATTTTTGTTATGTATTATTTATGTTAATTTTAAATAATAAAATTTAAAATAATTTCTGAACGCACGATATACGATAATCAATTACGAAGTGAGAATTCCTAAAATCCCCACAATTGAGATCAGGATGGAATCCAAATCCTATATATATTGATTGGTCCACTTGTAATCCTAATTATTGCGGGGTCCAATTGGTGGGACACTCCCCACCGTCCCGACATTTAGCTTTTCCTCAACTATTTCACTTTACAGTACAGATACGTAATTGAGATAATTAGAAAAGATGATGTATCCTTTAGGAGTCCAACCAATTGTCGGACAAATTTGACCATAGATGCATAATTGATATTAGGATAATACTTGCATTTGTATTTTCTGAGCTCATTCTCTTACTCGTAAATAATATATTTTTTCGTAAATGATTAACACTAGGAGCATAATCCGATCTATATCGAACAATCTCTACCCTAAATACATATATTACAGGTTAGTAACCAAGCAACGAAGTAAGAGGTTGGACACTATCGTCCTAATTCAACCTACATCGGACAATTTTTAGTCTTTAACTTACATATTAGAAAATAATAAATTAAAAGACTGAATGTATTAAAAATTAATATCAAGACAACCGTATCAAAGATTGAATGTCGATGAACTAAATCACATGAGTAAAGAATTTTAAGAGCAGAGCAGGAATGAATTTGGTGAGCGACGACACACAAGTCGATGGCATCGTTTGTTCATCTTACTTGTGTCCAAAATCCGAGTTAATCTGTAGAATCACGCATGTACGTATTACAATTATCTGTCCTTATAGAGATCCACAATAGAATAGTAAATTTATTTTTGGATCAAATTCATTGACGAATGCGTCCTTTGCTTATACTATATTACTGTGCATGGCACATGCATGATTCGAAGAGGGCAGAATAGTACGTGTGCAGTCGAGGCCCTCGAGGGTATAATTAGAACTACGAGTGTAATAGCATCTTCAAAGAGCAGGCAAATAGGGCGTTAAAAATTAAAATTTACTTTTTTGAGCTACGTAGGCCAATATATATTTCAATGATGTAGTTAATTGGGTAGGCAAATTTTGCCTACACTCACAAAGTAAACGACATGGCCTACTTTCACCATTATAGGCAATCAATGCCTAACGATTTATAATAAAGTATTCTACGTGAAAGAAGAGAAAAGAGATGTTGAAGATGAAGTTAAATAATAGAATTAAATTTGTCCACTTCATTTACCTACATTGGAGTAACACATTTTCTTTTATAAAATAATTAAGTAGGCAACTTATCATGTAACGTTAGTCATTAGAATAATGTTTTGTTTATTTTTCAATATGAGATGTTGTAATCCAACAAGAGAGAGATTTTTTAATGTGACTGGTACATAGATTAGTACATCACGTATCACTATACAAATGGTGTGATATGTATGTTAAAAACTTTAATAACTTAAAAAATAAAAAATTTCACCACTTATATTAAAGCACTTAGTATACCACTTGTGTTTTCGTCGTAACTAAAAATTTCTCTAGCAAGGCGCATCAAACGGCAGCTAGTGGGGTCCCCTGTCACGAGCATCCGACCTGGAAAGCATCAAGAACATGGCCCGCCGGGCCCCACGCAGTCCCCCATCTTTAGAAAGGGCGGTTGCCAAAGCCAAGAGCAATGGGCTGAAAGCAAAGGAAAAGCAAGCCACGGCAGCGTTTGATTTGTTTACATGTGGACCCCACATGGGCATGGGACGGCGATGATCGCAGGGTGGTGCTGTCGGGTCCCACCCCTCAGGTATAGGTTGTTTTCTTTTGCTTGGCTGACGTCCATCGATGGATATGATCATATCGATGGAGTTGTTTTTTTATGGTCTCAGTTCAATCGAAGGGTGATTAAAAAGATGACCTGAAACCTTAAAAATGGTGAAAATATTTGACTAGGAACAGTAAAAGTTGTCCGCCAATCCTTTTGAATTCAACAATCCCATCATGTTTGTACCTCTCCCCTCTTTTTAATTGTCCACTAATCCCTTGAATTAGATTTTAAAAATAAAAATGGAATTGAATTATTTTCATATTCCATGGCCCCCATGCATGCTTATTTTGAATTTCTTCATATTCCACGGCCCCATGCTTCTTTTTAATTTTTTTTTGGAAAGAGACCAGTGATTTTGTTATGGCAGAAGCCTTTTCGAGAGTTGAGAAGACTTAAAGAGGCATTCAGTCATTCTTGATTTACAATAATGCAATTGAATAATGGTGGTGACTAAGAATAAAAAGAGATATCTAAAAATAATATCAAGAATTAAATCACTCTTGAAAAATGTATACACTAATTATGTAAGTTATAAGGGTTTCACATTAGTATACCAACCTAAAGATTCTTTTTTATAGTTGTTGAGGAGCTTTTTTTTTTTTTTTTGGTTCAATGGGAACTTTTACAACAACTTCCAAAAGGACCGCATACAAAAACTCCGCAGATTAAGGTGAAAAAAGAATAGCCGTCTCGTAAATGAAATAGGTATAAGCGAAACACTATTTATGCATTCAATGCATGAGTAAAGGTTCTCATCTATACTCAAAACAAAAAATTACATAGAATGCGTCTTAGCTCAAAAGCTGAGCTAAGACCCACACAAAAAAACCTAAAAACCCTCAAGGGAAATTCACCCCGCCGCCTCCTTCGCCGCATAATTGGTGGAGACGACTAGCAAACATAAAATCCAAAAAAAAACCTCCCTAGAAAGCTAAAAACTCAAGCTCGTCTTCATCTCAACGCAAGTGAAAAGGAGCTAAAGCTGCAGATCAAGAGAAACCTTGCCCATTCTAGTCGCCATAGTTCCGTTCCTCAACCAAAAACAAACACACAACACAACAAGCATCTAAATGCCTTGATCTAAAGCATAAACGAAAAAAGTTAGGCGGTGTAAACACCAAGTCAAAGAGACCATAGACCTTTATAAGGCTGACAGTTGAAGTGCTTAAATACTGACTGATCTAACGCATGTTTGTCATGTTTAACTTGCATTCTGTGAACTAAATTGAGTTATCAAACATTTTGCCTAAATTTTGCATCCAAAAAAGAAAAGAGAGACGTTTATCTGAACTAGGCTAAGCTTATTTAGTGAAAGGTTAGGGCCTACTAACACAAAAGATTAATGGAAAAAGAAACGAAGGCACAACACAAGAACATGAGTGCATGATGGTTAGCCACCTACATGCCCTACTGCACAAAACACAGAAAAACCCACTCAAAAGAAAAGATATGATGATGCTGATATATATATGAGAAATGGCCTCCACCATTTGCCATTCCAATTCGTTGTCCACAAAGCTAGTATTTATTTTCATAGCAATTTGCGAAAGTGTTATCTGAATATATAAAAATCAAACAAAAAACATTTACAACTAGACAATTTAATGTCCTTTTAATTTGTATCAGTGACATGAGGTGTCAAATTGGAAAAAAGATTCTTCAAGTGTTCAAATTATTAGAAATTTTTCAATGTCGGGAATCTAATTACTTGTATTATGACACTTAGTATACCAAACTTTGTTCTCGGCACACTGAAAAATCTCTCCAAACTCTCCCTTTCTCCTATTCAATTTTATTAGAGTGAGGCACTCTCACATCTATATATAGCTCTCACATTTGATCATCTCTTTCACCCACTAGCAATTAAGCACCCTTCATTCCTCCCATCTTTCCAAGCATTTTTTTGTTCAGTTTTCATTTGCTCTAGCAATGGCCAGTGTTGAGGTAATGCACACTGCAGAATATATATATAGAGGTTCATGCAATTAGTTTTCATATATTTTTTATTTGCTCTAAGAAATCCCTTCACTTATTTGTATACAAATACAAGCTTGAAAGTTAATTGATCCGTTTGAGAAACGTAAGATATGCGATATCGTGTATATAAGAAGTTTTATGCGCATGACCTCCGTTCTTTAGACTAAGTATTATGTATATTAGATCATCTTAAAACTTGTTTATCTTCTTAATTTTACAATTAAAATATGACTGATTTTCAACAAAATTGGTGCCCAAGGTTGCACCAGCAGCAGCGTTGCAAGAGAATGAGCCAAAGACAATCGAGGTGACCAAGACCGAGGAGGCAACCGTGGAAGAGCCCGTGGCTGCAGCACCAGCTTCAACCGAGTCTGAGGCTGCAACTACCGAAGAGCCAAAGGAAACAACACCACCAGTAGAAGCAGAAATCAAGAAACCAGCTGCTCCCGAACCCGAGGCTCCAGTTCCGGTTGAAGTTGAGACCAAGGAGGAGGTGGCAGAAGAACCAAAGGCGGCCGAGGCAGCTGAGGTGGAGGAGCCAACAGTAGAAACGGAGACAACAGAAGCAGAAGAGCGTAAAGAGGTCGTAACAGCAGAGCCCGTTGCCGTGGAAGAGGAGACCAAAGAAGAGACCATTGAAACTGAGGCACCAGCAGCTGCTCCAGTTGAGGAAGAGAAAACAGTTGAAGCAGCAGCAGCAGAGGAAGCTAGCACAGAAGTTCCAGTCGAGAAGACTGAAGAGTAGAAGATGAACATATGACAAGATGAGAGAGAAGTTTAATGAGTCCTTTTTCTAGGTTTGCATGTTCAAGTTGGTCAGCTTTTCATCCACATTTATATTTGTTTTGTTAGTTTATGTTGTAATTGTGGTAAGGCTTTAAAATTAAATCAATGGGGTTTGGCATTTGGATTATGATCTCTCCACTTAATGTAAGCATCCTGCTTTATGGTTTGATATCTGAGATTATACGGAAGAATGTAATGCTTTGGTGATTCGTATGGTGTGAAAATATATTATTTGCTTTAATTTGAATAATATTTTTGTTTTTGGTAATATTCATCCTATGTTGTAACAATTTGACGGATCCGTGGACTTGCTGATGTTGAGATCAATGACTTCGCATCGCATTAAAACGCATGGAGTTCAAAACAAGAAGAAAGTTGAGAAGTCAACGGCAACCGGAGAGAGCTAATTTTTCTTTCCTGTTTATTTCTTGTTAATGTTTGGGGTGTGGTACACACTCCATTTTACTTCTTACACACCGTTTTAATTTTTGACCGTTGGATCAAATGAATTGAAGAAGATCAACAGACAAAAATTATCAAGGAGTGTGTGAGAAGTAAAATGGGGTGTGTGGATAGCACACCCCTAACGTTTTTGCTATGAATTTCATTATGAGTAATAGGGGTCGGTTGAAGCCCTAGTCATTTTTTTCTTAAAGTTTTTTTATTATGCTTTTGTTATAAACAGATCAATTTCATGTTCTATTTTACTCTTTACATATGTTTGTTATGTTTGATCACGATAATCATCCCTTGTATTTAGTTCGTTACATAGGTAAATTTAGATGACCAAGTCCAGTGCCTATGCCAAGTGACACAAGAACTTTTGCGAAGTTCTTGAAATTAATCAACATGAAAAACTGGAATAGATACCATATTCTAGGCGTTGTGTTTCAGTGAATGAATGAGCTATGGTCGTATGAACGATAATAAATTAGCTACCTTTAGGAGTCGGGAAACTTACTTGCTAGCTCATCTATAGCTTCTATGTGTTTGACAATTTCCATTGTGCTATGCTTACTTGAAGTGCAACTTAATAGATATCATGCTAAATACTTTAAGAATAAAAAAAGTTAGAGTAGAAACCATGACTAATTTGTTGCTTAGGGGAATCAATAACCTAACGAGTAGATACAATGCCTTTAGGTTGACAAACATGAGCATCTTAATCTGTTTTATAGCATTGTGTATATAGTTGCCATAGAAAGGCAATTAGTGGTGGATTCTAAAACCCTAACCCGTCTCCTCATTTTTTCCAATTCTTATTCCAAATACGTTTGCATTTAATTACATTCCCATGCCGTCTTCAATCTATTCTGTTAAATCCTGTGCAAATTTGACATCTTTTGTGAATAAATGTTTAAGTTGTCAAGAATCATAATCTAGATAAGAACAGCACAATCCTCGTGAGAATGATCTCGTACTTACTTTCTATATCTATACTATACCTTTGGTTTAGTATCTCGAACATCATCCTCCATAAGCACATATGTCATAGCATGTGCCATGGCCGAACAAGACAGGAAAATCATTGTATAGAATTTGCATATATATCATTGCAGGATCTGTTTGTACCTAACATGTCAAGAAAAGTAACGTCCGTTAAGCAGACAAATTTTCTAATCTCTTGCTTCCAAATTTATTTATACTATAACCACCCTATATAAACACTTGACAAAATAGCAATGACACTGCAAACCTTCAACAAACAAAAACACTACCATCCACAGTACCTTCTTCTAACATTAGTCAAACGACAAGAGACGACGACATCGACGACATCGAAGACAACGACGACATCGACGACGACAGTATCCTATAATCTGTACAATCTGAGTTCCGAGTCTTTTTTTTTTTTTATGTGCAGTCAAGTCCCACCATTTTACCTCAAAATGTAGATGCAACTAATATATTACTACCATGTGCCGAAGCTACTGCCGACATGTTCTTGGGTGATGATGTTAAGGCGGCTTTTCATCACTGCCTTCGATGGATAAGGCGGGAAACACAGCCGGTAAAAGCAAGTATGAGACGAAGGCAGGCGACTGTACGCCTCTGAGGACTTGTAAATGTAAAGCCGAGAAGCCAAACCTCCGAACCCCTCTACTGGAAGATACTTCACCGAGGTCCAAAAGAAGAGAAGAACCTTTTTCTGCTCTGCAGACATTTTCCCAACAATCTGCATAATTTTCAAGGAAAAACAAATTTAGCCACATTGTATTTTTATGCTCATAGCCTACCAATACAAGGCAACTTTTAGCTGCTTTCCTTGTCTTTCGATCATGTTTATACTAACATCATAATATAAAACAATCACAACTGCAAAAAGATGTTGAACCCCAATGTGGAGTGTGTAAGTTTGGGTTGTGCTTTCTCATAAATTCTGAACCTTCCCACAAAGCTTTATACAAATCTGGCCACACACTGCTTAACTCGAAAATTTAAAGAAAACCTTACAACTTCATCTGAGCATACAACACTACACTCCCTGTTCTATCTGCAGTTTTACTTTGTTCAACCTTATCAAATTTGAAACAAATGAAGTTTTGAGTGTCTGATACTATTAATATCTAAAAAACCCAGTGCTAAACAACTAATTAGTGAGCCCAATTGAAACGCTGATTTATTTGTCACTCCATTATTTCAAAACCATCACAATGCATGCTTTCATTAATTTGAAAAGTACTGCAAAAGCTTCCGTGTGCGATAAGCCAAACTAGTTCACCAAAGACTTTTCTAGGAATAAAGGTACTTGCCAATTGATATGCTATATTGAAAAATACTACACAGCTGAGAAGAGTAGACATGTAACAAAAATATAATTGACCAAAAGAAACAAGTTGCAAGTCCAATTTCTACTTTCAATAATTATTGGTTGATTCAATACTCTATTCTATTTCATATTTCACAGATCAGGAGTAATTGAAAAAGCCAGACCCAGTACAGTATGGTATCCCGTGAAATCCTGAATCTGAAATCTAATTGCTAATAATATAATAAATGATTAATCTCAGTTTACTGCCCTAAAATTTCGTGATTTTCAAGATTTGGTACATGAAGTTTTTTTTCATCCCAGAGTCATACCTCAAGTCTTAATTTTAGGATAGTTTCATACATCCGTTAAATTTTTTGTTAGAACTATTGTTAACTAATGACATGGCGCTCACGTGGACAATAACTGAGAACCACGTGTCAATATGGGCCCAATTCAATATTAAAAAATACAAAAAAAAAGCCTCACCCGTCTTCCACCTCCCCCAACCCCCTCCCTTATGTCTTCTACATCGTCGTTTCGGTCGCCGACGACCCCCGCAACAAGAAGCAGAAGACCAACAACCCCCGTCGTGAAGCCCCCCCACCTTCCTTCACCACCCTCTCTCTCTCCTCTCTCTAGGCAACCTGCAATATGAAGTGCAGGAACCCCCACCTTCCTTCCTCCTGCGACATGCATCTACGCCTCCACAGCTTCAATCTTTGATCCCTCCGCAACCCTGATTCTTCTCGTCCCTTCGCCAATGGAAATTAAGTTTTTTTTTCTTTTTTTTCTTCTTGCTGGAGTAGCGGAGAGAGAAATGGGTAGAAATTAGGGTTTTACAAATTATAATTTTTGTGTGTTAGAGAAGATGACAGATTGCAGAGAGGGATTTTAGAGATGGGAAAGAAATTGTGGAAGGGCTTTGATCTGAATTTACGAAGAAACCCCGGCTTGTCTAAAGTTCCTCCAACATGGACGGCCAACCGCCATGTAGATGGTTGAATATTTGAAGATATCTCTAAACTTTGATTGATTAATTTGCAGTATTTACTGGCAAGTTCACTTGGGTTATGCTACTTCTTCTTCAGTGAAAATTTCTCAAGACTCGAGCTTTCTTGAGAAAACCAGGCATTTCGATGCCCGAAACTACGCAAACAATCGGTTTTTGGTGATGGGTTTTTAACAAATTGGCGATAAAGCCTCCTAGAAGGACGAATTGGGTAGATGCAGACGTGTTGCAGAGGGGATTGGGTGCGGGTTGCAGGGGGCTTGGGGTAGGTAGAAGACAGGTGAGGCTTTTTTTTCTGTATTTTAAAAATTTTTAATATTGAAGTGGGCTCATATTGACACGTGGTGCTCAATTATTGTATACATGGGCGCCACGTCATCAGTTAACAGAAGTTCTAACAGAAAACTTAACGGATATATGAAATTGTCCCAAAATTAAGACTTGAGGTATGACTCTAGGATGAAAAAAACCTCATTTACCAAATGTTGAAAACCACAAAATTTCAAGGTAGTAAACTGAGATTAACCATATAATAATTGTACTAAACTAAACAATCTTAATACGAAAGGGATTAATTGGGTAAGTCCTAGTTGGATTGGGATATCTTAATGAACAAGGATTTGGGGTTGCTAGGCCAGGCTATTACTAAATTTTTATCAATTATAATTCCAGAATTCAGATTTAAGAGTTTCTCTTGGGTTTATTGCCCTAGAACCTAGTTATCTTTGCTCCATCTTTGATTTATTGCCGTTATCTCTCTATTTTTTTCTGTTATCACTGGAATCTGCTCCTACTGCAATTTGGCCCTATTTTACCCATTGGACAGCAGCTTATCACTGCTGCCCTGCATCATGAGAAAGAAGTAAAATATAAGGCAAGAAAAGCACATTAAGAGCTAATAAAACCAGAAACGAGCAAGTTTACCTTCCAGAACCAGAGTATTTGAGGATCGGTCTCTTTATAGCCATTGTAATCAGTATGCGCCTTCCAGTCTTCAACACTAATAGCACTTTCACTTCCGTGAAGCATCCAATCAAGATCTTCTAGCTCTAAACTTTGGAAAAAGATACTCTGGAGCCTTGAGCCACAAAGTATATCAGCAAAACCTTGCGCAAAGTGGGACACCTGTTCAGATATAGATGTGACAAAACGATGCTGAATTAGAAGATTAACATATTCCCCCCTGTTCTTGCTGTTCACAACAATGCTTTTCCCAGCAGGGCAAAGCTCCACAGTTTTCCAGAATCCTAACTCCTCCACTTCTCTAACAAATGTTAACCCTAAAGCATCTGAATCAATAAACTCGGCATCCATTTCTAGTATCTGCTTGCAACTATTATACAAGAATGGATCTGCATCTCTTATGTCTTCCAAAGATAAATATATATCTCCAGCCAGTTGCTGGAAAAACACACGATCAAAGACTATGCCCACCTGCACTTTATGCATCAAAGCTAATGCAATCACTCGGCCAGCAAAGGTGAAATACTCGAGGTGCAGAGGATCAACTTTAGATGCTGCAAAAATAAAAGACCCGTGACTTACTAAAAATTTGTAGGAACTTTCAAGCATATATAAAAAAAGTTCACGCAAGAAAAATGCTACATGATATATGATAGGATACAAATGTTTCAGAAATGTGAGTAATGCTAACAGAAGTGACAACTTCATGCAATTGATTAGAGATTAACAATTTTAGCAGAATTATGGCCTCCTTTTGTCAGCCTACAGAACAACCAACAACAACACTAATACACTGACAATCCTTATTTTCAGTTTGTCGTTCCATAATTTCAACATTTCTACAAATCTAGGCACAATATACTAAAGAATTTGACCTTACCCTGGTGTCCAATGTTTCTACTAGTCAAAGTCTAAACCTGATCATTCTGTAAGGGCATCTAATGTTCGCCGGCATAAATTAGAGGGATCCAACAAAGTGAAGCATGCACATGTGATCACACACTAGGCAACAAAAGAATAGAGCATCATTATTTACTAAACTACTCCATTAAACATTTGGTGCTTGACCATATCTATCGAGTAACCAACACTGTTCCGTCTGTCTAAAATTTAAAGTTCAAATCTTGGGTCAATACCCAATCATATTTCAACACCTATTTATATATGAATGCTATATAGGATTTAGTTAACCAATTGTCATCGCAGGCTGGAATTAATGTATCAAGACACGCAAAATGAAAAACAAAATGTAAATGTTGTCCAAGAACACCATGCATTAAAGGCTGAAGGAAGCACACCTGGATTAGGATAGAACCTTCTACAGTCGTTAGGGCATGCAACAAAAAGTGCATTTTGCGGATTAAATATGGCCTGGCATACCAAAAAGAACCACTCCCGCAGTACACCTGGACCTGTAGCTTCCTCGTTTTTGAATTCCATAAATAAACCGCCATGAAGTGACTCAGGTTCTGCACGCCCTATGTACTCGAACGATTCTGCCAATATTTGCGACCTATCAATGAGCATCTCATGCAGCTCCTCATAGTCTTCTTTAACATCAGGGAACATCATCATAGCCAAATGCCTCCGAGACTCAAAATCTAGCACATCTTTGTGCTTAATAAGCCACTGATGATCATCACTTCGCGTTGCATACTTGACAACTAAAGCACATAATGCAGCCCTTCTAAGACTCAAAATCGTCGTAAATTGTTCTTCCCAGCTCTGATAAAGCATAGAAATTCCACTCAGTTCCTTTAAAACAGCAAGATACTGAGACCATCCAGAATGAGCAACATCACCTTCCACCTTTCCTTTCCCAGCCAAAGACTCTCCCATTTTTCCAAGGCATTCATCCATTTTTTTCAGCAAATCAGCATATATAACGTGAAGAAGCTCAATCTCCTCTCCATACAGTGGATGCCTAAAAGTACCCCCTTTCAAAGATGCAGGAATAGAACTCTTGAAACACACTTGACTGGCAACTGCAGTGCGCAAAGGGAGCAAGAACGCTCTAAAATCACGTACATCATCCGACAATGGCCTGTCACTCGCAGGAAGGTCCATACTCACTACCAAGTCCCTAGACAAAATACTTGACAGCTCCCTAACAAATGGAGAAATCTCTTTCAACCCACCAATCAATCCCTCCACAGGCTCCGAGTCTTGCGAATTTCCATCACTTTCTAACAAGGAACCGAGCGAACCCCGGCACAGGAGGTACAGAGGGTCCTCCTCCCCTAATCTCCTAAGAAACTTACAAAACTCTAACACAATCGGCGCACAGTAATTATGCAAGTGTTTCGGCAACAATGTAGGGTACGAACTCAGGAAATACTTGATTGAATTTTCAGCAACTGTTCTGTTAGCTGGCAGGGGAGAAACATAGAGCATCAGCAGCGCCAAGGGAGCCGAGGACGGAAGGAACACCCGGATATGGCTAACACCATATCCGGCTGTCATTTCCTTCTGAGCCATGGTCAAGTACTGGCTCATCCTGCTCTTGATGTATTTGGACGGCTCGTGCAGCTCTTCACCTCGGCACATCCGAAATGCGGCGGAGACTATGTCCTCCAGGAGTTGCCAGGCCTGAGGGTGGTCGGTGCTCCGCAAGCGGCCGACCAGTTGCAAACTGGCGTCGTTTTGGATGGCGCACTCAGCGAGCGACTGCTCCGGCTGCAGCTGTTTACCTCTATATATAAGTCTCTGTTCGAAAACCGGAATGCCAGTGATCGTCTGTAAGCGATCGTGTAGCGATTTAACCTTGTCGTGAGCGTAGGCCTGGATTACCAGATTATTGCCACCGGACATGGTTCTGATGAAGAATTGGAGCATGGTCCGGGACCGAGTCGACTCGGAGTGAGAGGACTCTCCGTGAGAGGCCGATCGGGCATTGGGAACCCTGGGATTGAGGGCGTCACTGTTGGCAGAGGAGTGAGGGAGGTTGGCGACGCCGTTGGACGACGAATCGACGGCGTTGGGTTCGTCCTTCCTCATCCTGACGTGGACTAGGTCAGAGAGAAGGGCGTCGTCCTCTTCGTCGGAGAAGGTGGGCCCGCCATAGTCGTCGAGTTTGCGCTTGGACGACAATCGGTGGTGGAACTGATCCACCGCGGCGGGGACGGCAGATAGGGCAGTGGTGTCGCTGCGCTGGTAGGCAGCGCAATCGACGGTGCTGCTGGTGGTGGGGCTCCCGGTGATGGACATTTACAGGGTGGGGCCCACCCGCCAGCCAGCCGGTTCCTTCCTTATGCGGTTTTACCTCCCGATAGAAAATTCACGCGCACGGTGGCCGTGTGGGTGCATGAAATCGCAGCCGGTCCTCCCGGGAAAACAAAATTCTATAAATTAAATTAGATTAAATTAAAACGGAGAATAAAATTACCGGCGAGGGTCGAAATTGGGGGAAGCCAACGATCGGGGGCAGGGGTCGTCTGTGTCTCTCGCTCTCTCACGTCTGGGCTTCACATTCACAGCCGTCATCTACAAGGACTGTAATCCCACGCTATTATATATTTTTTAATTTATATAATTGGATTTATTTATATTTTTCGATTAATTTAATGTTTCTGTTTCAATTGCCTTGGATTACTAAAATGCCCTCTGGTTATTATCCACTCTCTAGCATCTACTAGTACAAGTACCAAAGGCGTTACTGATAATTAACGGCTCTGATGCCACTAATTTTATATTGTTAGCTTAAACTTTTCAACCCAATAATTTGATGAAATAGTTTGTTACTGGGTAATTTGTCATTTTGCCAGTCACCGGTTTTTGACTTTTGATAGAGCCATGGACAAGTGGAAAATATGCAAGGCGGTGTTATTTACGGTTACCAATATAAAAAAAAAGTTGTACTTATGTTTCTAAAGTTTGAAAGATGTATTAAGTTCGAATTTAGTTTAGATTTGCCATGGCCATGGCCAAGGTGAGTGTGCATAGCTTGAAGGCTTGAAGTTATAACCTCTCGAGTACTTACTAGTCTATAATTGAGTGATGAGGACTTGGGCTAAAGAAAAATTCGATCAATGAGGAGTCTGAATCAAAATTCTCGCTAAAATTGTTTGTTAAATTCTTTGGTCTCATCGTTAGTGAATTGAGGAGTCTGAATCAGAATTCTCACTAAAATTGTTTGTTAAATTATTTGGTCTCATCGTTAGTGGATTGAGGAGTCTGAATCAGAATTCACACTAAAATTGTTTGTTAAATCTTTTGGTATCAGCGTTAGTGGATCAAATTGTTAAATATTAGAGTTGAGGAAAATGGTACCGCAATTATGGTGAATAGGCGTATTAAAACGTATTGATGAAATTATGGCTAAAAAAGTATATGATGAAACAAATTGCTTTTTCTAGTATGCTTCGGGTAACCTATACTCGGCGGTCTTTAACCGTTAGATCGTTGGTCAAAGATACAGTGATCAATATCCAACATATAAGATACCTACCCCTGAACATAATACAACTTTCATTTTGTACAATACCATCACAAGGATGCCAATCAAAGTCACTTAACAAAACACTGCAAAACATACATCTCATGTTGCGCCTTTCAGTCTTCAACACTAATAGCACTTCCACTTCCGTGAAGCATCCAATCAAGATCTTCTAGCTCTAAACTTCGGAAAAAGATACTCTGGAGCCTCGAGCCACAAAGGATATCAGCAAAACCTTGCGCAAAATGGGACACCTGTTCAGACATAGATGTGACAAAACGATGCTGAATTAGAAGATTAACATATTCCCCCCTGTTCTCGCTGTTCACAACAATGCTTTTCCCAGCAGGGCAAAGCTCCACGGTTTTCCGGAATCCTAACTCCTCCACTTCTCTAACAAATGTTAACCCTAAAGCATCTGAATCAATAAACTCGGCATCCATTTCTAGTATCTGCTTGCAACTATTATACAAGAATGGATCTGCATCTCTTATGTCTTCCAAAGATAAATATATATCTCCAGCCAGTTGCTGGAAAAACACACGATCAAAGACTATGCCCACCTGCACTTTATGCATCAAAGCCAATGCAATCACTCGGCCAGCAAAGGTGAAATACTCGAGGTGCAGAGGATCAACTTTAGATGCTGCAAAAATAAAAGACCCGTGACTTACTAAAAATTTGTAGCAACTTTCAAGCATATATAAAAAAAGTTCACGCAAGAAAAATGCTACATGATGTATGATGGGATACAAATGTTTCAGAAATGTGAGTAATGCTAACAGAAGTGACAACTTCATGCAATTGGTTAGAGATTAACAATTTTAGCAGAATTATGGCCTCCTTCTGTCTGCCTACAGAACAACCAGCAACAACACTAATACACTGACAATCCTTATTTTCAGTTTGTCGTTCCGTAATTTCAACATTTCTACAAATCCAATCATATTTCAACACCTATCTATATATGAATGCTACATAGGATTTAGTCAACCAATTATCATCGCAGGCTGGAATTAATGTATCAAGACACGCAAAATGAAAAACAAAATGTAAATGTTGTCCAAGAACACCATGCATTAAAGGCTGAAGGAAGCACACCTGGATTAGGATAGAACCTTCTACAGTCGTTAGGGCATGCAACAAAAAGTGCATTTTGCGGATTAAATATGGCCTGGCATACCAAAAAGAACCACTCCCGCAGTACACCTGGACCTGTAGCTTCCTCCTTTTTAAATTTCATAAATAAACCGCCATGAAGTGACTCAGGTTCTGCACGCCCTATGTACTCGAACGATTCTGCCAATATTTGCGACCTATCAATGAGCATCTCATGCAGCTCCTCACAGTCTTCTTTAACATCAGGGAACATCATCATAGCCAAATGCCTCCGAGACTCAAAATCTAGCACATCTTTGTGCTTAATAAGCCACTGATGATCATCACTTCGCGTTGCATACTTGACAACTAAAGCACATAATGCAGCCCTTCTAAGACTCAAAATCGTCATAAATTGTTCTTCCCAGCTCTGATAAAGCATAGAAATTCCACTCAGTTCCTTTAAAACAGCAAGATACTGAGACCATCCAGAATGAGCAACATCACCTTCCACCTTTCCTTTCCCAGCCAAAGACTCTCCCATTTTTCCAAGGCATTCATCCATTTTTTTCAGCAAATCAGCATATATAACGTGAAGAAGCTCAATCTCCTCTCCATACTGTGGATGCCTAAAAGTACTCCCTTGACTGGCAACTGCAGTGCGCAGAGGGAGCAAGAACGCTCTAAAATCACGTACATCATCCGACAACGGCCTGCCACTCGCAGGAAGGTCCATACTCACTACCAAGTCCCTAGACAAAATACTTGACAGCTCCCTAACAAATGGAGAAATCTCTTTCAACCCACCAATCAATCCCTCCACTGGCTCCGAGTCCTGCGAATTTCCATCACTTTCTAACAAGGAGGTACAGAGGTACAGAGGGTCCTCCTCCCCTAATCTCCTAAGAAACTTACAAAACTCTAACACAATCGATGCACAGTAATTATGCAAGTGTTTCGGCAACAATGTAGGGTACGAACTCAGGAAATACTTGATTGAATTTTCAGCAACTGTTCTGTTAGCTGGCAGGGGAGAAACATAGAGCATCAGCAGCGCCAAGGGAGCCGAGGACGGAAGGAACACCCGGATATGGCTAACACCATATCCGGCTGTCATTTCCTTCTGAGCCATGGTCAAGTACTGGCTCATCCTGCTCTTGATGTATTTGGACGGCTCGTGCAGCTCTTCACCTCGGCACATCCGAAATGCGGCGGAGACTATGTCCTCCAGGAGTTGCCAGGCCTGAGGGTGGTCGGTGCTCCGCAAGCGGCCGACCAGTTGCAAACTGGCGTCGTTTTGGATGGCGCACTCAGCGAGCGACTGCTCCGGCTGCAGCTGTTTACCTCTATACGTAAGTCTCTGTTCGAAAACCGGAATGCCAGTGATCGTCTGTAAGCGATCGTGTAGCGATTTCACCTTGTCGTGAGCGTAGGCCTGGATTACCAGATTATTGCCACCGGACATGGTTCTGATGAAGAATTGGAGCATGGTCTGGGACCGAGTCGACTCTCCGTGAGAGGCCGATCGGGCGTTGGGAACCCTGGGATTGAGGGCGTCACTGTTGGCAGCGGAGTGAGGGAGGTTGGCAACGGCAGATATGGCGGTGGTGTCGCTGCGCTGGTAGGCAGCGCAATCGACGGTGCTGCTGGTGGTGGGGCTCCCGGTGATGGACATTTACAGGGTGGGGCCCACCCGCCAGCCAGCCGGTTCCTTCCTTATGCGGTTTTACCTCCCGATAGAAATTTCACGCGCACGGTGGCCGTGTGGGTGCATGAAATCGCAGCCGGTCCTCCCGGGAAAACAAAATTCTATAAATTAAATTTTAACGGAGAATAAAATTACCGGCGAAGGTCGAAATTGGGGGAAGCCAACGATCGGGGGCAGGGGTCGTCTGTGTCTCTCGCTCTCTCACGTCTGGGCTTCACATTCACAGCCGTCATCTACAAGGACTGTAATCCCACGCTATCATATATTTTTTAATTTATATAATTGGATTTATTTATATTTTTCGATTAATTTAATGTTTATGTTTCAATTGACGTGGATTACTAAAATGCCCTCTGGTTATTATCCACTCTCTAGCATCTACTAGTACAAGTACCAAAGGCGTTACTGATAATTAACCGCTCTGATGCCACTAATTTTATATTGTTAGCTTAAACTTTTCAACCCAATAATTTGATGAAATAGTTTGTTACTGGGTAATGTGTCATTTTGCCAGTCACCGGTTTTTGACTTTTGCTAGAGTCATGGACAAGTGGAAAATATGCAAAGTGGTGTTATTTATGGTTACCTATAAATAAATAAAAAAGTGTGATACCCACACACATCATTTTACTTCTCACATACATTTTTTAATTTTCGACCGTCGAATCGAATGAATTGAAGAACATCAACGTATAAAAATTATCAAGGGGTGTGTGAGAAGTATAATGAAGTGTGTAGATAACACCCCTAAAAAAAGTGGTACTTATGTTTCCAACGTCCGAAAAATGTATTAAGTTCAAACCTCTGTTGTTTGTTAAAATTTAGTTTAGATTTGCCATGGCCATGGCCAAGGTGTGTTTGTTAAATCATTTGGTCTCAGCATTAGTGGATTGATAAGTCTGAATCATAATTCTCACTAAAATTGTTTGTTAAATCATTTGGTATCAACATTAATAGATTGAATTGTTAAATGTTAGAGTTGAGGAAAATAGTACCGCAACTATGGTGAATAGGCGTCTTAAAACGTATTGATGAACTTCTGGCCAAAAAAGTATATGATGAAACAAATTGCTTTTTCTTGCGACCACAATTGAGAGTCATTCAAACGAATTTGGATGGTATGATGTCGGTGTTAAAGTCGCTGCTTCTTTTTCCACTCAGCACTTGCCGAGTCGGCGTACATTCAATGCACTTCTGCCCTCTAATTTCCACGCCTTCTTTCCCTAATCACATTTTCTATACCAAGTCTTCCTAGTGAATAAACATAGGCTTTTTCTTACAAAGACTTTCTAGTATGCTTCGGGTAACCTATACTCCGCGGTTTTTGACCGTTAGATCGTTGGTCAAAGATACATTGATCAATATCCAACAGCTAAAAACTCTGTAATATAGGATACCTACCCCTGAACATAATAGAATTTTCATTTTTTACAATACCATCTCAAGGATGCCAATCAAAGTCACTTAACAAAACACTGCAAAAACATAGACCACATGTTGATGCAAGAATACCGTTTCATGAGATCTCAAGGGTTGGAATGTATGGCGTCCCGGTGACGGCAGGATTCCAAGCAAATACTCCACCGTGATTCAAATGTGCAGGCCATAGCCCTAAACACAGAACTCGGATTGGTCGCTCAAAAGTGTGAGGTGTTGAAGAAAATCTTCTTCACCTGCAGATAAGTTCCACAATGAAACATTGGTGGCGCACTTCGGTGAACTGTGAGCCGTTGATCAGTTTATTCCATTTCAGTAATGAGCATTTTCAACACAAAAGCTTTTTAACCAGCCCCTCACAAGAAACAGATCTGGTCGAGCTAGTATACAAAGTAAGAAGAAACAATATCATGAATATCATCTAATAATGTAGAACATCTTAATGAGTGTGCCTAACGGCCTGATTACATCATCCGCAGGGTATGTCTAACAATCAAGTGGATCGAGCTCCAAATGATAGTCCCACCCCAATTGCAGAGGTCCCCCGCTTGATTGTGAGAGCGCCCCTACGGATGACTTCCCAAGAATTTCACTTATAATTCTATGGAGAATAGCAAAGCCCTCCCCAAATGATAGTCCCACCCTAAAATTAGACTGTTGCCGTTTCCTACACCAAACTGTTTCGAAGATGGGACGAAATGTGAAATCGAGCCTGTGAATAATTTCAAAGTATATGAGAAGTGCTTTCCGTCATAATCTAGAGATTAGCATTGCTGTCAAACAATGCGGCATAGTGACCGTATGGGCCAACACTCACGATCCTTCATTGAGGAACCCAGTAAGAAATGACTTGTGAGCTGTGCTGTATGCGAAGTGAAACACAAAAGTCAAATCCTAATGTGATATAAGTAATTGAAATCAAAAGCTATAACTGTAGCTTTCAAATGTTAAAAGTTCTTACATACTCATTTCTTATATATACAGAACTAGAAGAAACAGAAAATACTACTTTGAAAAAACGTAGCGACTATTACACTCAACAGCTCAGTGACTGTATCAGATAGTAGAGTGGCTATCGAATTCAGAATATCTTACAGAAGTTCAAGTTCTTAAATGGAAAAAGATATCATAGAGAAAGCAGGTCCTTATTCTTGGTTAGCAGCTGTGGAAGAAGAAATGTGTGCTTGATATGGTTAACAATCAGACCAAACCTGACTCGAGTATGTTCGTATAATGGAAGTTAAAGCATTCTAAGGCAACTATGCTCTAAACATTTGGCACACGTTGATGTGCTCAGCTCAAGTACACCACCCAGCTACTTCATATTCAGCCGTGAGAAACAATTGTTTCGAATACCAAAGTAAAAGTGGGTGAATGAGACACCCATGCATTCTGCGTTGATCCTACTACTTTTCGGTATCTCGAGTAACTCAGGTTCCTACCTTATATCTAAACTAGAGTACCAAGTATAAGTCAGATAATTACCTCTCTGCTCTATGTTCTCATCTTTATTCTGATCGCCTACAGCACCAATTTGAAGCCTTGAGCCAGAAAATCATCCCTGACAAATACAAGAACCAACTCAACACATCAATCACTGAATACTGACCAACATAATAGCATATATAACTATATTGCAGCAAATTACCAATTAATCGAAATTTTGATACCCAAAACAATCACAACATGGATACTTTTGCAGATACAATCAAACTACCAATTAATCGAAATTTTGTTACCTTTTCTTATTCTTGTTGTCCCCTGCTGTTTCCTGCTGCTTCTTATCCTCTTGTCTACGAGGATGAACTGAAACAAGGCTTTCCATACAAACTACAGCCTCAAACAACTCTGGCAAGCCGCGAACCTTAACACGCTTGACCCTCTGGCTTTTTAGGTCAAACCAAACAAGACTCTCGTGGTCTTGTTCGAACAAAACTTCGCGGTCATTCTTTGAATACACCAAAGGCCTAACGCTCTTGATTCTTCGAGTTTGCGCTACGGTAAACAATTTACCCCAAGACTCTTTAACCCCATACTCCTTCAATGTCCACACATCAACACCCTTATCTTCATATTTAGCTACAATGCAAAGACACCCTCCCAAGTATCCCACATCAATCTGACACTTCCTGTCCATGTTCTGCGGCATAGGCACCTCATGAAATGTCTCATTCGCAACGTCAAATGCAATGACCAATTCGGTTGCAGGTTGATCCAATTCGAGGTTCCGAGTCACCACCCAATGCACACAACCGCTCACAAGAATCCCCATTTTTCGTGTGTAACAGAGTACATAACGCATGTCTTCGAGTCGCTTCCACTCGTTGCTTCTCAGGCTATAAACCTTCACCTCGGACTGAAACGACAGGTAATCCAATCCGATAAACTGAGAAATCCTCACCAATTTATAGTCATCGTGAATAGCGTCGTATCCAAGACCATAAACCCTAGCGCCACATAAGCACAAATTCGAATCGCGCGTTCGATCCGATGGCAGAGACGGCAAGATTCTGTACTTCTTCGTCGACGGGTTCCAGAGAGCGATGTCTTCGGCCACGTTACAGAGGCACAGAAGGCCGTTGCAGGATCCCAAAACGCAAATTCGATTGCTGTAACACATGAGGGGGTGATTGAGCTCGACGGCGTCGTTTAAGGAGTCGAAACTGATGCAGTAGAGGTCGGAGCCCTTTTTGAGAATCAAACTGAGATGCGATTTGGACTCTGCCGATTGCGTGAGGTGGAGATGGACGAAGTATGAGCTGTCGATGAGCGACCGCCATGCTTTTGCAATCGTCCGGAAGCGGAGGAGGCGGGCGACGGGCAGACGAGAGAGTATGTCGACGATTACCTCCGGCGGGAGTTCGGCCATGGCCATGGTTGCTTGAATTTGAAACTGCGTCGTATCTAGGGTGGATTTTGGAGTCTTCATTTCTGGAATTTGCTCGCAGGTTCTAGGGTTTTTTCAATTTCACCTTCTTTCGCAGTTTTCTTTGCAGTTGGGGGAAGTAATTCAAGTAGGTGGAGGTTTGGAGAAATGTGAGATGAATCACGAGAGCGCGCGGTTCCTTACAAGATTTCTCGTGAGCCACGTGATGTACTGAAAAAGATTATTTTCCGGCTTAAAGGTCAACGTGGTGACCACGTCCGAAGCCTGTTTTCTCTCTCTCTGCCCCACCCAGGCACCCACCCTCGAATTATTGTTTTATTTATTTTTAAATAAATGATATTATCTATTGGTAGGAGAGTAATTTAATCTCACTAACAAGTGAACCGAAATACTACTAGATTGTAGTACTAAATGACCGCCCTCTCGCATTAACATTTTATTTGTCACTATAAAAGTTGATTCATATTTATTTTTGGTAAAAATTGAATTAAAAACCTCTCACTACAAGTAAAGAAAAATATTATTAGATCACAATACTAAGCAATTGACCCTCTTAAATTAACATTTTATCTATCACTATTAATGTTCAGTCATATTTATTTTTTCTCTCTCCCCCCTCAAATTAACATTCTATTTATCATTATTAAAATAATCATATTTCTCTTAGTATTACGGTGTAGTGTTATTTTCTTTTATTTGTGTGATCAAATATTTTATCTTATTATGATAAAGTACATATATAATGTCATTTTTAAACAAATACAACCGACTTTATTACGAGATACTTTATACCGTTCCCATCAATTTATTTTGTGTATTTGCATCTAACATTCAATAAACTTCATACGGTACAATAAAGCATGCAAAATCAAAGAATGGATCGTAGAAGAATTCAATTTTGAACGGCATGACTCGTTCTATTTTTGCGCCGGCATTTGAATTCTCTTTTTATCTAGTTCTAGGTATAAAAAGAAACAAAAGCAAAACTTTGAGAAATACTATGAATTAGTGAATTTAATATAACCTTGTGTACGATGCATTTTCAATTTGATGACGAGTCTTACGAAGCTTTTTGCATGTATGTGTTTCCTTTCTACTATATTCATTATCTTTTATGTAACGCAGAAGAAATTATGAGTTTTATTTGAGTACTATAAAAGGAGAGGAACGTCTCAGAAAGAGTCTATCCTCTGCCGTCCTATACTAACATCCTTTTACAATGCGAAGCAGTTGATGGTTGGTCTTGTGGCATCACAAGAAGATGTCAGGAAAGCACGCTTTCTTGTTGGCTTTCGCGCGATCCAAGTAAGTTCAAAGAATGCAAAGTTTAGGTGGCGACTACATTGGTACCTATGAGAAAACGAGGTGGGGAGCTGATGATGATAACTTTCGGATTGACGGAAAATTCACAAATTCGACACTACGGGTCGAACTTTGTCAAATTTTAGCTATGAACAGAATAATAGGCCTACAAATTTGTACTGTAACGGGCCTGATTAAACTCGTATGTTGGGCATACAAAAGTAAAGCCTCATTCATTTTTCTTTTTTTTGAGTCGAACGATAGCGTTAATGAGTTAGATGTTAGATTAGCCACCAACAGGGTTCAAACTCACACCGTCATGCAAGTGCACAACACATTTCCACTACTGTGGTAAATTACCACTTGCCATCCCTTTTTTAACCTAAAGGAAATCAGTCTTCCCCCGCCAAGGCGTGCAACTTGCGTCCATATTCTTACCGTTCTCCTCACTCGACTCAATCTTCCCCATCCGATTTCGACGAATTACATAAAATTTTGTGAATGCGTACCAACATGAGAATCGTCGGATATTTACAATGGATAATATTATTCATACACTTATTTTTATCTCTCACACACCTTATTAATATTTAGCAATTATTCGTCCAAAAAACCTAAAATTGAGAGGAAATTTGATACCTAAAAATAGGGTGTGAATAGCACTACCCTTTACAATTTCCGTTAAGCTTCCCATCAACATCTAATGCGATAGGTGTAGAAAATTCATGGACGAAGGCACCAACTTCAATTCTTGCAAAGCAATTGTCCCTGGCGAGGTACTTGGATCATTTATTCTTCTTTAATCAATCTTACTAGTGTCTTGGTTTTAGTTTTAACATAATACCTAATGTTGATTTCTTGCTCTAGGTTTTGTTTTACTTTTAACATAGTACCTAATGTTGATTTCTCATAATGCTGTATTCCGATCATAATGAAAAATTTCTCTTACAAGTGGCTCATTTTTAATTTTTCTGATTGTCTCGACGTAGAGATTCAAACGAAACTGCTGTAAATTAAAACTAGAAAACATTAAACGTGCCGTAAACTATAATATCATTTAAATCCCTAGATTTAGGATTGCTCCCGCTAAATCGACCTCTAAGTTATGATTATTATATGAGCAGTAGATTACATTGAAGTTTAAAGTCCAACTTCTAAAGGTTGATATGAATTATTTTTACATGTCATCATCGAATTATATTAATAGAAAATAAGTACGTTAATTAATAATAATTTAATTATCAACGATTATGATTTAAATTGATGATCTCTTTAGCATTATTCTAAAAATGCTCAAGTACCACCTGTAAGATTAATCTTTAATGAGAAAATGAATTTGGATATGCCACGTGTACAGACACATCATTTGGGAAAACAATATAAAAATCAAACTAATTGTGAATGAGCTTCTCCATCCCTCCACCTAACAAAATTGGATCTGCTTCGGACTTTAGTGTTCGGAGCCTGTGCACCAAAAAATCTGGACTGCACAAATTGAATCTAATGGTCCACATTACTTTATTTTCCTGGCCCACCACACATAATGAACGGCTATAATTTTTTTTTGCACACCAATCAGCAGCCCAGATTACTTGATGCACAAGCTCCGAACACTAAAATCCGAAACGGATACAATTCCCCACCTAACCATTTCAAAATTCCAGAGTGTCTTCATTGTTTTTTTACATTGACATATTTCATGCTACATGGTTTATAGTACAATCATTTAGATGATAGTCTGGCTAGACCTTGCATTATTATCAAGTTCAATGGTTGTGGCAATTTGTTGTCCTTTTCTTCAATGGTTTACTACTACTTTAGTGATGAATGAGTCAAAAATTTCTTACACATAAGTTATATTATTCAAAACTCGCACAAATATGATCTACAATACCTACATGTAACATTATATATACAAAAAAAAAAAACTAATTCGTACACTATTGTATATGTTTTGAGAAGTGATATTCTAAAACATTTTAATATATAGAATTTATTTGTATTAGAGTGTGTATCAGTAAGTCAGTAACATGAACAATTTGTAATTCTAAATAGCATTACTCTAAAAAAGAAGACTCAAACACAAAGACAAAAAGGCGGACACCCTACACTGGCCAACCAATTAACCTTCCTTGTATGTAAAACTAGATAGAAAAGCCTTTGTATACAAAACCAAATATAAAAGCACCATTTCCTGGCATTATTTAACCAACTGATTTCCGTAATCCAATCCAACATCAATAACATGGACAATCATCCAATATCCGAAGACCCCAAAACCCCACTTCTCCCTCTCCACGATCAAATCCAACGGTCGCAGAGCTTCCATTCATCCTTGAAATCCATTCTAACACTCAAGAACTTCTTCGTCCTCCTGGGACCTCTTCTGTGCACCATCATATGCCTCTGTGTGAAGTTAGATGGCCCGGTGGCCAGTCGGAACATGTTGGCGGTGCTGGTATGGGTGTTTGCTCGGTGGCTCACGGAGGCCGTGCCCATGCCAATTACCTCCATGTCCCCACTCTTTCCCTTCCCTTTCTTTGGAATATCCTCTGCTGATGATGTTGCTCAATCTTACACGGATGATGTTATTGCCCTTCTTCTTGGAAGCTTTATTTTGGCTCTTGCTGTTGAGCATTATAACATCCACAGAAGATTGGCCTTCAATGTGAGTTTCTCTAGCTACTATGTTTCTTGATGCGATGTAAAACAACACATAAATTAAACCTTCTTTTTGACAATTGTAGTAAAGATGTAAGTAGGGTATCGTTCTAGACCGGGGATTAGGAAGGATTGCTAATGCACCTAAACTGACTTAAAACACAAAACTAAGCTTAAGACTACAAAACTAGGCTAAAAACACTTATCTAAACTCAAACAACTCAAAATAGACTACAAAGACTCAAAATACTCAAAAGACATCAAATTGTACAGATTCTAACTAAATAATACAACTTAACAATGGGGAGTTTGGTTTTGGATGAATTTAAAGTAAAAACAAAACAAACTTTATAAAAATAGTTTCAAAAGACAGATTTGGCTAATTGAATGGATGATGGACTAGCTAGAGGGGTCTCCTCCACACATGATACACTGTATATAAACCAATTTTTAGTTGTTCTTTCGATAACTTATGAAACTCAATACTCCGGGTTAACTGTGATAGCACTTTTTTAACCTTCAAGTTCTCCTTAAGTTAATGAATTGAATGGGAAAGTGCATATAACAATTCAAAACATTCTTCAAAAGTTCCATACGTGAAAAGTACAATAGAGATACAATCAAAGATCATTAAGATTCATGAGAACTATAAGTATTGACGAGACATTCGTAACTATGAAAAGCATGATACTCTTGCCAAGAATTCACTTAACACGATTGTGGATAGCAACCTTCACTACTCATGAATATAAGTTCATAACGATTAGGTGAAATTTCCTTATATTCTAGCATCAAACTTATACATGAAAACTAAGCGTGCACTCTTAATTAACATACACAAATAAGTTATCAATCAAATAGTTAAGCGAATTGAAATCACAAATTATTAAAGCACAACCAAAAGTAATTAATTCATAATGCAAATGTAATCATGGCTTTGAATACCCCCTAGCAAAATGGGGGGTTTAGTTCCTCATAATTGTAAAACAAAGGTAAATAGATTTATACATTGAAAATAAAAGAAAGAAAACACCTAGACGCTCCAACGATCCTCGTTGAGTGGCAAACACGTCCAAGCATTTTCCTTCCCTTCCTTTGCTACGGCACAAGGGGTGGTTGTGGGTTGAAGGTTTGGTTGTATGGAGGAATGGATAGGGGATGTATGGTAGTGTTTAGGATGGGTAGGTAGGGGTAAGGCTAGGATAGTTTAGGGAGTGTAGAATGGAAGTGTTGTGTGAATTGGTGTCTTTGGCCTTGATGGAGAAGCCTATTTATAGGCTTTGAGAATGAATCACTACCATCCATTTTCTTGGTGAGAATGAATCACCACCATCCATTTTTGTTGGTGAGAATGAATCACAACCATCCATTTTTTATGCTCCCCATGCATGCAATTCATTTCACTCCAAAATAGCTCCAAATTGCACCAAAATGCACTTCTTTACTAGCTTTGTTATTTAGAACCTACAAACACACGAAAATAGCTTAAAACATTCTAATAAGATGAAACTAATTAAGTAAATGCAAGAAAACAAACTAATAAAGTCACATAAATATGTTCCTATCATTTCTCTGCTAAGATGGATCACCTTAATGGTTATTTATGCTGTGATTATTATGCTTAATGGTTATTTTAGTACAAGCGTACAGATACATGAGAAAAAGAAAGAAAGGGACCAAATGGCAAACATTTTACTTCTCTCTTCATTCGCAGTTTCCCTCAGTTATTTTTTTTGCATTCCTTGTTTGGTAGAAAGCTATTGCAGCCATATTATATTATACATTGGATTTGGTTTGCCCGGAAATTCATTGGATTTGAGAAATCTGTCATTTAGTAGCCTGTTAGTTCCCTAACCAATCCCATAGATATATAATATCCTAGCAAAATTCTAATTATTGAAAAAATATATCTGGTTATTTTTTTTCCCTAAATTAATGCACTTTCGCCTAAGAATACAAAAATACAATAGAGGAGCGACAATAACGCTTCCCTAAACCATGATAAATGTTACGTTAAAAAAGAAATGTGAATTTGAATTCTCAAACACTTCATTCCAAAATCAACAAGAATCAAATGGATAGTCCTCCCTCCAATGACCCCAAAACCCCATTTCTCCCACTTGATGATCCAAATCCAACCCAAAGCTCACAAATCAAATTCCCTTCTTCACTGAAATCCATTCTAACACCCAATAACTTGTCCATCCTCTTGGGGCCTCTTTTGAGCACCGTTATTTGCCTCTGTGTCAACTTAGATGGCAATGTCGCTGGCCGGAATATGTTGGCAGTGCTTGCCTGGGTCTTTGCTTGGTGGCTCACGGAGGCCGTGCCCATGCCAATTACCTCTATGTCCCCTCTCTTCTCTTCCCACTCTTCGGAATTGCCTCTGCGTATGATGTTGCCCACTCTTACATGAACGATGTTATTGCCCTTGTTTTTGGAACCTTTATTTTGGCTCTTGCCGTTGAAGCAATATAACATACACAAAAGATTGGCCTTGAATGTGAGTCCTCTTTTCATTGTTTTTTCATATTTGCCCATTCATGTGATACATTTTCACAAAATATTATTGGGTCAATAAAGCAAACATAAATATATTTTTGACAACATTAATGCGTGTCACAATTTGAGAATTGAGTGCTTTAGCGCCCAAATTCTACTAGAATGAGAGCCACATTGTGCTCGAACCCTGTCACATACCGTCTGCTTAGGGTTTTTAAAATAATTCCCTTTTTCGATTCAAGCAATATTAGTGAAGGAGAATCAAACTTTGGACTTCAGGTACATGAATAATTTATGGTATTGCTAAAGAGACCATATATTTAAACTAAACTTTGGAAACTATTAACTATATGGCATGATTGTTGATGATTGAGAGAAAGTTTTCAATGTGCCAGAAATACTGCTTGGTACACCAACTATCAAAATAAAATTGGTTGGAATTTCCTTTTTCAAGTTTCCAACAAATTATATTATTACACTTGATCTAACGGATAGTATTTGAGCACATTAAAAAATCTCTCAATAATTGAATTATTATTAAAATATTAATTAACGTATTTACTTTATACTAGTACCATATTTACAAATTTTTACACGTTCATTTACCTAGTATGACTAGTTAACCCTTTTTATTCCCGAACACAGATAACCCTAGTGTTCTGCGGAGATCCCTTGAATCCGCCATTGCTGCTGCTGGGAATATGTGGGACCGCAGCATTCATCAGCATGTGGATGCACAACGTGGCAACTGCGGTGGTGATGATGCCCGTAGCCGCCGGCATTCTCCGGCGGTTTCCGACGGGTCCCGACCAGTCCGTGGTTGTGAGCAACTTTTGGGAAGCCGTGATACTGGGGGTGTTGTACTCCATAACCATAGGAGGGATGAGCACTCTGACGGGGACAGGTGTCAATCTCATATTGATTGGGATGTGGAAGAGCTATTTTCCGCAAGCAGCTCCGATCACCTTCAGCACCTGGTTCTGTTTCGCCTTCCCTTCGGCATTGTTGATGTTCTTGGCTTTGTGGGCTTTGCTTTACTGCTTGTATTGCTCAAGGAGTTCAGGCCAGGCTCTCTCTGTTTATTTAGACAAAGCCCATTTAAAGGAGGAGCTCGAATTGCTGGGTATGAGCCCTCAAACTTAGAACTACTTACATAGAATCAGCATCCAATTATGGAGTATCCTAAATCACAGGAATGCTCTCCTAAGGTCCTCTTTTTAAGGACATGTGAGGACCTCCTTTATTAGAGTCATAGGATTAATCTAACGGTACAAAAACTAATGAGTTTATATAATCCTTTTACACCTAAATAAATTTGTTACACGCCATAATTAAAAACATGATTCACGATCAAGAACCAAGACTGCTGCAGTTTGAAGAGTTTGGGATCTTCTCCCTGCAAATTTGTTACACGCCATAATTAAAAGCAGGATTTCACGCACTAAACTGTGAGAGGGAGGGAGCATAGTGGTAGAGAGGGAGGATGAGCATGAACCCTATTTCTCTTTTCAAAATTTTCTCACGAACCAAACAAAAAAAAGATACCACAAAAGTTGATTTCTTAAAATTATAACAGGATTCGATTTTTAATAAGTCAATTAAACTTTTGATCTCGCAATTTTTTAGTGCGACCAATTCAAAAAGCTGGGTAGGTCATTGACATTCTTCCCAAAAGGGTCGAACACAATATATAGTTATTAATTAATCATAAGAATCTGTTGGTTTGGAGACAAAAATTGAGCAATGAAACAGAAATGAAAATTACCTCGGAGGCTTTGCAGGGAGAAGATCCCGAACTCTTCAAATTGCAGCAGTCTTGGTTCTTGATTGTGAATCCTATTTTTAATTATGGCGTGTAACAAATTTGTTTAGGTGTAAAAGAATTATATAAACCCATTTTTGTACCGTTAGATTAATCCTATGGTTCTAATAAAAGAGGTCCTCACAGGTCCTTAAAAAAAGGACCTTAAGAGAGCATTCCTGTCCTAAATCAATCAATCATTGTCGGGTGTGAATTTTTTGACAACTAAAAATGTTTCTAACTAAATTAAGCAAAAAAACATCCAAATGTGTTTTTGAGGGAGTACAACTTTTAATAAAACTTTGGATGTAGTCCCTGGCTATGAATATTCTTTGACTGAAACCTTGTTAGTTTTCAATTTTTTTTATTAAAGTCTCTGAAATTAATGTGATAATACATTACTAAATTTTTTTAAATTAAAAATTAAAAATTATAGTTGTTTATATTAATGAGATTTTAAATAAAAAATCATAATTTAAGAGAATATAAATATACTATTATTGTGTGTGTGTGTGTGTGTGTGTGTGTGTGTGTAAACATGGGTACATTCATCAAAATTACCCAAAAAATTATTGTATCAAAACATGGGTACATTCTTCAAAATCACAAAAAAAAGAAAAAAATATTAGGCTTAATAAAATTATTAAATTTCTTCGATTAAACTTAACATGGATACATTCTCAAATCAAAGAAAAAAGATTGTACCCATATAAGTTTAAAAATGGATTAGAAAAAAAAATTGAATAGATTTGATATATTTATATATATATATATATATATATATATATATAAGGGAAAACTAACGAAAAGTCCAAAAAAAACTTTCCTTTTAACGAAAAGCCCTTTTTAAACGTATAGTGAATAGTACTAGTTAAAGGTAAAAATGTGGTTTTTCGTTAAAAAGTGAACAGTACTGGGAGTGTTTTGTTAAAACTCCCAAAAAAATGGTACATTTTACATATAACAAATTGGTATATTTAAGAATGAGTACATTTTAAGATTAAAAATTTGAAAAAAAATTACATGAATGGTACATATAATTAGCATGGGTACATTTAGCAAAATTAAAAATGGGTACAAATTAAAACTGAAAAGAAAATTGGTACTGTAACAATCCGTCCCGATTATTTAGACTTATTAATTATGAAATGACGAAATTACCCCTACGGGAATTTTGTACGTGTGCATGTGTGTGTGTAATGGACCAATTAATTGAGGTCCTCAATTATTGGTGCCAATAGAAACTTTTGTTGATTGTTGTTGGAACTTAGACCACACACACACTCCAAATCTGTCCCTCTCCCGTGGTCTCTCTCTGTCATTCACTCTCACTCTCTCTCTCCTCTCTCGACAGTTTCTCTCTCTCTACCCTCGAATGTACGGACACACCCACAAACCCCCAAACCTTCACAGATCGAGGCATCCAACACCACCACTCGACTCCTGAGGCTCCTACGAGTACACTGACACCCATTTCAGGTGAAGTACCTTACGTTTTCACGTCGATTTCACGAGGTCCGATTTAGGTACTGTTCACAAACTTTTTGTACGTTGTGTTTCAGGCAAAACTAAGCTCACTACGAGTCTTAGAAGGTCCCAAGGAGGCTCGGGGACGTTCGTTTGCTAAGCGTTGACGTCGGGATCGTCGTGAACGAAGGTGGCCGATTTTTGGAGATTTCCCGACGAGATTCTCGTTGGTTTTCGAAGTTTTTGAAGGTATAGACTTGTTCTACCCTTAATTTAGAGTACGTAGGAAGAAAATGGGACAAAATGGTGCAAAAATGACGGAGAAAAGTGGATTTGCAGGTTTTCGGCGACCGGTGGCCGGCGCCGGTGAACTCGAGGTTGAAGACGACACGTGCCTTGCACGTGCCGCGCGTGGGGGCGCGTAGGCCCGTGCCACGTCAGGCGTGTGGGGGCGCGTGCCACGTCAAATTTTTTTTTAAAAATTCTGCGACGCTCGTGACGTCGAGTAGGTCGCGATGGTATATTCGTATGCCAAAATTGAGCTATGTATGAGAAGTTATTTCCGTTTTTGCGTGTATGTGCTTAAATAACGTATTTATAGTAATTTCTCATATAGGTGAGACATATACCGAGGACGAGCGTAGCCAGGCTAGACGCGGGGGCTACGACCCAGCGACTTATCAGTGAGTGGGCAGCTATTTACCGTATTTACCTATATGTTATTATTATTTTCCCAGAAAACGATAAATGAACGTTTATGTGATTTTAATGCCATGCAAAGTATTCATATATTATTATTGATGCATTAATGATTGCATATTCATATGTTGGTGCTGCGGACGCACAGGTAAGTGTCAGGTAAGATTATATGCTGGTTATGATGAGAATGATGTGATATGATGTGATTAGAGCTCATATACTTGCACATTGATATTAGTGCTCCCGCCCAGAGTTAGGGGCATAGTCTTTCACGTGTCGTTCACCTCCCGCACCGCATGCTCGCCTTGGATCCAAGTTAGGTGCACAGTCTTGTCGTATAGATCACCTTTGAGTGGGTTCGACTCGTAGGTGACCTGCGAATCATTCGCACAGTCTTCACGTGATTGTAGCACTAGAGCATATTTACTTGATATACATGATGATGAGTAGACCACCAGATGTGGTAGTGATGATTGTGCAGTATTGATATACATGATGTTATGAGCTATATGAGATATTAGATGGCCGAGGGCCAAGATGATTACCTGGCATTTGATCACATCAACAGTTTATGATTGAGTTTCTGTTTTGGATACTTTGGCATGGCATACATATACTTTTCAACATGATTTTGAGAACCTATATGTATATATGAGTATATATTTTGATTCAGGGAAATTATACAGGTTTTACGGTGAGGGGCTATATGTTTGAGTAAAGATTGGTTTTGAAAGGAATTGTTTTGCTGACCCACTCAGTTTTGTTTTTTGCCCCTCCAGATACTAGGTAGCTAGAGGTTCTTTTGGTGGACGCGAGGGCTTATCGGCAGTTCTGACACATTCATTTATGTATGACACCGGTGGTGTTATCTAAACTTATATCATGCTTGACTGCATTCGAACTTAGAACGCTCTGATTATGTATAAGTACCTTATTATGCCTCTAGTACACTATCTTTCCTAGGTTGCTAGTGGTTTTGGTTTTAATTAGTTCGTACTTAGTTATCGATTCTCGCTTCCGCACCGTGCACATGGCTACGTCACACTCACGTGACGGCCAGCACGCCCCACTTTCGGGTCGGGGTGTGTCAGGTACAAATTAAAAAAAGGGTTGCAAATTAAAAATGGATACAAACTAAAAATAAAATTATATGATAAAAAATTTAGCCATAAATATAAATATACTAATTGTAACATTTTTAACATTAAATGAATATATTTAGAAATAAAAAATATTTATTATTGAAATAATTAATTATGCTATTAATACCAAGGACTTTGATCAAAAATTGAAAAGAAATAAGGTTTTAATCAAATGAGTAACAAAAGAAAGGATGAGAACCTAATTTCTCCTTTATTAAAACTCTTTATTTTTATGTCCATTCCGCCACTATTTAAAATTACATTAATGAAATTCTCTTTGTTAATTAATATAAATGAAAAAACATCTTTATATTCTATCACAACAATAAAATTAAGGACTGTAACATAATTTCACAAATTTTTTTTACCTCACCTACATGTAAGTTTATCATATCTAATTTTTTTAAAAAAAAAAAACCTCTCTCCCTCTCTTCTCAATTCTCTCTCACTCTCTTCTCAATTCTCTCTCACTTTGTTCCTCTCTTCTTCAGTTTTAGTAACCAAGGTAAAAAAATTTCACACACACTCTGTGTGTGGGCATATACTAGTGTTAAATTATGAGAATTAATTAAAATCCATAATTTATGCATCTTTCTTTTTTGTTTCCTATTTTGAATGTCTTGCCATGGGGCACCTGCAACGCATATAAACAAAATAGTTACCTATCAAAACTATAATAAGCAATATAAAATACCTTACCAAATCTATTTAAGTTAACACGATACTCAAATTTATTTAGTAGGAGGTTAACTTCCCAAATTTATTTAGTAGAAATTTAGAAGGGAAAATATGAATAAAAAAAACATATACTCTTATCTACCTGATAGATAGGTAATTACACAAACATAATACGCACAGAAACCAATTTCTATATATAAAAACATAGAATGTATCTACAACATAAAATATAAATTGACATCCAAATACGTATGACACCCACACAGATTGAAAAACACAAAATCCCAAACTCATCATACCTCCAATATAGGCAATGGAACATCGAAAACTGAAACCTTATATAAAAATGAATCTTACAATTGCTTGCCTTATATTTATTGGCATAGTAGAGTAAACATAGGAGTGCAATATTTACACAATCTTTTTTTACTTTTTACACACCTTTTAAAATTTTGACTTTCAAATCGGATGAACAGAAGAAGATTAAAAGACAGAAATTAACAACCAGTTGTGGATAGTACACCCTTAAACATAAGAGGAAAAAGAAAAAAGAAAGTTGAAGAAGATTCATGAAGGTGACAAGTGCCAAAATTCCAAATAAACTGTAGTTCAAATATTAACAAGGGGAATTTGTTTAAGCAACTTTTAATCTCTCTTGGAATTGGGGCTGAATTTTGTAAAGGTCCTTCTATAGTTCCTGTTTTTTGGCATCTGCTACAGATGGCCTTGCTAAAGGTAACCTGGGTCTTATGGCTTGTGGTGGGGTTTTCCGAGATTCTGCAGGTTATTTTCTTGGAGGTTTTTGACTGAGCTTGGGTTATCGTACTTCTTTCTATGCAAAGCTTCATGCTGTCATTCTTGCTGTGGACTTGGCTCACGCACGGGATTGATAAAATTGACTCTTCTAACGTGATATCTTGTTTTGCTTCTGGTTTTTGTTTTTTTCCTCCTCCTTGATCACTCCAGACTCATTGGAAGAAAGGTATTTTCTGATTGCATCACATGGTATTCTGTTGATCTCTTACATTTCGAGAAGGGAATGCAGTTGCTAATAAATTGGCCAATTTAGGGCTTCTCTTGTCTTCACTTGTTTGACATGCCACCCCTCCTATAGAGATTCTTCCTTTTTTGCAATCAGATTTCTTGGGTATGCCGGTCTACAGGTTTATTTTCCCTTCTTGATGTGTAGTTTTCTTTTTACCTAATTTTTTTTGGATTTTCCTTTTTTGGTTTACAGCTTGTCTTGCATGTTCTTACCTTTTAGGTTTTATTTTAGAGAGTTTTGGTCATATGTCCACCCTTTTCTTTTCTTGTATTTTCTATTTTCAAGAGGGTTAAGTCCCCCTTTTTTTTCTTGTGTTTTATTTTCAAGAGGAGTAATGTGTATGTTTCCCCTCTTTTCTTGAATATTGTTTTTCTTGCTTTATAAGGAGTAAAGTTTTTGTCCTAGGTATATCTTTTTTTTTAATCAATAAATTTTTCTTATACTGTTAAGGTTTTCTTTAAAAAAAAAACAATTTCGAATCATAACAATTAAAAACCATTAAATCTAAGTATGACTGAAAGATAACAATTTATTAAGTCTCCACTGAAAAAATAGGGTTACCCTACGGGTTTAATTATTAAAGGGCGATAACAATAATAGAGTTTGTCCTGACTTAAAGTTCATAAAGATGGACTTCGTTTAATGTTGTCATCCATTACATGTTATATACACGTCATGGCTATCTCACCCACAAGAACCATGATTACTAGAAGTCGACAACAATAATAGAGTATTGTGGACCGTCCAAAGATGAAGAAGTTCTGAAGTAGGATTCTCTTCTTCTTCTTTTTACTTTTGTTTTTTTCCCTCCTATTCTCTCATTTTTTTTATTTGAACGGTTACATTTTTTTATTTGAACGGTCACAGTTAAGTCACTCTAATATTTTATATTAATTTTTTATAAAAAAAATGAATGTGAGAGGAGATGATGAAAAGATGAGGAGAGAGAATCATAGTCCAAAAGTTCTTGTGTTCTTTGATATTTCAAATATTTTAATCTTTAGATTATGCATTTTTTTATTTTCTAACTATTAAAATGTATGTATTTTCTAAATGAAAATCTCTTTTAAAATCTCAAAATATATAGGAGAAATTAGGTTTTCATTCTTCCTTTTGCCACTTTATTGATTAAAATCTTATTCCTTTTCAATTTTTGATCAAAGTCCTTGGGTATTAATAATATCATTAATTATTTCAATAAAATGTCTGTATTAATAACATCATTAATTTTTTATCAAAATCCTTGGGTATTAATAACATCATTAAAATGTCCGTGCTAAGGACCGCATCCATTAATAAAATGAGTTTCACAAAACTATAAACAAAATTTTTTCAATTACATGTTATGGGCAACCGTCTGAAGGGGAACCACGCTTACTATACTTGGCCCAAAAGCAAGTCTGCATAGACTCGCTAGACACGTGGGTTTCCACTAGCATTTATATGAAAATTTCAAAATGGGGCCCACTTTGAAAAAAAAACCAGACATTAGATATATTTTTGTTTCCCATTTTAACCCTCTCGCAGAAAGAAGAGGAAGAAGAATATGGGTTAACGCTTCATAAGGATGGCAATTTAATCTATCAAACTCAATCCCCGTAAATAACTGATCCAAACAGTTCGGTTTCGGATTAAATTTTGAATACTATATGGTTATGGATAACTATCGGATAAATTTTTTGATTTTAGGTTTGGTTAGGTTATTGGGGTATCCGTCCCGAACTCATGCTCGAAACCAAAATGTTTTTATTTTTTTATAAAAAAATATAAATATTTATTATATAGAGAATAGTTACCAATAATCATGCATTAAGTCCGTACTAGTACCTATATGCATTGTATTATTAATAACTAACATATGCCCTACATTTTGTGAGTGAGAATAATTTTTATTTTTATTTTAAAATGGGAAGGAGAAAGAGAGAAAAAAAGAATGTGGATTAGAGTGAGAAGTTTTTTTTTTTATATTTTATTTTTTAAAATTAGAGGATGTTATATCACCCTTGGGTGAGGTTTTGAAAAAAAAAACTGTAAAATTTAGTTTGTACAAATTTACTTTATTGCCTATGATTTTGTTTTGTTGTAGAAGATAAAATTATCTTTTTACCCTCTTTTGATTGACAAATAGGATTTTATTAACGTCGTTATAGATATAAAGTCACATCCCGGCCCGGGGCGGACCACTTCCCGGGCCCACTCCATCACCGTAGCAAGATATTGTCCGCTTTGGGTCCCGGTCACGCCCTCACGGTTTTGTTTCTGGGAACTCACGAGCAACTTCCAGTGGGTCACCCATCATGGGAGTGCTCTAGCCCCCTTCTCGCTTAACTTCGGAGTTCCTACAGAACCCGAAGCCAATGAGCTCCCAAAAGGCCTCGTGCTAGGTAGGGATGAGAATATACATTTAAGGATCACTCCCTTGAGCGATGTGGGATGTCACATATAAATCATGTGCTTAAGAGTATTAATTTCGCTTTTAATAATATTAGTACCAATTGTATTAATAACACTATTTAATATTTAATATTTGATCTTATTTAATATATGCATTTGTATCAGTAGTCTAATTAAATTTGTTTTATTTAAAATTTACTATTTAATTATAAGAAAAACCGTGGCCGATAAACAATTCTTTACTTAACGAGTTCAGTTATGAGAAAAAACTTGTTAGAAGATTCTCCAGTTTCGAGTTCGGAGAAAATAAACGGGTTTGGATATAAGAATGACATATCCAAACTTGATCTGCTCCGTTGCCATCTCTATTGCTTCCTAGGCTTGATGGAGGGTATAACAGGAAATAAAAGTAGATGAATAAAGCCAGAAAAAAGAATCTGCGATCGTGACCATTTATCGTACATAATTTTCGTTAGGTACTATTTATATTTAATTTTAATTTTAAATTTTAAAATAATTTCTAATCATTCGATGAAAGATAAACGATCACGATCACAAGATCACTAGGATTCCTAAGAAAATGATCTTACAAGGATCCTTTTCCAATAAAGCCCATTGCGTCTTTTGAAAACTAAACCACGTGGAATCCTAGTGGAGACTCAGGGGAGGGTTGGACTCGCTTTTGAGCGAGTCTCCAAGCAATTTTCTTTTGGTAACTAATGTTTTATTAAGAGCTTAGGGAGAGTCTCATTTATTAGAGTTTCTTTAATATTTTTATTTTTTATTGAAAATTAAAGAATTTTTTTTATTAGCACTTCACATAGTATTGAATACACCTATATTAATATTTATATACTCTAATATGTAATAACAATTTCAACCATATAAGGTCTTAAAAGAAAAAAAAATTTAAAGACATCCCAATCACTTTTAATGTGTATCAAAAAATTATTTATCTTCTTCACCTCTTAAAACAACTATCACCCTCTATTGTGAAACACAATCCTAACCAATAAAACTACAAATACGTTAATTAGGAAAAAAAATAAAAAATGGAGTATATGTTAATTAGGAAAAAAAATTAAAAATGGAGTATGAGATTGGCGTTTCAAGAGTTTCACATGAGGTAAGACTTCATATTCTTCATTGTTTTAGATGATTTCAACAACATGGACATGCCTATAATGATATCTCTCAAATAAAGTAGGAGGCTGTGTTATGCCTATACAGCCGCTTCCGACAGATATCCAACTTTGTTTCTAATTATTATTTAAAACATGAATGATTGAACAGATAATTATTATCCCTTAAGTAAAGTATGTGATGAGGAGGGTCCTAGGAAGCAAAAGAATGTGATTATCTTTAGCATCGAATGATTCGCCATAAAATATATGTCCAGGCATAATTCCTCCCTATAAACCTTTGGCTTTCTTGAATCATGTAAACTCAACAGATCCTGTCCAAAATTAAGGATAGTTTAATTTCCCGCAACATATGAAATTAAAGCCTTAATATATCATATGGTTAATCAATAAAATCATTAGTGAACATATAAAAAAAAACCATGAAACAAAACAAAATGATGAATAATAAACAACAAAAACGTGTCTTTCTAGTTCCTAATCTTAAAAATTTAAGATTATGTGATCAATCAACAAAATCATTAGAGTATAAAAGAAACCAAGAAACAAACAAATTGATGAATAAATTAAAGTAGAAACTATAAACACTTATCAAAATTGCAAAACAACAGTTATAGTAAAACATAAATAAAAGTAGTCTTTAATTTTCCGCAACAATTGATATTAAAGCCTTGATGGTCCCCCTTAATGATGTCACTAAGTACTCTATTATTGTTATTGTCTTTTAGTAACCATGGTATTCGTTCGTACGATGAAGCTTTAAACAAAATCTATCTTGTGAAATTTTAACGCTTAACTTTTGGACAGCAAGTGGTGCATTTTTTGAAAAGCTGAACTCTTGAATTATGAGGCCAAAAGTAAAATGACAAATTGTGCATGAAACACGAGTTTTGTGCAATGCGTCAAAAAGTGGTAGATAGGAAAATAATTGTTGATAGATATATGACCTAATAATTGTTCATAGATATGACCTAATAATTGTTCATAGATATGACCTAATAATTGTTCATTATTTCAAGCAAGATTCCAATCAAATTTGCATGTACACCACTAAAAAAAAATTCAATCATTCATAGACATATGTGTAAAGAACGACAACTTTAAACAAAGCTTGGAGCTTTAAAGCTTAACTTGTAGACAATGAGTGGAGTTTTTTAAAAAAGCTTTGACTCTTGAACACTGATGGCAAAAGCAGAAGGCCAGATAATGTGTGAAACAGGATTTCCAATCGTTCATAGACATGTGTAAAGGATGACAACTTTAAACAAAGTTAGTTGTTTTGAGCTTTAACTTTTGGACAGTAAGTGGAGTTTTTTTTTTTTTTTTTTAAACACTTGAAGTCTTGAACATTGATGTCAAATTTTGCATGAAACACAGAGTTTCGCTCCCCTCAAATTCGGCACTGATGCTCCGGGAGCATATATAAAACAGAAACCTGACATATAGGATAAGTTTTTATATAAACCAAGGACATACATGGAATATTAATCGTGAACCGCATGCATGTTGTCTGTATGTATTATAATTATTGGGGTTTGGAATGCATAAACATTAATTAGAAGACATATTTACATTAAGTCTCTAGCAACAGATTAATGTCTTAGCTCAGTTAGCGATTAGTTGCATTACTTGATTTCTAAGTATAAGTCTGTAAAAGTAAGCTACATATATTAATTAACAGAACTTAGCTACGCTTGTATTGATCCAGTTAGTGAAATAATCAGGGATATTTTTCTCATTACTTCTCTTACATAAATACAAGACCCAATAGTTATACGTGCCTGCTGGCTCAGACTAAAACATTCAGGGCAAATTTATAAATAATTGATGAACTGCAACAGGGCAAAATAGATGATGATAAGAGGAATAAAGGTTTAGTTGGTCCAAGAGGGATAAAGGCAGAATGTTTAAAATTGAATAAGATGTTGTTGGTTACATAAATGTAATCCTTAACTTTTGGTTTAGAAGAAATTTTTCTTTGTGACTGGAACACGAGTGTTACACCATGTGTTTTGGTTGATCCTGAAATTTTGGGGGCCTTGTGCAAGACTCCAAGGGAGGCCCTTAAAAAGTATAGAATTTTGGTTGATATGCTTTCTTTTACATTTTAATTTTTATGATTAATTATAGATTGAGTTAAAGAAAAAAAAAAATGGTGCTGTGGTTAGATACATATTTGCTGTGTAAAAGAAAAAAAATTTGGTGTTGTGTTTTTGGGTTCGAAACTCTTTATTTTTACATACCCAATAAAAAGCCCTTAGAGGGTCTAACATTTTGTTGTTATGCTTTCTTTTACATTTTAATTATGTTCACATATAATTGAGATGATGCAATGGGAAAAAAAATCTCAATGTGGTGGCTAGGTACCTATTTACATCCCCTATGTTTTTGGGTTTGAAACACCATGCTTTAAATTAAAAAAAAAATTTAAAACAGAACTCATTCATTTAAATACCAAAACAATTAAAATAAAACAAAAAAGAAATTAAAACAAAACATTAAATAAAAGCCACGCTTTAAATACCCAAAAAATTAAAATAAAACACAAAAAAAAAAGGCACCGGGTAGAGTCAAACTCATTTTCATGGTACATGTATTATGGATAAGAAGGAAGACAATTGGGCTAATGAGTTATGGATAAGAAGGAAGACAATTGGGCTAATGAGAAGACTTTGGTTCGTCATTGCAAATTTAAAAAGGTATACTACATCTACAGGTAAAGTAAAATCGTAATCGGGGACCCTTCTAAGGCCTAGTTTGGTATTGCTGTGCTTTGAAAAAAAGCTGCTGTGAGAATAAGCGGCTGTGCTGTGAGAATAAGCGGCTGTGAAATAAATCAGCTAAGTGTTTGGTAAACATTTTTGTAAAAGTGCTTTTAGAAAAAAAAGCAGTCTGATAGTGGATTTTTCATTAAAGGAGCACTGTAGCTCCGTGTGCTTTGAAAAAAAGCCAGTTTTCCAAAGCTACAAATAGGTGCTTCAGCTTTTTCCTTTGATTTCAGCTTATTCTCACAGCAGCTTCCAAAATAAGCCCTTTTTTTTTAGTTTACCAAACACCAAAACGAGTCCCAGCTTTTTTTCATGGGGCTTTTTTAATAATCACCTCAACCCCAAACGGGGCCTAAATTTGGGGCCTTGTGCGGTGACACTATTTGCACACCCTCATGGCTAGTTTTGATTTTTATATAAGGAAAACTAATGAAAAGAGTTTGAAAACTTTGAATTTTAATCCCCAAATGACCCAACCAATTAGGCAATTGAATCCCCAAAATCCGAAAAGTTCTCTCCACCCCAGCCAAATTAGATGGGCTACTTGTGGCTATAATACCCTGACAAATTGAAAATATATGATTATGTGGAAAAAAAATTATTGGAAAGTGAAAAGACGAAAATGTCTCTCCTTGACTAAACGTAATTTTATGAGGGCATATTTTATCCTCATATATTTTATCATATTTCTAAATATATTTGAATATAGGATGACCTTACGAGCGCGTATGTGCAAACGGATCCTAATTACGAGTTAGAATAGAGAAGTTACGAGCCTCAAAAGTAGTGAAACTTTTTAAACATGTGGACTTACTATTAGTAGAGGGTCTATAATTAGTCACCCTGAAATTAGAAGGTTTCCACTTCGGGAAACCTGGTGAAAATGCCCAAATAACCCAAAAAAACCCCATTTGTCCTCTCGCGACCTCCCATTTTCCGAGGTCGATTCCGACCAACTCAGGTGGAATTTTTCGACGCCACCACTACCACCATCTTGAAGCTCTCACTTCCCTCTACAAAATACAACCACAAACCACCTTGATTAGCCATCGTATGTGGCAATGTGAGGCCATAAAAATCGATGAAAACCAATGGTGCTCCCGCCACCCTTTTCATTTTTCGGTGAATCGACAAAGCGATGGCTGATGCCACAACTTCGGTTTTGTAGCCCATCATCCCAGGAGTAAATCCCAACAAACTTTGATCCCGTTAGACCACCGTGGGCGACGAATCGACATCGGGAAGCTTTAGGCACCAACCGGTTTTATCTGCGGAATTGACCCTCTTTCGTCCACTTTTGGACTTCGTGGCAGGCATAAAACTTATTCCTTTTGTTGAGCTCTATCTTCCTGTAAATTTTGATAGAATTTGGAGTTAGACGAAAAAGTGGGTTTCTGGTCGCCGAAAACCACCACGTGTGGGGGAAAATATGTTTACATGGATTTTGGACAGCGAGACATCCTTGATGTCCTGAGCCCATATCCAAATTCCATTCATTGAAATTTGATGCGATGATTCGAATATTCAAATTTTTCGAATAATTGTATCGCCATATGATTTTTCGTAATTGACAACCATTGAACCGTTGGATCGTCACCAAAATTTGAGACATTATAGTACATAATATTTGAAGACCTTAGGAACTACGGATCAAGAATCCGTCGCATGGATCTTCTCGAATTGGATTTGAAAGTTAGTAAATTAAAATGACTCTAATGTTGTGATTGGCGGAGATCCGACCATTAGATTGAAATGAAATTTTAGTATGTTGTTCTAGAAGCGTAATGTGAACTACGAATGGCTTGATCCCTTAGTAGGGTACATAGGCAATCTAACGAGAAGGTTAGATGCAGCCATAATAAAATACCTGAGATAAAGTTTTTAGTGAAATTTGCTAAGAAAATGAATTTGGGGCCTATCTTAGCAGTTAGCTTCCGAATTAGAAATTTCAAGTCGTTACAGTGGCCTTACACAACCTGACTGAGCAATCGAGTGAGGATAACCTAAGAGCAACTCCAGCATGAGGAAGGCCCCCTAGGGGAACTTCACATTCAATCCCCTCCAATGAAAAGTCCATGCCGTTTGCATCTCCACCCCTAAACAGAATAGTCATGGCAATAGGCAATAAAATATTAGTATTTTTTATTTTATAAAAAATAAAAAAAATAATTTTATTTGTAATTTCGGATAGAGTTTTTAATTGGTCTCATTGTACCACATGTCATTAAATAAGAAATTACAACCCAAGGTATTTTAGAAAATATAAAATTATGGTGTAAATTGGAAGATAATAATAACATATTTATAGAAAAATTAAATCAATTTTTTTTTCAGATTTTTTACATTTTTTTTTACTTTTTATTATTAATTTTATACATTTTTATTAATATTTTATATTAACTTTAAAACGTGGTTGATGTTAGGACACATAGCCTCGGGCTCTCGAGCCACCAATTCAAGCCAGACCTCTCACTCGAGCCCCCCTCCCGCCTGTCCGTTGGGCAAAGGCTCTTGCTGAAGCTGCTCTAACTGTGCTACCGAGTGGATATGATGCCAACATGACGTCTGTCAAGAATCTTTCATTTTCTTTGAGGGGTAGACAGAACGAAAGAAGATAAAGGGCAGAGGTTTGGAGTCAAACTTACGGTTGGCTTCATCGAGCAGCGTCACAATAATGGTCAGGGAGTGGAGTCTTCTAGAGTTAGGCCTGGACATGGATTTAGGCCTCGATGAGGGTGGCGAGATGCTCCTAGAGATAGGAGGCGCATACGCCGAAGGTCCTGGTGAAGTCGGAGAGGTTCTTATTGCACCTCACCAATCTGGTTCTTGATATTTCCAAATCGAGGAAACGATGGACATAATAATGAGGAAGATGAAAATGTGATCAAATATGAGAAGAAAAGAAGACAAAGTTAATGGAAGATTGCTTGTCATGATAGCGTGAGTTCGAACTTTGTTGACTCTTTAATCTAACAAATCTATCTTTTGACAAAAAAAATGTTAATGGAAGATTCAAAGGTTGAATGTGGGATTGAATAAAAAAATAAGGGGTGTGGTATCCACACACCCCAAATTACTTTTAACACATCTCTTGTTAATTTATGTTCGTTGATCTTCTTCAATTCATTCGATCCGACGGTCGAAAATTAGAAGAGTGTGTGAGACCAAAAATAATCTAAGATGAAAAGTTGAAAATAATATTGTTTTTTATTGCCCACTCAGCAGGTGGGATGAGAGAGAGTGAGATTGATTAAAAAATAATATTAATTTTTAAAATAATATTTTAATATCATTAATTGTCTATTGTCTTAAAAGACGCTATGCGCTAGTTGGGGTCTAGCGCCTAGGCGGCTAGGCAGAGACCTAGGTGGATTTAAGTAAAATTATTATATATCGTATAAATAAGTGTTTATTTATACTCAAATAAATACATAATTATATTGAGATACATAAATTGCAAAAAAGAATGACATATAAATTATAAAGTATTAGAACATATAACATAGGGAACAAGCATATAATGAGTGTTCATTTAAGTATTCAACAAGTCTCTAACAATTTAATGAAAAAAATAAAATAAAATGCAAAATGAAAGTTATCTATTTTCTGTCTAAGTGAGAGTCGTGACCTAGGTGGGTTAGGTGGGCGCCTAAGCAGGTATAGGCGCAATTTCTTAATTTTCAAACACTTAGAGATTAATCGGGGCGGTGACCAACCGCCTAGCACCACTTCGACAGTTAAATATGTGTGAGGTATCATAAAGTCTATGAAAAGTTTCACTTTGAGAGAGTCTCCTTAACATTTCTCTTGTGATATAATAATGTTTGCTTTTGATGGGACAACATATACAGAAAGGAACGGGGCGGGAGTGAAAGACGAATGACCTTTCTTTCGTGATTGTTACTATTTGGACCACAATATAAATTGCATTGTTGACCACTTTTATAATATAGATGACTCTCATTTCCACAAGTGGCTTCGTAGTAGACAATGATGAAGCTAGGATTTCACGTGAAGCAGAACCTTTCACAAATGTTAAGGTGATACTATCCACACATTCATTTTTATCTCTCATACACATCTCTCAATTTTTTGACAATTTAACTAAAGTGTGTGAGAGGTGAAAAGTTGAAAATAATATTGTTTTTTATTGCCCACTCAACTGGTGGGAGGAGAGAGAGTGAGATTGATTAAAAAATAATATTAATTGTCTATTGTCTTAAAAGGATAAGTTAGGACCTAGCGTGTTAGGCAGATGCTTAGGTGGATTTAAGTAAATTTATTATTTATCGTATAAATAAGTGTTTATTTATACTCAAATAATATATAATTATATTGGATACATAAATTGTAAAAAAGAATGATATATAAATTATAAAGTATTAGAACATATAACATAGGGAACAAACATATAATGAGTGTTCATTTAAGTATTCAACAAGTCTCTTACAATTTAGTGAAAAAAATAAAATTAAATGTAAAATTAAAGTTATCTATTTTTTGTCTAAGTGAGAGTCGTGACCTATGTTACAGCCCGTCCCGAAATTATTAATTCCGAAGATGTGAAATTACAAAAATAACCTTGATCGGGATTAAGGTACGTAAATGTGACGTTGGTTTTAATTTAAGTTCCTACTTTTTGGTTAAGGTGAATATTTTGTGGGTTAAGAACTTAGACTTAGGTTTATTTTTTTGTGGTATTAATTTTGTAGTTAGAATTGGGTAGGACCTCACATGGATCCCCACCCCTCATTTTCCTCCCCAAAACCCGTACGTTGTCTCTCTCTCTTCCTCTCAATCGTGAACCACCACACAAACTCACCTAAAACTTCCACCAACACCGGATTTAAGGTTACCATTGCAACCCTGAGGACTTCACGATCACGTAGGTACCAAATCCAGGTAAGTTTCACTTCGAAAAACCCCTAGTTCTAAAGGTCCCGTGAATGGTACTGTTCATAAACTTCGAATTGGTTGTGTTTTAGGCTAAACCAAGATCGCAGTGAGCCTTAGGAAGTCCTAAGGAAGCTCGGAGTATAACGTTTGGAAGTTTTGGACGTCGGAATCACTTAGTTCGACGTTGAGCCGATTTTGTGAAATTTTGGAAGGTATGATTTCCGTGGTTTTTAGTGTTTAAAATCATTCCATCGTGATTCTACATGTTAAGGGCTTTAATTTGGTATAAAATTCGAGAAATTTGGACGAAAAACGAGTGAGAATAGCTAAGTTGAAATTTACCCAGTTTTCCGGTGACCGGAGTCCGGCGAGAACCCATCGGAGAAGAAACAGGAATATTCCGTTAGGTTTAACGGAATATTCCTAACGGCATTAACGGTAACCGTTAACTTTTTAACGGAATATTCGGGGTTTTAACGAAATATTCCTGACGGCGTTAACTGACGTCGTCAGCATGCAAGGCACGTGGCCGCGCGTGGGGGCGCGTAGACCCGTGCCTAATTCGGCGCGTGGGGGCGCGTGAGGCCTAGAAAAATTATTTTAAAAATACTACGATGCTCGTGAGGTTGTGTAGATCGTGTTAGAGTATTCATTTGTCAAAATTGAGCATCGTATGAGGAATTAATTGCCTAGTTTGGTTTATGTGCGTTAAATGACGTTTTTTTAGTGGTTTCGCCTTTAGGTGGGACTTATAACGAGGACGAGCACACCCAGGGGCGTCAAGGGGGTTACGATCCGGCAACATACCAGTGAGTGGGCATTTACTTTTTATATATATACCTATATACTCGATTTCTCCCAGAAATCAAACGTAAATGAAAAGTATGTTGAAATAAGATATCAAATATGTTTTGATTGCCATGCATAGAATGTCATGAATATTACGAATTATTGTATGATGCATATATGTGAAATGGTGCGGTGGACGTACAGGTGAGTATCAGGTGAGTATTATTATTGTATGATGATGTTGAGATATGTTGAGCTCATAACCTGCACCATGATATTTGTGCTTATAATATTCACCGCATCGCACGCTCACCTTGGATCCAAATAGATGCTAGTCGTACAGACCACAAGAGGTGGTTCCGACAGGCCAGTCGTACAGACCTTTAGAGAGGTTCCGACTGGTAGGTGACCTTAAATTATGTGCACAGATGATTGATGAGAAAAGCACTAGAGCGTAATATTAACCACTAAGTCGTACAGACTACATTAGGTAGTTCCGACTTATGTGCAGAAGGCCGTACAGGTCACAGATGGTGACTCCGGCAAGATGAAATTTTGAGCTATAGATTCATCCGTACAGGGCCATTAGAGGGTCTCCGGTTGATTACTTTCTTTCACCTGATTTGTTTTATGTTAATGCATTCATACTAAACTGTTGAATTTGGCATGGTACATTCTCTATTGAATCTGCTATGAGATTGATGATTGAGATGGTTGTTATATATATGCTTATATACTATTTTTCTGGGAAAGTATACAGGTATTTCAATGAGGGGTTATAAATGTGGATTTATGAAATGATTTGAAAAAGCTTTATTTTCGCCCACTCACGTTTTCTGTTTTGCGCCCCTCCAGGTTCTAGTTGATAGTTGAGGCGTGGGTGGCCTACGAGGACTCCTTCGGCGTTCTGACAGACTAAATAAATGTAGGATTCACCCGAGGGTGTTGTAAAATAGTATGGTTCTACTTGACTGCACCTAGATGCTTATGCTCTGTTTATGTGTGTTTAGTACCTTTTTATGCACTTTGAACGCTAGGTTGTTAATAACTGCAATTAGTGGGTTTTTTTTTTTTGTTGGCTCGTATTTTGTGATATTATCGTTTCCGCCTGCACTTATGGTTACGTCACGCTCACGTGACGGCCAGCACGTCCTAGTCTTCGGGTTAGGGTGTGTCAGTTTGGTATCAGAGCATAGGTTGCAGTCCTGTATAACTAGTGAAATCTTCTATTGATTTTTGATGTCTTTTGTCAGAATTATGCCGCCTCGTAGAGAGCCCCGCCGTGCTGCTGAGCCTAATCTCCCAAATGTAGCTCAGTTAGGGGAAGCAATGGCTCAGTCTTTTCAGGCTAATATCCGTCCTCCTCAGAGAACGCCCGTAGAGACGATGTATAATCTGAAATTGGAAACCTTTGAGGGAAATGAAGGTTATGAGGGGGCAGAAAAGTGGTTGGATCGGATTGAGCAGACTTTTCAAGTGATGCAGAGTCAGGGGAACCTACCTGAGAGTAGATGGGTCGAGACTACCATTTGGTTTTTAAGCCGTGAAATTGCAGTTTGGTGGGGAAATGAAACTAAATTTCTGGCACCTGAGATGGTGCAAGATTGGAACACATTCAAGGGAATATTTAAGAAAAGATTTGTTCCTCCGGAGTACATTGATAGTAAGAAACAGGAGTTCACCCAACTGAAGCAAAGAAAGATGTCGGCGGGTGAATACTACAGAAAGTTTACAAATTTGTCTCGTTATGATCCGGAAGTGGCTGCTAATCCAGTGGAAATGCTTCGCCGATTTAAGTTGGGATCAAAGAAGAAATGGCGAACATTTGCTAGCGCACTTCCTTGTGCTAACTATCATGAGTTTTCTGGGATCATGGTTCGGATGGACGAGTCCGAGAAACTTCCTAGTGATAGTGACGAAGAGGAAGATAAGAATGGTGGCAACTAGAGGAATGATGGCAAAGGTAAAGGTATCTCCTTCCAGGGACCTCGTCAGACGCAGAATTTCAAGAAAAGTGGAATGAGTTCGAGTTCTTCCAGTGGTGGATTTAGTGCCACAGGTCCGAGGAGAGGAGGTGGTAGGTTTGGTAATGGACCTAGATTTCCTGTTCAGAGAGGCTTTGGTGGTGCTGGTGGTTCTGGTCCTCCGTTATGTCGCCGTTGTAATTTCCGACATCATGGGGAATGTAGGAGAATCAGTGGTGCATGCTTTACATGTGGTCAGCTAGGACATCGAGCTATGCATTGTCCCCAGGGTCAACAGAGACCCCAGCAGCCTGTTATGCCAGCTCCAGCACCGACTCAGCAGAACTTTAATTCAGGCAGTTATGGCCAGTTGGGTCGTGGTGGTGCTTATCACTATCAGGGTGATGCTGCTCCTCATGCTTCGGGACAATATCAATATTCCCAGGATCCTTATTATCAGAGTGGATATTCTCAGGACCAGGGAGATTATACTTCATATCTGTCTATGCCAGCTAGCGGATCTCAGTGGTATCAGGGGGGTCAGCCCCAACAGAGAGGGGTTGCTGCTAGTGGAGCAGGGCCGTCTAGGCAGCCTGCCCAGGCAGGTCAAGGACGTACTCATCAAGGACGAGGTAATCAGGGTGGCAGAGGTCGTGGAGGACGACAGCCAGCTCAGGGACGTATTAACCACATCTCGCTGCAAGATGCTCAGAACCATCCAGACTTGATTATGGGTACGTTGAATGTTCTTGGTCATTTTGCTAGAGTCTTGATTGATTGTGGTGCTACACACTCTGTGATTTCTCATACATTTGCTCAAATGACACAACCTCATCCTTCACCTCTAGGGTTTGATTTAGAGTTTGCTATGCCTAAAGGGGATAAATGTTATGTTGATAGTTTTTATCCTGGGTGTCCAGTGATGGTAGATAATGTAGTTATGCTTGCTAATCTTATCCCGTTAGACATCGTGGAATTTGATGTGATTTTAGGGGCGGATTGGTTGCATTATAATCGCGCCCATATAGACTGTTACGGGAAATCAGTTACTTTTCTTCGTCCTGGACTACCCGAGGTTACATTTGTGGGTGAAAGAAGTGGGGTGAGGCATGGTGTTATTTCTGCCTTAAGGGCAAAAAAGTTGTTATCCAAGGGTTGTCAGGGATACTTAGCACATGTGGTTTTGAATGATGTTGCTCCCAGTAGTGTGGAGGAAGTCGGAGTAGTCAGACACTATCCTGATGTGTTTCCGGATGATTTGCCTGGATTGCCTCCAGATAGAGATGTGGAGTTTTCGATTGATTTGCTTCCAGGTACAAACCCTATCTCTTTGACGCCTTATAGAATGGCACCAGCGGAATTAAGAGAATTGAAAATTCAATTGCAAGAATTAATTGATAAAGGTTTCATCCAGCCTAGTTCTTCACCGTGGGGAGCTCCGGTGTTGTTTGTAAGAAAGAAGGATGGAACTTTGAGATTGTGTATTGATTACAGGCAATTGAATCGGGTAACGATTAAAAACCGTTATCCATTGCCTCGTATAGATGATTTGTTCGATCAACTCAAGGGTGCCTGTGTGTTTTCTAAGATCGATTTGAGGTCTGGGTATTATCAATTAAAGATTAAAGATGAGGATGTTTATAAAACGGCTTTCAGGACTCGTTATGGGCATTATGAGTTTTTGGTTATGCCATTTGGATTAACTAATGCCCCTGCAGCTTTCATGAGATTGATGAATGAAGTATTCCAAGAATATCTCGACAGGTTTGTTATTATTTTTATTGATGATATCCTGGTATACTCTAAGTCGAAATTAGACCATATTCGACATCTTAACTTGGTGTTAAGGAAGTTGAGGGAACACCGATTATATGCCAAGTTTAGTAAATGTCAGTTTTGGCTGGATCAAGTGGCATTTTTGGGACATGTGGTATCGGCTCAGGGAATTCAAGTGGATCCTCAAAAGATAGCAGCAGTGGAAAGTTGGGAACAACCTCGAACCGTCACTGAGGTACGGAGTTTCCTTGGTTTAGCAGGTTACTACCGGCGGTTCGTTAAAGATTTTTCGATTATGGCGCTGCCATTGACAAAGTTGACCAGGAAGGACGTCAAGTTCGAGTGGGATAATAGTTGTGAGCAAAGTTTTCAGCAGTTGAAATATTGCCTCACTCATGCACCGGTGTTAGTACTTCCTGACGATAGTGGTAACTTCGAGATCTACAATGATGCTTCTTTGAATGGTTTGGGTTGCGTTTTGATGCAGCATAGTAAACTGATTGCCTATGTTTCTAGGCAATTGAAGACTCATGAAAGGAACTATCCTACTCACGATCTTGAGTTGGCAGCTATTGTGTTTGCTTTGAAGATTTGGAGACATTATCTTTATGGCGAGAAATGTAAGATCTTTACAGATCATAAAAGTCTTCAGTACCTTTTCACTCAGCATGATCTTAATCTTCGTCAGAGAAGATGGTTAGAATTACTAAGTGACTATGATTGCACGATTGAGTACCATCCGGGTTGTGCAAATGTGGTAGCTGATGCCCTCGGGTGAAGGATGAGGTTGTGTCATTTGAGCAAATGTATGAGAAATCACAGAGTGTGTAGCACCACAATCAATCAAGACTCTAGCAAAATGACCAAGAACATTCAACGTACCCATAATCAAGTCTGGATGGTTCTGAGCATCTTGCAGCGAGATGTGGTTAATACGTCCCTGAGTTGGCTGTCGTCCTCCACGACCTCTGCCACCCTGATTACCTCGTCCTTGATGAGTACGTCCTTGACCTGCCTGGGCAGGCTGCCTAGACGGCCCTGCTCCACTAGCAGCAACCCCTCTCTGTTGGGGCTGACCCCCCTGATACCACTGAGATCCGCTAGCTGGCATAGACAGATATGAAGTATAACCTCCCTGGTCCTGAGAATATCCACTCTGATAATAAGGATCCTGGGAATATTGATATTGTCCCGAAGCATAAGGAGCAGCATCACCCTGATAGTGATAAGCACCACCACGACCCAACTGGCCATAACTGCCTGAATTAAAGTTCTGCTGAGTCGGTGCTGGAGCTGGCATAACAGGCTGCTGGGGCCTCTGTTGACCCTGGGGTTCTGACAGACTAACCCGAAGACTAGGACGTGCTGGCCTACGAGGACTCATTCGGCGTTCTGACAGACTAAATAAATGTAGGATTCACCCGAGGGTGTTGTAAAATAGTATGGTTCTACTTGACTGCACCTAGATGCTTATGCTCTGTTTATGTGTGTTTAGTACCTTTTTATGCACTTTGAACGCTAGGTTGTTAATAACTGCAATTAGTGGGGTTTTTTTTTTTGTTGGCTCGTATTTTGTGATATTATCGTTTCCGCCTGCACTTATGGTTACGTCACGCTCACGTGACGGCCAGCACGTCCTAGTCTTCGGGTTAGGGTGTGTCAACCTAGGTGGGCACCTAAGCAGGTATAAACGCTATTTCTTAATTTTCAAACACTTAGGATTAATCGGGACGGTGAGCAACCGCCTAACGCCGCTTTGACAGTTAAATATGTGTGAGATATCATAGAGTCTATGAAAAGTCTCACTTTGATAGAGTCTCCTTAACATTTTTGTTGTGATATAATAATGTTTGCTTTTGATGGGACAACATATATAGAAAGGAATGGGGCGGGAGTGAAAGAGGAATGACCTTTCTTTCGTGATTGTTACTTTTTGGACCATTGCATTGTTGACCACTTTTATAATATAGATGACTCTCATTTCCACAAGTGGCTTCGTAGTATACAGTGACAGAGTTAGGATTTCACGTGAGCCGGAACTTTTGACAAATGTTAAGGTGATACTATCCACACATTCGTTTTTATCTCTCATACACTTCTCTCAATTTTTTGACAATTTAACTAAAGTGTGTGAGAGGTGAAAATGATGTGTGAATAGCACTACCTCAAATGTTAAAAAAAAATCTAAACGGATAGTATCTACAAAATTACAAAAAATAAAATAAAACAATAAAATATGATACGAGTCCAAAATAATAAATTCTTCGATAATAATTCACAACAATCATACTCGTACTTGACAAATTTTCATATTTTGAAACCGTACCATGATAAACTCGTTATCTATACTATTTAAAATATATTCATCAATATAAGTAACCAAACAATTATTTATCCACAAATCACCCATTCAATTGTATAGGTTGATCTTCACAATATTGCAAAAACACTCGCTCAAGTTTACAAATCCAAAATAAATTTGATAATCAATTAAAAAAATTGCGATAGATCAATTTAACAAAAAACAAAATCATAATTTAAACAAATAATTTGCAAGAGAGATGAGAGAGTAAAATAAAAATATTAGTGTAAAAATTGGGATGCGAAACGAATTTGAAAGGCTGCAGTAGGGAACAAGTAGGCTAAAAATAAAGTGAGGATGGGCCTAGCCCCACCTGGTCCCTTCTTCCCTCCGCCACTGGTAGTATATATAGGCAGTCGACATTGATGGAGCAGACTATCTTCTACAACTAGTGACGAGCTAGCAATAGAAATGAGTAAGCCTTCTCTAAGACCGCAGCTTACTAAGCTTCTTTTATACCATATTCTACTTTGGCAACTTGGACGCTGGCCTCAATCCAAATTCCACTGTAGAGCCGACTTGCCACCAGATGAAGGTATTCATTACCAATTTCACCCTCTCTGTTTTAATCATCAGCTAACTTTCTCGGTATATTGCCTTCAAACATGATTATATATAACCCAAAGTGGATCACAAACACATGTTTAATTAATTAATTTCAGCTAAGAGGCCTGATCATCGTATTTATTAATTACTTAACGAAATATTGGCAGTGAATGCTCTCAGTGTCTTTATGAGCAACTTAGAGTTAAGGCCAGAGCAAATCATTGGAACGACATATTGCGATGACGTAGTCTGCACTTACGGTTTTGTCATCGAATGTAATTGCATTAACGGGAGTGATTGCCGGATCACTGGAATGTATGTATGAAACAATATTTCACATATACACGTTAAATTTTGTTTAATACATATATATATAATTAATTAATGGTATACTAACCTTTTTTTTTGTGTGGACTCATTTTGTGTGGCAGTAGAATGAGCTACTTAGGTTTAACTGGAACTATTCATGAAAGTGTGGGTGATCTTAGAAACCTAACCTACCTGTACGTTAATCTCACTCTTTGTCTGCCTACCAATCTATAATGTAATTTCAGTTGTTTATGTTATATTGCAGACTTCATGACAACTCTGGGTGTAAAAACGAACTACCCTTCACAAAAATATTCATTGAGCAAGGGTTTAAAGAAATTATAAGTTTAATCTAATTAATTTTTTTTATTTCTTTCTTTCAAATATCATATCAAAAGCATTCTATCCAACAACACACTCCATGGCAGAATACCAGATACCTTTGGGAAATTGACGAATCTCCAAGTCCTGTAAGTAAATATTGTTAGAAATTTATATTATAATATTTAATTTCAAAGATTGAATGAAAAAATATATGTCACTCACGCAAAGTGCATATAATTAGGTTTCTTAATAAAACCAAATAGTGAAGCAGTATCATTATGCAAAAGACATGACTTTTGTAATGGTGTATGAATTAGATGAAAAGGTGGCATCAATTCACGAGCAGCCACTACAACCTTTCCTAGAAGTCACTTAGGTTCTTTGTAACTCTTTATCACAGCCGTGTAAAAGCAGAATGAGACAGAGAGTTAATTAGATCGTACTGGACATAAGAGTATTCCTTTGTACTCTATGTTTTTTCTTTGTTGTTCAATTTCGAGTCGTGTCTTAAGAGTATGAAATATATAAAGTTCGCCATAATTCGAAGATTGCAGTGCTTCAACTTAGGATTATAGATTGTTGAATCCTAGGAGACGGACACGTACCGAACTATAAGCACAAGAGTGGGGGCGAAATTCTATCTTCAGGACATTGCATTTATGCAAGTCTCAATTTCTAAGTTTGTCAGTCCTTTTTAATTTATCTCTAGTTGTTTATATTAATTTTGTACATAATTTATGTTGTGAAATTTTTTATGATTATTATCATTGGAGTTCTTTTATTATTTTCATATTTTCTAATATTGTTCCAACAAATATATACTAGATAACTGTACATTGAAATTCATTGTTAATCAATCAACTGGATGCTTTAGTACGTACTTGTGAAAATTAGTGTTTTGAATTGGGGTTCTCTGTATAAAGGGATCTATCGCAAAATCAACTCAATGGTTCAATACCAGCAAGCTTAGGGCTCATGGATTCTCTTCAATGGCTGTAAGGACTTGATGTCGCCAATTTAATTATGAAGAGTCATCTTGATTAATTTCTGTTAATTGTTTTTGTTAAAATTCTTATCAAGTCATTTTCACACTTTATGTATAGATATCTGCAATACAACTTGCTTAGCGGAGATATACCACAAAGTTTTGGTTCACTGACGAAACTTATTGAATTGTGAGTACATTAATTAATTATTTATTTTCTTAATCTCCTCCACCTCATCATGATTTTAATTTGTGATACTAATTCATTTCATACATGTTTTACTTTCTTGGACTTTTGCAGGAATCTGCAGTTTAATATGCTATCTGGCTCAATTCCTGGGGATTTTGGAAATCTTTGGAGTCTTAAAATTATGTTTGTTCTTTGCATACACCACATATAATTATACTTATAGACTTGTGATTTTATTTGTATGCACGTTTAGATAATATATATATATATATATATTATATATATATATATATATATAAAATTAATCTTCTCAAACATTAATTCTAATAAGTCTTTTGTCATTTTTTCCGATAGGGATCTGTCTGAGAATCAGCTCTCTGGTCCTCTTCCAGAAAGCCTCGGAAAGTTGAAAAATCTCACAACCATGTAAGTTTAATTGAAAAAAAAAAATGCTCATCGCTTAAAAACTAAATAAATAGAAATAATAATCAAGAGTTAATATGCAAAAGTAATAAACATTGGAGTGTCTCTTTTCGTTGTTGCAGCTATGTGTCAGCCAATAATTTGAGTGGGGAATTTCCAGACACTTACGGCAACCTCACAAGCCTGAAAAAGTTGTAAGTGTTCACTCCTGTCAAATGATTAATTTGAGGTTTGCCACACAATAATTAAATAATTAAGAGAATATGATGGTGACTGGTGAATGCATACAGTTCAATAGCCGGGAATTACATTTCTGGTCCCTTACCAGTTGAAACCATAGCCAACTGGACTAATATCAATCACCTGTAAGTAATTTTTAGCTTTACACTTAGCAGGTAGTAATTTTAAGGTTTCTCAAAAAGACAAATTTTTTACACGGCGTGCAGGGTGCTCGAGGGAAACAATTTCGAAGGAAACTTGACTGAAAAAATATTCTGCTTGCAAAACCTTCAGTATCTGTATAGGACATCTTCCTCTTTCTTTCACTTTGCTTGTTCTATAATATATATATATATATATATATATATATATATATATATATATATATGAGAGAGATTTTGAATGCGATCCCTTTATATATATATATATATATATATATATATATATATATATATATATGGAAGACTTTAGATGCATTCCTTATCTATCAATATTCTTTTATTAAAACCTTGTTCATTTTCAATTTTTGATCTAAGTTCCTGAAATTAATGTGATAATTTATTTCTATTTATGTTACTATATTTTTTAAGTTAAAAATTTAAATTTATAGTTGTTTATGTTAATAAAATTTTAAATAAAAATCCATAATTTGTGGGATTAAAAATATTAAAATATAAATTATACTATTGTGTGTGTGTGTGTCTGTAGACGTGGGTACATTCATCAAAATTAACAACAAATTATTGTACCAAAACATGGGTACATTCTTCAAAACCACAGAAAAAAAAAGATATTAGGTTTAATAACATTAGTAAATTTCTTCGATAAAACTTGACATGGATACATTATCAAATCAAAGAAAAATAATGTATCTATATAAGTTTAAAAATGGATTAGAAAAAAATTGAATAGATTATATAAAAAAAAAGGGTACTTTTTTCTTGCTATAAAAAATGGTACATTTTACATATAACAAATTGGTATATTTAAGAATGGGTACATTTCAAGATTAAACATTTGAAAAAAATTACATGAATGGGTACATATAAGATTAAAAATTTGAAAACATTTTTTTAAAAGCTAATGGGTACAAACTTATTTTAATTTTTTATTTATTTTGGAAATGTTTTGGATTAAAAATTAGTTAGGAGTTTAATAAAGGTGTGAGTATTAAAATCCTAAATCAATTATTAATTTTTATTTTAAAAAATTATGTAACTGACATATAAATTCATTATTACATTAATGCTAGGAACTTGAATTAAAATCTGAAAACTAATAAGGTTTCAGTTAATGAACATTAATAATTAGGGACCAGATACTAATTTTTTCTATATATATTATGATTAGAGGTTGAAAATGTATATATATTTATTCCTGTGCAGGTTGATAAGTGACCTGGCAAATAATAGTTTCCAATTACCACAAAAAATCAACAACGGTGCCAATTTCATTGCTCTGTGAGTGGTTTGTTGTAATAATTGCTTCTAGCCCAGTTTGTGCCCAAAGGTTTCATTTTTCATTCTTCACGTTGGTTTTCTACAGAACACTGAGGAACTGCTCAATCACCGGCCCAATCCCCAAATACATTGGTGAAGAAATGACATCTCTAAGATACCTGTAATTTCACTTCACTTTTGTAATTTTGTTTTTGGAGTTGTCCTGTTAATTTGGCTGGAAAGAAAATTGAATCAGTTTTAGGGCTTGTTCAATACTCATGAGCGCTTATGCTAGAAGTTGTTTCATTAAAAAAGCTTACTTTTTTTATAATTAAAAGTTCAAGTGATTTCTTGTAAAAAACATATGACGTGCACTATTTTTTTTTCAGAACACTCTTTTATGACCCAAAATCATTTATTACTTTTTGTGACAAACGCAGTCATAAGTGGTTTTAACTACTAGAAAATACTTTTAGCCATTCTAGAAGTAATCTCCTACAAACCCTTAACCTCATCATCGGACTATTAATTAAGCACCGTTTGATATATCTTTTTTTTTCTTCACAATATATAGCCAATTACACAGAACAAGAATTGAGTTTATTTTGAATACCATTGTTGATCAAAACTCCCTTAAAGTTAATCCTCCTTGTGTTTTGTCTTGCAGAGACTTGAGCTTCAATAAGTTAACTGGTGGCCTCCCTCAGTATATGAATTCAAATATGTTTTACATGTAAAGGAATAACATTCTTAATTGGAAGAATTTAGATTAATTACATGTCTGAGTCTTGTTAATTACATGCGTTAATATAATATATACGCTTAATTATGTTCAGGTCTTTTTCTGAAAATATGCTTAATGGGACAGTCCCACCTTGGGTACCGCTTAATGGGACAATCGCACCTCGAAAACGTGGGGACTTCCAAACTAGGATGTATGTCTCCATATTCTGAACTGAAGTTAGAAGAACTTTCATTTGTAACAGCTTTAAGTTTTTGCTCATATGTACAAATTAATTAATGAGACTGATGCACGTTATGTTATCTTTTAGAGATCTTTCGTTCAACAATTTTTCAGCAGGAGATCTTTCGTTCAACAATTCAGTACCAAGCAACCAACAACTGTGAGGATATGTTCTTTCTTGTCCTTAATGTTTCTGTTGACGAAATTGAATGGTTCCACTTCCACATTCCACTACTAATTGCGTCGAGACATTTTATTTAAACCTCCATAATTATTGTTGCACATCACTTAAGTTGGCGGCAGTATCAATTATAAAATATTTTGTTTCATGACCTTAACTTTTATTCAGGAACTTGTTTGCATGCTGCCGCAGCTCCTCAACCACCGTGCCAGAAATGTATGTATTTTTCCTGTTGTATTACTTAGAGACTCAATCATCAGAACCTTCTATAACACATTGGTAACTACTTTTAGGATGGAGCCACTTGAAATGAAGAACAGATACTGTCCTGAAAACAAACCAGAGTGTAAGTTCATTCTTCGCAGCCTGAAAATTACAAAGTAGGGCCTTGTTTGGCAGCTCGGACTGTACTGACTATTTTAATCAGATATGATTGAATAGAACTGACTAAATTAATCAGATGTTTAGTGGAGTATTAGACTAATGACTTATAAATAATTCGGCCTTTGGTACTGTCCCAAATAAATAGTTCGAACTGCTATTAATTTTATTAATGAGAAAAAAAAAGGACAAACAGAAAACCCAAATTTGTGATGAAATATTCTGCCTCAATTTTTTTTTTAACTTTCTTATTAATATATTTTTAAAAAATTGAAAAACAAAAAGATAAAATTCAGCGCCCTTGTCCACCCCACACCCCAACAAACACCATTGCCACACCACCCTCATTCAAATCCGGCGACAAACACCATACCCACCCCCACCCTTAGTCAATTCGTGAACACTTCAATTGCTGAACACGGCTTCTCGCCACCGCATCTTCCCCAACCCAGCAAACTGAACAGAGTTGTTCACAATTTTGCATTTCCAAATCGAAAGAAGCTCTAAACACAAAAAGCTAGGTAAGTCTGTAAAACCCTTTTATGGAGGACAAAACGAAGCCGATGCAAAGACAGAGAACCTGCTTCATCATCACTTTCACCATCCACCTCAAATATGTAATTAGGGCATTAATTCGTCGATGGTGCTGTCGTCGGCGAGGCATCGACTGGTCTTCAGCAATGCCTTGTGGTTCGCCAAGGACACGGCGTCAAGAGTTGGTGGTGGGTGCGGTGGATCGAGGGGACGGAGAGAGCGAGCAAATTCCTACCCGACTAAATAATACAGAGGGTTTAGAGTGTATTAGTTATACGGCGTGAGCAGTATATAATAAGTGAGGCAAGATAATTAATCGGAGTCTATTTAATATGGAACTGCACCAAACAACCGGATTCATATAATTAGTTTTATTTAATACTTTATACAATGTGCCAAACGAGACCTTAAATGTTGCAGAATATATTATAATGTATGTTAATTTTTTCTTGCAGACCATTCCTTGTTTATTAATTGTGGTGGTGAAGAAACAACTGTTCTTGGGAATAAATATGATCAAGATAATGACACATCCCCCTTTTACACAAGTCCAAAGGAAAACTGGGCTTACAGCCTTTCCGGAGGCTATGGTGTACCAGAAAGTAATACTAGTAATTACATCAAGAGCATGACACGTAGAGTTCCCATTACTGAGGCACCGTTGTATGAAAAAGCTCGGCTTTCTCCGGTATCTCTCAAGTATTATGCTTTTTGTCTGCGCGAAGGCAATTATACTGTGACGCTTTATTTCAATGAAATTATATACACTAAGAATGAAGACTATACTCGTTTAAGGAAACGCGTTTTTGATATATATATTCAGGTAACAGTTCATTTTTTTGGTCATGGTCACAATCACATTATTCTACTTTTATTTATTGGATCATCTTATTTTAAGTATTGTGTTGCAGGATGTGAGGAGACTAAATTATTTCAACATTAGGGAGGAAGGGGGAAGTACAGAAAAACCAATAACTATAAATATTTCAGCTGTGGTAGTAAATGATAGCGGTCTATTGAACATCCACTTGTACTGGCCCGGAAAGGGATCGTTTCAATACCTTCCTAGTTTTAATGGACCTCTAATATCAGCTATTTCTGTGACTCCTGGTAATGCTTTATTCCGTGATTCGATTTCTTTTTAATTTATTTTGTTCAAATTAACACTCATGTCTTATTATACTTTTCCCACTAATTTCAGAGTTCAAAATTAGTTCCGAGAAAAATAATGGTCAACGTGTTGCATTGATTACCCTTGCTTCAATTGTTGCTGCTCTGCCGCTTTCGTTGGCTTTTGCTTGGAGGATGGGATGGCTGCCAAGCAAAAAGTTCTCCGGTAAGTTTATAAGCTGAATGCTGAGCTACAATTAAATGCTGCACTATTCTCTGCAATACGAGAATATGCCCTCCTTGATCGATACAACAAAACGAAAAGACCGAAAGTTGTGTGATTTTTTTTTTTGGGAAACTAACTAAAGTTGTTTGATTGATATATGTTCTTGATGCATTTTTTTCCCTAAACAGAAATCAAAAGAGGTCAAGAAAAAAAAGGTGATGAGCAAAGAGACACGAAAGATCAAGGCAGGCGGAAGAACACAGAAAAAGATCAAGGCAAGCAAAAGAACTAAAGTTGTCTGATTTTCTTTTTTTGGGAAACTAACTAAAGTTGTCTGATTGATATATGTTCTTGATGCATTTTTTTACCTAAACATAAATCGAAATAGGTGAAGAAGAAATAGGCGATGAGCATCAAGACAGCGAGCTCCGCAGTAAGTCTATAAGCCGAATGCTGAGCTACAATTAAATATTGCACTATGCTCTGCAATACGAGAATATGCCCTCCTTGATGGATACATCAAAACGAAAAAGAACTAAAGTTGTCTGATTTTTTTTTTTTGCGAAACTACCTAAAGTTGTCTGACTGATATATGTTCTTGATGCATTTTTTTTCCTTGAACATAAATCGAAATAGGTCAAGAAGAATTAGGTGATGAGCATCAAGACAGCGAAGCGCTCCCCAGTAAGTCCATAAGCTGAGTGCTGACCTACAGTTAAATACTGCAATGCGAGAATATGCCCTCCTTGATAGATACACCAAAACGAAAGCAACTAAAGTTGTTTGATTTTTATTTGGGAAACTAAATAAAGTTGTCTGATTGCATTTTTTTCTCTCAACATAAATCGAAATAGGTCAAGAAGAAATAGGTGATGAGCAGAGAAACACGGAAGGTCAAGAAGAAATAGGTGATGAGAAGAGAAACACGAAAGCTCGAGGTAGGCGGAAGAACACAGAAACAAAGAGGACGAAAAAGGAAAAAATAGGGGATGAGCATCCAGACACCGTCAAAAAATTGGGTACGTTCGGATTGAGCTCTGGATTTCCGTTGGGTATGTCAAGCGAAGAGCTCCCCAGTAAGTCTATAAGCTGAATGCTGAGCTACAATTAAATACTACACTATGCTCTGCAATACGTGAATATGCCCTGCTTGATCGATGCACCAAAACGAAAAGAAATAAAGTTGTCTGATTTTTTTTTTATTGGAAACTAACTAAAGTTGTCTGATTGATATATGTTCTTGATGCATTTTTTTCTCTGAACATAAACCGAAATAGGTCAAGAAGAAATAGGTGATGAGGATCAAGACAGCGAAGAGCTACCCAGTAAGTCTATAAACTGAATGCTGAGCTACAATTAAATACTGCACTATGCTCTGCAATACGAGAATATGCCCTCCTTGATGGATACACCAAAACGAAAAGAACAAGTTGTCTGTTTTTTTTTCCGGGAAACTAACTAACGTTGTCTGATTGATATATGTTCTTGATGCATTTTTTTCTCTGAACATTTCTTGATGCATTTTTTTCTCTGAACATAAATCAAAATAGGTCAAGAAGAAATAGGTGATGAGCAGAGAAACACGGAAGGTCAAGAAGAAATAGGTGATGAGCAGAGAAACGTGAAAGATCAAGGTAGGCAGAAGAACACAGAAACAAAGAGGACTAAAAAGGAAAAAATGGGGGATGGGCATCCAGACATCGTCAAAAAATTGGGTACGTTTGGATTGAGCTCTGGATTTTCGTTGGGCATGTCAAGCGAAGAGCTCCCCAGTAAGTCTATAAGCTGAATGCTGAGCTACAATTAAATACTGCACTATGCTCTGCAATACGAGAATATGCCCTGCTTGATCGATACACCAAAACGAAAAGAACTAAAGTTGTCTGATTTTTTTTTTGGGAAACTAACTAAAGTTGTCAGATTGATATATGTTCTTGATGCATTTTTTTCTCTGAACATAAATCGAAATAGGTCAAGAAGAAATAGGTAATGCGGATCAAGAAAGCGAAGAGCTACCCAGTTAGTCTATAAACTGAATGCTGAGCTACAATTAAATACTGCACTATGCTCTGCAATACGAGAATATGCCCTCCTTGATGGATACACCAAAACGAAAAGAACTAAAGTTGTCTGATTTTTTTTGGAAAACTAACTAAAGTTGTCGGATTAATATAGTTTCTTGATGCATTTTTTTTCTCTGAACATAAATCGAAATAGGTCAAGAAGAAATAGGTGATGGGCAGAGAAACACAGAAGGTCAAGAAGAAATAGGTGATGAGCAGAGAAACACGAAAGATCGAGGTAGACGGAAGAACACAGAAACAAAGAGGTCGAAAATGGAAAAAATAGGGGATGAGTATCCAGACATCGTCAAAAAATTGGGTACGTTCGGATTGAGCTCTGGATTTCCGTTGGGTATGTCAAGCGAAGAGCTCCCCAGTAAGTCTATAAGCTGAATGCTGAGCTACAATTAAATAATGCACTATGCTCTGCAATACGTGAATATGCCCTGCTTGATCGATGCACCAAAACGAAAAGAACTAAAGTTGTATGTTTTTTTTTCCGGAAACTAACTAAAGTTCTCTGATTGATATATGTTCTTGATGCATTTTTTTTCTTTGAACATAAACAGAAATAGGTCAAGAAGAAATAGGTGATGAGGATCAAGACGGCGAAGAGCTACTCAGTAAGTCTATAAACTGAATGCTGAGCTGCATTAAATACTGCACTATACTCTGCAATACGAGAATATGCCCTCCTTGATGGATACATCAAAACGAAAAGAACTAAAGTTGTCTGATTTTTTTTTTCCGGGAAACTAACTAAAGTTGCCTGATTGATATATGTTCTTGATGCATTTTTTTCTCTGAACATAAATCAAAATAGGTCAAGAAATAGGTGATGAGCAGAGAAACACGGAAGGTCAAGAAGAAATAGGTGATGAGCAGAGAAACGTGAAAGATCAAGGTAGGAAGAAGAACACAGAAACAAAGAGGACGAAAAAGGAAAAACTAGGGGATGAGCATCCAGACACCGTCAAAAAATTGGGTACGTTTGGATTGAGCTCTGGATTTCCGTTGGGCATGTCAAGTGAAGGGCTCCTCAGTAAGTCTATAAGCTGAATGCTGAGCTACAATTAAATACTGCACTATGCTCTGCAATACGTGAATATGCCCTGCTTGATCGATGCACCAAAACGAAAAGAACTAAAGTTGTCTGTTTTTTTTTCTTCCGGAAACTAACTAAAGTTGTCTGATTGATATATGTTCTTGATGCATTTTTTTCTCTGAACATAAACCGAAATACGTCAAGAAGAAATAGGTGATGAGGACCAAGACGGCGAAGAGCTACCCAGTAAGTCTATAAACTGAATGCTGAGCTGCAATTAAATACTGCACTATACTCTGCAATACGAGAATATGCCCTCCTTGATGGATACATCAAAACGAAAAGAACTAAAGTTGTCTGATTTTTTTTTTCCGGGAAACTAACTAAAGTTGTCTGATTGATATATGTTCTTGATGCATTTGTTTCTCTGAACATAAATCAAAATAGGTCAAGAAGAAATAGGTGATGAGCAGAGAAACGCGGAAGGTCAAGAAGAAATAGGTGATGAGCAGAGAAACGTGAAAGATCAAGGTAGGCAGAAGAACACAGAAACAAAGAGGACGAAAAAGGAAAAACTAGGGGATGAGCATCCAGACACCGTCAAAAAATTGGGTACGTTTGGATTGAGCTCTGGATTTCCGTTGGGCATGTCAAACGAAGAGCTCCCCAGTAAGTCTATAAGCTGAATGCTGAGCTACAATTAAATACTGCACTATGCTCTGCAATACGAGAATATGCCCTGCTTGATCGATACACCAAAACGAAAAGAACTAAAGTTGTCTGATTTTTTTTTTTGGGAAACTAACTAAAGTTGTCTGATTGATATATGTTCTTGATGCATTTTTTTCTCTGAACATAAATCGAAATAGGTCAAGAAGAAATAGGTAATGCAGATCAAGAAAGCGAAGAGCTACCCAGTAAATCTATAAAATGAATGCTGGGCTACAATTAAATATTGCACTATGCTCTGCAATACGAGAATATGCCCTCCTTGATGGATACACCAAAACGAAAAGAACTAAAGTTGTCTGATTTTTTTTTGGGAAACTAACTAAAGTTGTCTGATTAATATATTTTCTTGATGCATTTTTTTTTCTCTGAACATAAATCGAAATAGGTGATGAGCAGAGAAACACGGAAAGTCAAGAAGAAATAGGTGAGGAGAAGAGAAACACGAAAGATCGAGGTAGGCGGAAGAACACAGAAACAAAGAGGATGAAAAAGGAAAAAATAGGGGATGAGCATCCAGACACCGTCAAAAAATTGGGTACGTTCGGATTGAGCTCTGGATTTCCGTTGGGTATGTCAAGCGAAGAGCTCCCCAGTAAGTCTATAAGCTGAATGCTGATCTACAATTAAATACTGCACTATGCTCTACAATACGTGAATATGCCCTGCTTGATCGATGCACCAAAACGAAAAGAACTAAAGTTGTCTGATTGATATATGTTTTTGATGCATTTTTTTCTCTGAACATAAATCGAAATAGGTCAAGAAGAAATAGGTGATGAGGATCAAGACAGCGAAGAGCTACCCAGTAAGTCTATAAACTGAATGCTGAGCTACAATTAAATATTGCACTATGCTCTGCAATACGAGAATATGCCCTCCTTGATGGATACATCAAAACGAAAAGAACTAAAGTTGTCTGATTTTTTTTTTTTGGGAAACTAACTAAAGTTGTTTGATTGATATATGTTCTTGATGCATTTTTCTTCTCTGAACATAAATCGAAATAGGTCAAGAAGAAATAAGTGATGAGCAGAGAAACACGGAAGGTCAAGAAGAAATAGGTGATGAGCAAAGAAACACGAAAGATCAAGGTAGGCGAAAGAACACAGAAGCAAAGAGGATGAAAAAGGAAAAACTAGGGGATGAGCGTCCAGACACCGTTAAAAAATTGGGTATGTTCGGATTGAGCTCTGGATTTCCGTTGGGCATGTCAAGCGAAGAGGTCCCCAGTAAGTCTATAAGCTGAATGCTGAGCTACAATTAAATACTGCACTATGTTCTGCAATACGAGAATATGCCCTGCTTGATCGATACACCAAAACGAAAAGAACTAAAGTTGTTTGATTTTTTTTTTGGGAAACTAACTATTGTTGTCTGATTGATATATGTTCTTGATGCATTTTTTTCTCTGAAAATAAATCGAAATAGGTCAAGAAGAATTAGGTGATGAGCATCAGGACAGCGAAGAGTTGCCTAGTAAGTCTATAAACTAAATGCTCAGCTACAATTAAATACTGCACTATACTTTGCAATACGAGAATATGCCCTCCGTGATAGATACACCAAAACGAAAAGAACCAAAGTTGTCTGATTTTTTTTGGGAAACTAACTAAAGTTGTCTGATTGATATATGTTCTTGATGCATTTTTTTCTTTTAACATAAATCGAAATAGGTCAAGAAGAAACAGCTGATGAGCAGAGTAACACGAAAGATCAAGGTAGGGGGAAGTACACAGAAACAAAGATGAAGAAAAACGGAAAAAAAGGTGATGAGCATCCATATGCCGTCAAAAAATTGGGTATGTTCGGATTGAGCTCTGGATTTCCGTTGAGTATGTCAAGAGAAGAGCTCCCTAGTAAGTATATAAGCTGAATGCTGAGCTACAATTAAATACTGCACTATGCTCTGCAATACGAGAATATGCCCTGCGTGATAGATACACCAGAACTAAAAGAACTAAAGTTGTCTGATTTTTTTTTTGCGAAACTAATTAAAGTTGTTTGATTGATATATGTTCTTGATGCTTTTTTTCCTCTGAAAATAAATCGAAATAGGTCAAGAAGAAATAGGTGATGAGCATCAAGACAGCAAAGAGTTGCCCAGTAAGTCTATAAACTAAATGCTGAGCTGCAATTAAATATTGCACTATGCTCTGTAATACAAGAATATGCCATCCTTGATAGATATACCAAAACGAAAAGAACTAAAGTTGTCTGAATTTTTTTTTGGGAAACTAACTAACGTTGTCTGATTGATATATGTTCTTGATGCATTTTTTTCTCTGAATATAAATCGAAATAGGTCAAGAAGAAATAGGTGATGAGCAGAGAAACACGAAAGATCAAGAAGAAATAGGTGATGAGCAGAGAAACACGAAAGATCGAGGTAGGCGGAAGAACACAGAAACAAAGAGGACGAAAAAGGAAAAAATAGGGGATGAGCATCCAGACACCGTCAAAAAATTGGGTACGTTCGGATTGAGCTCTGGATTTCCGTTGGGTATGTCAAGCGAAGAGCTCCTTAGTAAGTCTATAAGCTGAATGCTGAGCTACAATTAAATACTGCACTATGCTCTGCAATACGAGAATATGCCCTCCTTGATCGATACACCAAAACGAAAAGAACTAAAGTTGTCTGATTTTTTTTTTTGGGAAATTAACTAAAGTTATCTGATTGATATATGTTCTTGATGCATTTTTTTCTCTGAACATAAATCGAAATAGGTCAAGAAGAAATAGGTGATGAGCAGAGAAACACGAAAGATCGAGGTAGGCGAAAGAACACAGAAACAAAGAGGACGAAAAAGGAAAAAATAGGGGATGAGCATCCAGACACCGTCAAAAAATTGGGTACGTTCGGATTGAGCTCTGGATTTCCGTTGGGTATGTCAAGCGAAGAGCTCCCCAGTAAGTCTATAAGCTGAATGCTGAGCTACAATTAAATATTGCACTATGCTCTGCAATACGTAAATATGCCCTGCTTGATCGCTGCACCAAAACGAAAAGAACTAAAGTTGTCTGATTTTTTTTTTTGGAAACTAACTAAAGTTGTCTGATTGATATATGTTCTTGATGCATTTTTTTTCTCTGAACATAAATCGAAATAGGTCAAGAAGAAATAGGTGATGAGGATCAAGACAGCGAAGAGCTACCCAGTAAGTCTATAAACTGAATGCTGAGCTACAATTAAATACTGCACTATGCTTTGCAATTATGCCCTTCTTGATGGATACAGCAAAACAAAAAGAACTAAAGTTGTTTGATGTTTTTTTTTGGGAAACTAACTAAAGTTGTCTGATTGATATATGTTCTTGATGCTTTTTTTTTTCTCTGAACATAAATAGAAATAGGTCAAGAAGAAATAGGTGATGAGCAGAGAAACACGAAAGATCAAGGTAGATGGAAGAACACAGAAACAAAGAGGAAGAAAAAGGAAGAAATAGGTGATGAGCATCCAGACACCGTAAAAAAATTTGGTATGTTCGGATTGAGCTCTGGATTTCCGTTGGGTATGTCAAGCGAAGAGCTCCCCAGTAAGTCTATAAGCTGAATGCTGAGCTACAATTAAATATTGCACTATGCTCTGCAATACGAGAATATGCCCTGCTTGATCGATACACCAAAATGAAAAGAACTAAAGTTGTTTGATTTTTTTTTTTGGGAAACTAACTAAAGTTGTCTGATTGATATATGTTCTTGATGCATTTTTTTCTCTGAACATAAATCGAAATAGGTCAAGAAGAAATAGGTGATGAGCATCAAGACAGTGAAGAGCTGCCCAGTAAGTCTATAAACTGAATACTGAGCTACAATTAAATACTGCACTATGTTCTGCAATAGCAGAATATGCCCTCCTTGATGGATACACCAAAACGAAAAGAACTAAAGTTGTCTAATTTTTTTTTTTGGGAAACTAACTAAAGTTGTCTGATTGATATATGTTCTTGATGCATTTTTTTTCTCTGAACATGAATCGAAATAGGTCAAGAAGAAATATGTGATGAGCTTCAAGACCGTGAAGAGCTGCCCAGTAAGTCTATAAACTGAATGCTGAGCTACAATTAAATACTGCACTATGCTCTGCAATAGCAGAATATGCCTTCCTTGATGGATACACCAAAATGAAAAGAACTAGAGTTGTCTGATTTTTTTTTTGGGAAACTAACTAAAGTTGTCTGATTGATATATGTTCTTGATGCATTTTTTTTCTCTGAACATAAATCGAAATAGGTCAAGAAGAAATAGGTGATGATCAAAGAAACACGAAACGTCAAGAAGAAATAGGTGATGAGCAGAGAAACACGAAAGATCAAGGCAGGCTGAAGAACACGGAAACAAAGAGGAAGAAAAAGGAAAAAATAGGTGATGAGCATCCAGACACCGTCAAAAAATTGGGTATGTTCGGATTGAGCTCTGGATTTTCGTTGGGTATGTCAAGTGAAGAGCTCCCTAGTAAGTCTATAAGCTAAATGTTGAGCTACAATTAAATACTGCACTATGCTCTGCAATACGAGAATATGCCCTGCTTGATTGATACACCAAAACGAAAAGAACTAAAGTTGTCTGTTTTTTTTTTTTTTTTTTGGGAAAACTAACTAAAGTTGAAATAGGTCAAGAAGAAATAAGTGATGAGCAAAGAAACACGAAAGGTCAAGAAGAAATAGGTGATGAGCAGAGAAACACGAAAGATCAAGGCAGGCGAAAGAACACAGAAACAAGGAGGAAGAAAAAGGAAAAAATTGGTGATGAGCATCCAGACAGCGTCAAAGAATTGATAAATGCTACCGAAAATTTTAGCGGCAAAAAAAAACTTGGCCATTCTGAGACATTTTTTATGGTAAACTTCTGTACTTGTATACATTTTATAATTTTGGTAATTTTTGTTTTTTATTCTATAATTTCTGTGTGGATGAAGGCACAACTGCCAAGTCATACTGTGGCCGTGAAGAAACTAGATTCCGCTCATTTTAAGGGAAAACTCGATAAACTGAAAGAGGAAATTGGCATCATAGAGTCATTGCAACACAACAATATCCTTAAACTGTTGCATGCTTATATTGGAAAAGACCTCCAATTTCTTGTTTACGAATACATGGAAAATAAATCCCTTGAAGACATCTTATTTGGTAACGTATTTTCTACTTCTTGTTTACTTGTACTGTGATGTTTATATTCTTTTTAAAACTATCATAAAAGACGAATACAACATATAACGTATTAAAGTGTTTGCAACTGCAGGCTCGAGTACTTCTGGCACAATCAAGCTTGATTGGAATACAAGGGTTGACATTTGCTTGGGAATAGCACAGGGTTTGCAATATCTACATGAGAGAGTACAGATTGTTCATACGAATATAAAATCTGCTAGTATTCTTCTTAATGAAAAACTTGAGGCTAAGATATCGGACTTTGGATTTGCAAATCTTTATTCCGAAGAAGATAAAGTTATGGCCATCGCAAGAGAAACAAAGAAGTAAACAAACTAGTAATTCACCTGTTTTATATGAGGCAATTTTAAGTCTGTGTAAAAGTACATGATAATTTATTATGCTACCTACAGAGGCTACACGGCGCCAGAGTATTTGCAAACGGATGATTTAGATAGCAAACTGGATGTTTTCAGCTTTGGGGTGGTCGTACTTGAAATTGTTAGTGGGGAGAGAAACGTACGTAACCAATCAAAGAAGGAAACTGAGGTTCTTTTAGACAGGGTAAGCAAGAATGACAAGATTGTGCTTTTATGCTTTCTTTTCTATATTTGATTATGCATTTTTAGGTATGATTACTTTTAAAGCTTGATGCTAACTATCGATCCTGTATATACGCAGGCTTATAAAGCGAATAGAAACGGAAATTTGAAGAGCTTGGTTGATAAGAATTTGTCTACATATGATGAAAGAGAAGCCCTCATCATCTTGAAATTGGCATTGGAGTGCACCACGATGGGTGCTAGTGTCAGACCTAAAATGTCTGGAGTTGTGAGTGTTCTTCTTGGCGAAAAAAGCATTGACGAGGTTTGTCCACCTGCCAAGCCCACTGGCGACATCAATGTTGTTGGTTCCACCACGATGGGTGCTAGTGTCAGACCTGAAATGTGTGGAGTTGTGAGTGTTCTTGGCGAAAAAAGCATTGACGAGGTTTGTCCACCTGCCAAGCCCACTGGCGACATCAATGTTGTTGGTTCCACCACGATGGGTGCTATTGTCAGACCTGAAATGTGTGAAGTTGTGAGTGTTCTTGGCGAAAAAAGCATTGACGAGGTTTGTCCACCTGCCAAGCCCACTGGCGACATCAATTTTGTTGGTTTCACCATGATGGGTGCTAGTGTCAGACCTGAAATGTCTGGAGTTGTAAGTGTTCTTCTTGGCGAAAAAAGCATTGACGAGGTTTGTTCACCTGCCAAGCCCACTGGCGACATCAATGTTGTTGGTTCCCTCGAAGAGTTGGCAGGCATTTCTGATATGGCTGCCAAGCCCACTGGCGACATCAATGTTGTTGGTTCCCTCGAAGAGTTGGCTGGCGACATCAATGTTGTTGGTTCCCTCGAAGAGTTGGCAGGCATTTCTGATATGGCTGCCAAGCCCACTGGCGACATCAATGTTGTTGGTTCCCTCGAAGAGTCGGCAGACATTTCTGATATGGCAGAGTCTCTTTCCCCACTTTGGGGAAGTTGACTTCAGTAGCATCAACTTCGTCTCATTCAACCTAAGGCGCACATGATCATCGGAAAGTATTTCTAGATTGATTAAAAGTTTCATGTGATTAGCATTAGGCGTTCTTGAATTGCTACCGTTACTGGTGTGCTTTAATCTTTTCTGTACTTCGCATCCTTTCTGTGCTTTAATCTTTTCTGTGGTTTATGTACTTCGCATCTTTTCTGTACTTCATATCAAAACTTGGAAATTTGTTACAAATGCAGAGTTATTTCATTCACAAGTTATGACTCCACCGACCTTTTCTTCTCCCGTTAAAAACTTTAACTAGGCAGCTTTGTGCATAATGTACAAATATCATGTTTTGCACAGATTCCGTACTGTTACAACAATCAACAATCTTCTGTTATAAGTCGAAAGCAACCAAAAAAATTATATAATTACAATCTTGTACGTGATCTTTTGCACAGATTCCTTATTCGTGCAACAATAAACAATCTTCCTTATTCGTGAAAAAAAAAACTTTGAGTTCCTGTTATTAAAAAAAGGTATATTGATGTTTTTGTTATAAGAAAAACTAATGAAAAGTTCAAAAAAAACTTTTCTTTTAACAAAAAGTTCTTTTTAAAGGTATAGTGAATAGTAACAGTTAAAGGTAAAAATTTAATTTTTCGTTATAAATGAACAGTAACGAAAGTGTTTCGTTAAAACTCTTTTTGTTATAAGGAAACGATAGCCGAGATATATTCATGATAAAAGGTCTTTACAAAGCCAATCAAGGCAAAGGAGTGTCCTCAAGGAGAACATCCAACAGAAACCCCGAAGCGAAACACTCCAGATACAATCTTGATTAACCGTAAGACTAAACCATGCGAGGCGATGAGCAGCTTCATTGGCCTGTCGATGAGAATGGGTAAATGAAGCTTCAGTGATTGTTGGGAGAAGATCCTTGATATCCTCTATAATCTACTCGATATGGGAAAGATTAGTAGAGGAGTCCCGAAGAGCCTCCAAAATCAGAAGCTCATCAGATTCGAAAATAACATTATCTAATCCCCTTGCTCTCGCCCAAACCAGAGCGGAACCAAAGGCCACAGCTTCTGCCTGAATGGGATAAAAAATATCAGGACAGTTTCCAGCTTTGGCAGCCACAAAGATGCCGGAATGTCCCTGATAATAAGACCGATCCTGCCCAGCTTAAGATCAGAGTTCCAAGATCCATCAATGTTCATTTTGATGGAGCCCGGAGGGGGCACTGACCATTTGAGAATGCGCTGTTGAGTAGGAATTTGCTTGTGCCGTGCTTGCCCAGAAAGAACAAATTCCAGATGCAAAGACAAACATCGGGCACGATAACATCAGGTTTGTCACAAGAACAGCCCCGAGTCTCTGATTTCGAGCGCCCCATAAGGCCCAAGGTATCATGAGAACCAGGTCAAAGGACTCTAAGGGGCATGAGTTTGCAAAAGACTCGATCCAATCCATGAGGGAGTTAGGGTGGAGACCTCGGAGTGGTAAACCCAAGGGAGAAGAGAGCCACGCACACTTGGTGAAAGGACAATATCGCATAAGGTGACCGACTCATTATCCCCATTGCATAGCACACATGAGGAGTCCATAGTAACTCGGGTTCCTACCTTATATCTAAACTCGAGTACCAAGTACGTCAGAAAATTACAGTATTAAACTCGGGTTCCTACCTTATATCCCCATTGCTTCTTATCCTCTCGTCTACGAGGATGAACCGAAACAAGGCTTTCCATACAAACTACAGCCTCAAACAACTCTGGCAAGCCACGAACCTTAACACGCTTGACCTTCTGGCTTTTCAGGTCAAACCAAACAAGACTCTCGTGGTCTTGTTCGAACAAAACTTCGCGGTCATTCTTTGAATACACCAAAGGCCTAACGCTCTTGATTCTTCGAGTTTGCGCTACCCTAAACAATTTACTCCAAGACTCTTTAACCCCATACTCCTTCAATGTCCACACATCAACAACCTTATCTTCATATTTAGCTACAAGGCAAAGACACCCTCCCAAGTATCCCACATCAATCTGACACTTCCTGTCCATGTTCTGCGGCATAGGCACCTCACGAAAAGTCTCATTCGCAACGTCAAATGCAATGACCAATTCGGTTGCAGGCTGATCCAATTCGAGGTTCCGAGTCACCAGCCAATGCACACAACCGCTCACAAGAATCCCCATTTTTCGTGTGTAACAGACAGAGTACGTAAGGCATGTCTTCGACTCGCTTCCACTCGTTGTTTCTCAGGCTATAAACCCTCACCTCAGACTGAAACGACAGGTAATCCAATCCGATAAACTGAGAAATCCTCACCAATTTATAGTCATCGTGAATAGCGTCGTATCCAAGACCATAAACCCTCTGGCCACATAAGCACATGTTTGAATCGCGCGTTCGATCCGATGGCAGAGACGGCAAGATTCTGTACTTCTTCGTCGACGGGTTCCAGAGAGCGATGTCTTCGGCCACGTTACAGAGGCACAGAAGGCCGTTGCAGGATCCCAAAACGCGAATTCGATTGCTGTAACACATGAGGGGATGATTGAGCTCGACGGCGTCGTTTAAGGAGTCGAAACTGATGCAGTAGAGGTCGGAGCCCTTTTTGAGAATCAAACTGAGACGCGATTTGGACTCTGCCGATTGCGTGAGGTGGAGATGGACGAAGTATGAGCTGTCGATGAGCGACCGCCATGGTTTTGCAATCGACCGGAAGCGGAGGAGGCGGGAGACGGGCAGAGAGAGAGTATGTCGACGATAACCTCCGGCGGGAGTTCGGCCGTGGCCATGGTTGCTTGGATTTGAAGCTGCGTCGTATCTAGGATGGATTTTGGAGTCTTCATTTCTGGAATTTGCTTGCAGCTTCTAGGGTTTTTTCAATTTCACCTTCTTTTGGAGTTTTCTTTGCAGTTGGGGGAAGTAATTCAAGTAGGTGGAGGTTTGGAGCCACGTGATGTACTGAAAAAGATGATTTTCCGGCTTAAAGGTCAACGTGGAGCTAGCGACTGAGACCCACGTCCGAAGCTTGTTTTCTCTCTCTCTGCCCCACCCAGGCACCCACCCTTGAATTATTATTTTATTTATTTTTAAATAAATGATATTATCTAATCTCACTTATATTAGTAGACTGTAATATTAAATGACCGTCCCTTCGAATTAACATTTTATTTGTCACTATAAAAGTTCCGTCATATTTATTTTTAGCAAAAATTGAACCTAAGACCTCTCACTACAAGTAAAGAAAAATTCTATTAGATCATAATACTAAGTGATTGACCCTCTTAAATTAACATTTTATCTATCACTATTAATGTTCAGTCATATTTATTTTTTTCTCTCTCCCCCCTCAAATTAACATTCTATTTATCATTATTAAAGTAATCGTATTTCTCTTAGTATTACGGTCTAGTATTATTTTCTTTTATTTATGTGATCAAATACTTTATCTTGTTACGATAAAGTACATATATAATGTCATCTTTAAACAAATACAACCGACTTTGTTACGAGATACTTTATACCGTTCCCATCAATTTATTTTGTGTCTTTGCATCTAACATTCAATAAACCTCATACGATACAATAAAGCATGCAAAATCAAAGAATGGATCGTAGAAGAATTCAATTTTGGACGGCATAACTTGTTCTAATTTTGCGCTGGCATTTGAATTGTCTTTTTATCTAGTTCTAAATATAAAAAAGAAACAAAAGCAAAACTTTGAGAAATACTATGAATTAGTGAATTTAATATAACCTTATGTATGATGAATTTTCAATTTGATGACGAGTCTTACGAAGCTTTTAACATGCATGTGTTTCCTTTCTACTATATTTATTATCTTTTATGTAATGCAGAAGAAATTATGAGTTTTATTTGAGTACCATAAAATGAGAGGAATATCTCAGTACGAAAGAGTCTAGCATGTGCCGTCCTATCCTAACATCCCTTTACAATGCGAAGCAGTTGATGGTTGGTCTTGTGGCATCACAAGAAGATGTCAGGAAAGCACATGATGCTAGGCTCTCTTGTTGGCCTTCGCGCGATCCAAGTAAGTTCAAAGAATGTAAAGGTTAGGTGGCGACTACATTGGTACCTATGAGAAAACGAGGGCGGAGCTGATGATGATAACTTTCGGATTGACGGAAAATTCACAAATTCGACACTTTGTCAAATTTTAGCTATGAACAGAATAATAGTCCTACAAATTTGTACTGTAACGGGCCTGATTAAACTCGTAAAGTAAAGCCCCATCCCTTTGTTAACCTAAAGGAAATCAGTCTTCCCCGCCAAGGCGTGCAACTTGCTTCCATATTCTCCCCTTTCTACCGTTCTCCGCACTCGACTCAATCTTCCCCGTTCGATTTCGACAAATTACATAAAATTTTGTGATTGCGTACCAACATGAGAATCGTCGGATATTTACAATGGATAATGTTATTCATACACTTAATTTTATCTCCCACACCGTTAATATTTAGGAATTGATCTTCTTGAATTTATTCTTTCGAAAACCTAAAATTGAGAGAGAATTTGAGACCTAAAAATAGGATGTAGATAGAACTACCCTTTACTATTTCCGTTAAGCTTCCCATCGACATCTAGTGCGATAGGTGTAGAAAATTCATGGACGAAGGCACCAACTTCAATTCCTGCAAAGAAATCGTCCTTGGCGAGGTACTTGGATCATTTATTCTTCTTTAATCAATCTTACTAGTGTCTTGGTTTTAGTTTTAACATACTTACTAATGTTGATTTCTTGCTCTAGGTTTTGTTTTACTTTTAAGAGAAGGAAGGAGCGAGAGTTTTCTATTTACGCATTATGTTTAAGGTTTAGGGTTATCCCTGCATTTAATATCAAACAAATTTTTTTTCCTGACAAGTTGCCACGAATACTTCCTTTTGAGTTTTGAGTGCTGTTTACTCTCTTATTTGCCAGCACATGATCCCTGCCAATCCAAACCTATAAAACCACTTTCACATGATCAGATTATATAGGTAGTTGACTTACCACCAAAAACTGAAGACGTATCATTGATCCGCATATATATACATGTTTCTCAAACTCTGTCCCTCTCAAAGTCTGAAAGAAACGAACAACAGCAGTCTTTATCCGACTGATGATAATATGATCATGTGAACTGACTAGGGATTGCATACTAGGGAACAGAGAAGGAAGCTTCCCAAGTCACTCTCATTTTCGAGCTTTTAGAGTTACTCGACCTTTCCCTCGCGGTAAATGAACAGATGAATCGAAAGAAATACTTACGTGTGGAGATCATGGCTAGAGGAAATGAAAATGACTGAAACTTGAAGAAGAGAAATGAAAGGATTAAGTTGTTATTGTTGAGAATGAATCTCATACTGATGGGAGAATGAACCTTACATGGACTTTTATGGTGGATCGGAACCTCAACTTTTTTATGGTATCAGAGCAAGTTGTCTCACGGGTGAAGCCTAACGGCCACACGTGTTTTACGTTATCCCGTTTGTGTTGTCCACTTGTTAGATTTGAAAAGTCACCACACATAAGAGGGCATGTTGAGAATAAATCTCATATTGATAGAATGATGGATTTTGCATGGAAATAAGTTGAGTTACTTCCCATATTACCAATTATTTTTATGGTGGAACTCCAACTTTCTTTAGTTATTTCAAAATAAAACCAAATGTACAATGCCTCACATGAAGGATTGATGCCCTACTTATACACATGTTAATATTTCCTAATCCCATGTGATGTGAGATACTTGGAGAAGTCCACTAACAAAATACGCATCACTAAGAGATATGAGTTTCAAAAGTCTTATTTTCAGTCCCACACGTATTTTTTTTTTCGAAATTAAGGGCAGCTAGAATAACCGATCATGTGACTTTGAACGTGTAACTAAATTTGGCAAAACAAAACTTGGGGCCATGACAACAGTAGCACCGACCATTTTGGGGTTTTTGAACTTTAATCATTAAAAAAGATTTTATATATATATATATATATATATATATATATATATATACATACATGGTGTTAGATTGAATATTGATTTTTAGTCCCTAATGTGTCCTTAATTCAAAATAATTAATGTGCATTTTATTTAATATCTCTCATTAAATATTTAAATTTATTAATACACAAATTTTAATTTATTTTTTTACCAAAAAAGAGTTTTTTAATTTATTAATTTTATTTAACATTCTTCAAACTTGAAAGACTCAATTAATGTACCTAAATGTAGTACCAAAATGTGTCACATCCTGGCCTGAGCCCCACCACATCCTGGGCTCAACTTCATCGTAACACGATATTGTCCGCTTTGGGTTCCGACCACGCCCTCACGGTTTTGTTTCTGAGAACTCACGAGCAACTTCCCAAGAGGTCACCCATCCTGGGATTGCTCTAGCCCAAACTCGCTTAACTTCGGAGTTCCTACGAAACCCGAAGCCAATGAGCTCCCAAAAGGCCTTGTATAAGGTAAAGATGAGAATATACATATAAGGCTTACAGGATCCACTCCCCTAGGCGATGTGGGATGTCACAATTCACCCCTTTTAGGGGCTCGACGTCCTCATCGGCACACCACGGCTAGGGTTTGGCTCTGATACCAAATTGTCACATCCTGGCCCAGGCCCCCACCACATCCCGAGCTCGACTCCACCGTAGCACGATATTGTCCGCTTTGGACCCCGACCACGCCCTCACAGTTTTGTTTCTTGGAACTCAAGAGCAACTTCCCAAGAGGTCACCCATCATGGGATTGCTCTAACTCAAACTCGCTTAACTTCGGAGTTCCTACGGAACCCGAAGTCAATGAGCTCGCAAAAGGCCTCATGCAAGGTAGAGATGGAAATATACATATAAGGCTTACAGGATCAACTCCTCTGGGCGATGTGGGATGTCACAAAATCTGTATACCGAAATATATTATATTGAACTAATATATTTAAATGTTAGTACCGAAATGTATGTACCTAAATATATGCACCGAAATGTATTAATATTAAATTAATGTACCTAAATGTGTGTACCAAAATGTATGCACCGAAATGTATTATATTGAATTAATGTACCTAAATGTTTGTATCGAAATTTATGTACCGAAATGTGTGTACCAAAATGTATGCACCGAAATGTATTATATTGAATTAATGTACCTAAATGTTTGTATCGAAATGTATGTACCGAAATGTGTGTACCTAAATGTATGCACCGAAATGTATTATAATGAATTTAATATACCTAAATGAAGAAGATACATTACATCTAAATATATTGTATAACAAAAATTAGTTTATATAAATCTTCACAACAAAAATATATTACGATGAATGAAATGAAAATAAAAATTATAATGAAATAAAATTAATACATTAAAAATTAGAAAGAAAAAGATAAATAATTAAAAAATCAAAATATAATTAATAAATAAGGTTATTAATGTATCAATGGACTAAAATTAGATTTTGATATTTGTTTATACCATATTTAGACCTCGTATAAATACTCGGGGGACTCAAATGTAATTATATAATAAATGAAGGGGCAAATATGTAATTAAGGAGGGAGTCCTTATTCTATAAAAGGACTCCCTCCCCTCTTCATTAGGGGAGGCAAGTGATAAGCCTAGGTGAGGGAAAGAGCCAATTTGAGGCCAAAGGGAGAGAGCTCAAAGAGCAAACCCAACATATTGCAAACACAGAAATAGGCTAAAGAGCACATCGCCTCTAGCCTTCATGTATATTCACCATTCAGAGTGAAACAATATAACCAATCAGTGTGGACGTAACCCAAACATTGGGGTGAACCACGATACATCTTGTGTTATATACTTTCTTGCAGACTCACGGTCGGATTTCTGTTGTCTCAAGACCATCCGGTTTTGTGCATCAACAATCATACTAATGGTTTTAATAAAATAGTCATCTTTACCAAGAATTGAAATGAAGTTTTCTATTTTATTTTTTTTGTGATTGTCTCGACGTAGAGATTCAAAAGAAACTGCTGCAAATTAAAACTAGAAAACATTAAACATGCCGTAAACTATAATATCATTTAAATCCCTAGGATTGCTCCCGCTAAATTGACCTCTAAGTTATGATTATTATATGAGCAGTAGATTACATTGAAGTTTAAAGTCCAACTTCTAAATGTTGGTATGAATTATTTTTACATGTCATGATCGAATTATATGAATAGAAAATAAGTACGTTAATTAGTAATAATTCAATTATCAACGATTATGATCTAAATTGATGATCTCTTTAGCATTATTCTAAAAATGCTCCAGTACCACCTGCAAGATCAATCTTTAATGAGAAGATCTGCCACTTGTACAGACACATCATTTTAGAAAACAATATAAAAATCAAACTAATTGTGAATGAGCTTCTCTATCCCTGCACCTAACAGAATTGGATCTGCTTCAGACGGACCACACAAATTGAATCTAACGATCCACATTATTTTATTTTCCTGGCCCACCACACATAACGAACGGCTCTAATTTTTTTTTTGCATACCAATCAGCGGCCAAGATTACTTGATGCACAGGCTCCGAACACTAAAGTCTGGAACAGATACAATTCCCCACCTAACCATTTCAAAATTCCAGAGTGTCTTCATTGTTTTTTTATGTAACATCCCACATCGCCCAGGGAAGAGGATCCTGTAAGCATTATATGTATATTCTCATCTCTACCTAGCACGAGGCCTTTTGGGAACTCACTGGCTTCGGGTTCCGAAGGAACTCCGAAGTTAAGCGAGTTCGCAAGAGAACAATCCCATGATGGGTGACCCACTATGAAGTTCTCGTGTGAGTTCCCATAAACAAAACCGCGATGGCGTGGTCGAGGCCCAATGCTGACAATATCGTGCTACGGCGGAGTCGTGCCCAAGAAGTGGTCGAGCCCGGGCCGGGATGTGACAATTTGGTATCAGAGCAGATCCTATAAGCCTTATATGTATATTCTCATCTCTACCTAGCACGAGGCCTTTTGGGAGCTCACTGGATTCGAGTTCTGTAGGAACTCCGAAGTTAAGCGAGTTCACGCGAGAGCAATCCCATGATGGGTGACCCACTGGAAAGTTCTCGTGTGAGTTCCCAGAAACAAAATCGTGAGGGCGTGGTCGGGGCCCAAAGCGGACAATATCATGCTATGGCGGAGTCGTGCCCAAAAAGTGGTGGAGCCCGGATCGGGACATGACATTTTACATATGCTACATGGTTTATAGTACAATCATTTAGATGATAGTCTGGCTAGACCTTGCATTATTAGGTCATCTCCAACCGATGGCTGGCCAGAGGGCTATATTAATATTTTAATGAAAAGTACAGGGCCATATTTGCCTCCGTCTCCAACCGAGGGCCAGAAGGCTCGTTTTAGCCCTGTCACAAAAAACCGTCTCCAACCGAGGGCCAAAGGGCCATACATAATTTATTATTTAAAAATTACAACTTAAATTCAAATCCAACGGCTAAGTAATGTTGTTTCATGTACTTAATTTAATTTAATGTTGTATAATGGCTTAGGAAGTTATAGGAAAAAAAAAAGAATTTAAAAAAAATATGAAACAAATTTTGTGAAATAGAAGTTATAGGAAGAAAAAAAAGAATTTAAAATAAAATGAAACAAATTTTGTGAAATAGAAGTTTTAGGAAAAAAAAAGAATTTAAAATAAAATGAAACAAATTTTGTGAAATAGAAGTTATAGGAAAAAAAAGAATTTAAAATAAAATGAAATAAATTTTGTGAAATAGAAGTTATAGGAAAAAATGGAATTTAAAAAAAAATATGAAACAAATTTTGTAAAATAAAAGTTATAGGAAAGAATAAAAGTTATATAAAAAAATTTGTAAATAAAAAATAATAATAAAACTGTAAAAAAAAAAAAATTCAAATGCAGGTACTAGCCGTTGCATTTGAATTATTTCTTAAGAGTTCCTGTCGGTTATAACCGACAGGAATTCCAACAGAAAAAAAAAAAGAGCCAGCCCGGTTGGAAGTGGCCAGCCCTCTAGTCCTCTAGCCCTCTCCGATTTCGTGGGACCCTTCCAGATTCCACAGCCCTCGGGCCTAGCCCTCGGTTGGAGACCGTTTTTGGGCTATTTTCGGCCCTCTGGCCCTCTGGACCCTTTGGTTGGAGATGATCTTATCAAGTTCAATGGTTGTGGCAATTTGTTGTCCTTTTCTTCACACGTGGCTCTGTTTCGTGGCAATTTGAATGAGATGTCATCTATTAGAAAATGTCACACTTTGCCATGTTCTTGGATATAAATTTTGCTAACTCTTAGCGAATAAATGGCAATTAGCAGCAAAGTCCAATTTAATTAGCAATACCAAAATAAAAGCCAAACTTGTTTACTACTACTTTAGTGATGAATGAGTCAAAAACTTCTTACACATAAGTTATATTATACAAAACTCGCACAAATATGATCTACAATACTTACATGTAATATTATATATACAAAAAAAAAATTAATTTGTATACTATTGTATATGTTTTGAGAAGCGATATTCTAAAACACTTTAATATATAGAATTTATTTGTATTAGAGTGTGTATCAGTAAGTCAGTAACATGAACAATTTGTAATTCTAAATAGCACTACTCTATAAAAAAGAAGACTCAAATACAAAGACAAAAAGGCGGACACCTACACTGGCCACCAATTAACCTTCCTTGTATGCAAAACTAGATAGAAAAGCCTTAATTCTTTGTATACAAAACCAAATATAAAAGCACCATTTCCTCGCATTATATAACCAAGTGATTTCCGTAATCCAATCCAACATCAATAACATGGAAAATCATTCAATATCCGAAGATCCCAAACCCCCACTTCTCCCTCTCCACGATCAAATCCAACAGTCGCAGAGCTTCCATTCAAGAGAGAAGCGACAATGCACTTTCGCCCAAGAATACAGAAATACAAGAGAGGAGCGACAATGACGCTTCCATAAGCCATGGTAAATGTTACGTTAGAAAGGAAACGTGAATTTGAATTCTCAAAACACTTCATTCCAAAATCAACAAGAATCAAATGGATAGTCCTCCCTCCAATGACCCCAAACCCCCATTTCTCCCACATGATGATCCAAATGCAACCCAAGGCTCACAAATCAAATTCCCTTCTTCACTGAAATCCATTCTAAAATCCAATAACTTGTCCATCCTCTTGGGGCCTCTTTTGAGCACCGTTATTTGCCTCTGTGTCAACTTAGATGGCACTGTCGCTAGCCGAAATATGTTGGCAGTGCTTGCCTGGGTCTTTGCTTGGTGGCTCACGGTGGCCGTGCCCATGCCAATTACCTCTATGTCCCCTCTCCTCTTCCCGCTCTTCGGAATTGCCTCTGCGGATGATGTTGCCCACTCTTACATGAACGATGTTATTGCCCTTGTTTTTGGAACCTTTATTTTGGCTCTTGCCGTTGAAGCAATATAACATACACAAAAGATTGGCCTTGAATGTAAGTCCTCTTTTCATTGTTTTTTCATATTTGCCCATTCATGTGATACATCTTTCACAAAATATTATTGGGTCAATAAAGCAAACATAAATATATTTTCGACAACATTAATGAGTGTCACAACTTGAGAATTGAGTGCTTTAGTGCCCGAATTCTACTAGGATGAGAGCCATATTGTGCTCGAACCCTGTCGCATACCGTCTACTTAGGGTTTTTAAAATAATTCCCTTTTTCGATTCAAGCAATATTAGTGAAGGAGAATCAAACTTTGGACTTTAGGTACATGAATAATTTATGGTATTACTAAAGAGACCATATATTTAAACTAAACTTTGGAAACTATTAACTATATGGTATGATTGTTGATGATTGAGAGAAAATTTTTAATGTGTCAGAAATACTGCTAGGTTCACCAACTATCATAATAAAATTGGTTGGAATTTCTTTTTTCAAGTCTCTAACAAATTATATTATTACACTTGATGCAACGGACAGTATTTGGACAAATTAAAAAATCTCTCGATAATTAAATTATTATTAAAATATTAATTAACGTATTTACTTTATTCTGGTAACATATTTACAAATTTTTACAGGTTCATTTACCTAGTATTACTAGTTAAACCTTTTTATTCCCGAACACAGGTAACCCTAGTGTTCTGCGGAGATCCCTTGAATCCGCCATTGCTGCTGCTGGGAATATGTGGGACCGCAGCATTCATCAGCATGTGGAAGGACAACGTGGCAACTGCGGTGATGATGATGCCCGTAGCCGCCGGCATTCTCCGGCGGTTTCCGACGGGTCCCGACCAGTCCGTGGTTGTGACTTGTGAGCAACTTTTGCGAAGCCGTGATACTGGGGGTGTTGTACTCCATAACCATAGGAGGGATGAGCACTCTGACGGGGACAGGTATCAATCTCATATTGATTGGGATGTGGAAGACCTATTTCCCGCAAGCAGCTCCGATCACCTTCAGCACCTAGTTCTGTTTCGCCTTCCCTTCGGCATTGTTGATGTTCTTGGCTTTGTGGGCTTTGCTTTGCTGCTTGTATTGCTCAAGGAGTTCAGGCCAGGCTCTCTCTGTTTATTTAGACAAAGGCCATTTAAAAGGAGGAGCTCGATTTGCTGGGTATGAGCCCTTAAACTTAGAGCAACTTACATAGAAAATCAGCATCGTATTGTGGAGTATCCTAAATCAATCAATCATTGTCGGGTGTGAATTTTTTGACAACTAAAAATGTTTCTAATTAAATTAGGCAAAAAAACGTTCAAATGTGTTTTTGAGGGAGTAGGACTTTTAATAAAACTTTGGATGCAGTCCCTAGTTATGAATATTCTTGGACTGAAACCTTGTTAGTTTTCATTTTTTTGATCAAAGTCCCTAAAATTAATGTGATAATGCGTTACTATATTTTTTTTAAATTAAAAATTAAAATTTATAGTTGTTTATATTAATGATATTTTAAATAAAAAACCATAATTTAAGTGAATATAAATATAATATTTTGTGTGTGTGTGTGTGTGTGTGTGTGTGTGTGTATATATATATATATATATATATAAACATGGGTACATTCATCAAAATTAACCAAAAAATTATTGTATCAAAACATCGGTACATTCTTCAAAATCACAAAAAAAAAGATATTAGGCTTAGTAAAATTATTAAATTTCTTCGATTAAACTTAACATGGATCTATTCTCAAATCAAAGAAAAAAGATTGTACCCATATAAGTTTAAAAATGGATTAGAAAAAAAAATTGAATAGATTTTATATAAATAAATATAAAAAGAAAAAGAAAACTAACGAAAAGTCCAAAAAAAATTTCTTTTAATGAAAAGTCATTTTTAAAGGTATAGTAAATAGTACTAGTTAAAAGTAAAAATGTGTTTTTTCGTTAAAAGTGAACAGTACCGGGAGTGTTTTGTTAAAACTCCCTAAACAAAATGGTACATTTTACATATAAAAATTTGGTATATTTAAGAATGAGTACATTTTAAGATTAAAAATTTGAAAAAAATTACATGAATGGTACATATAATTAGCATGGGTATTTAGCAAAATTAAAAATGGGTACAAATAAAAACAAATATATGAGTACAAATTAAAACTGAAAAGAAAAAAAATATATGGGTACAAATTAAAACTAAAAAGAAAATTGGTACAAATTAAAAAAAGGGTTGCAAATTAAAAATGGATGCAAACTAAAAATAAAATTATATGATAACCTTGATCAAAAAGTGAAAAGAAATAAGGTTTTAATCAAATGAGTAGCAAAAGGAAGGATGAAAGCCTAATTTCTCCTTTATTAAAACTCTCTATTTTTATGTCCATTCCGCCACTATTCAAAATTGCATTAATGAAATTCTCTTTGTCAATTAATGTGACAACCCATCCCTAAAAATTATAATTTTATGATTTTTAATAAGTGAGTTTACGAAAATGCCCTTCGAGGCACATACGTTGATTGGTGTTGATCGCCTTGTAGTGACATCTAAGGTTCAATTTCTTGGCATATTCTTGTATTATTCGTCGCTACGGACGTGTGAGCGCAAACGGATTCAAATTTGGAGCTATAACGAAGAAGTTATTAACATTTGAAGTCGAGGGCAAAATCGATACTTTCCCAATTGTTTGGAAAATCCAAGAAAATTTGGAGGGCCAAATGTAAGGCCCAGATTAAAAGACTTTGAGATGGACGGCTATGATGGTTTAGCAAGGAGAGAAAAGGTGGGAGGGTGACTAATAGGGAGAAAAGAGAGGAGTAAGCGACTAATGAGGGAACAGAGTAAGGAGGGGAAACGAGAGAGGGGGAAACAGAGGATTTCCCCCGACCCGTGTGAAACCCACGACCCGATTGGTATCCATGGTGGTTTCCGACAACTTTTCACCCATTTTTCCGGTGAATTGCCGCAAACCACCACCTAGAAACCCCTATATAACCTCCCTTCCATCATTTTCAACTCAAATTTGGTGAGATTTGATCCCCAAAATGGAGAAAACACACCTGTGGGTGCCGTGAGGAACTTGTTTGAAATCCTCCCAATCCTGAAACCATTTTATCCAATTAACACTACCAAAACACTCCTTGGGAACCCAGGAACAAAACCCAATCCTTTGTTGGAGCATCAGAGTTAATTTGGAGGTCGAATTGGAGCACACCAAACTTAGAGTTCCGGCAGGTTTTGATGAAATTGGAGGTCTTCGAGGCCAAATTGGATTTGGTTGAAGGCGGTTATCTTTTGGGATCATTTGAGATATCTCGATAGTCGTGCTAAGGGGTTGTAGCATGGACTCTAGGTGAGTGGGCTTTTATTTTCATTATATATATATATGCTTGGTTTTTCCCAGAAAATGCGTTTTAAATGATTTATAAATTAGAATGCCATGTCAAGTATCGTTTATATTTATTATGATTGTGTGATGATTATTGCTTGGCGCTGCGGACGCTCAGGTAAGTCAGGTGAGTATATGCTTGTTAGTGATAGTGATGATGGTGAGATTGTGATATAGCTCATATTCCTGCACCTCGGGTGTTTGTGCTCCGCCAGAGTAGGGCCTAGCCTTCACGTGATCGTTCACCTCCCGCACCGTACGCTCACCTTGGATCCAAGGCAGGTGCCAGCCTGTCGTACAGACCACTATAGGTGGTTCCGACTCGTAGGTGACTCGCGATACATCGCACAACCTTCACGTGATCGTAGCACTGAGTGTATTTTATACACCTAGCCTGTCGTACAGACCACTATAAGTGGTTTCGACTCGTGTACAGGATATTGATCGAGGAGCTATAGATTCAGCCGTACAGGTCACGTTAGGTGACTCCGGCTGTCATATTGATTTTGCCGGCATATTGTGATTATTGGTTTATCTCACCTGATTGATGCATATATTTCTTGACTGGATATTTTGGCATGGCGTATTTCTGACATGGCATATTCGAGTTTTATCGTTTTACAGCCTATTTTGGTATATGAATACATACGTATTATTTTCTGGGAAAGTATACGGGTTTTACAGAGAGGGGTTAATACTTTTGATATTGAAATGGTTTTGAAAAGCTTTGTTTTTGCCCACTCACGTTTTCTGTTTTGCGCCCCTCTAGGTTTAGCTGTTAAGGTTCGTATCGACGAGGAGTCTTGGCGAATCTCAGGATTGGTGGCTACTTCTGAGGGTATAATTCTTATCCGCTCTACTGTAATTACTTATGCTTTGAAGTCACGTGTGAGATGGATTCGCTCCCGCTCACGAGCACACTCTGGTGTTTAGGCACTTTTAGGTTTAAATTTATTCACTTTTTCCCCATCACTACACTTTATGGCTTCGTCACCTTCCAGGTGTCGGACAGCACAGCTCGACTTCGTTGTCCTAGTGGACTTTCTGGGTCGGAGTGTGTCAATTAATATAAATGAAAAAACATCTTTATATTCTATCCCAACAACAAAATTAAGGACAGTAACATAATTTCACAAAATATTTTTTTTACCTCACCTACATGTAAGTTTATCATCTCTAATTTAAAAAAATAAATTAAAAAAAAACCTCTCTCTTTCTTCTTAATTCTCTCACACTTTGTTCCTCTCTTCTTCAGTTTTAGTAACTAGTGTTAAATTATGAGAATTAATTAAAATCCATAATTTATGCATCTTTCTTTTTTGTTTCCTATTTTGAATGTCTTGCCATGGGGCACCTGCAAATTATATAAACAAAATAGCTACCTATCAAAACTAAAATAAGCAATATAAAATACCTTACCAAATCTATTTAGTATAAAGTTAACACGATACTCAAATTTATTTAGTAGGAGGGTTAACTTCCCAAATTTATTTAGTAGAAAGTTAGAAGGGAAAATATGAATAAAAAAAAACATATACTCTTATCTACCAGATATATAAGTAATTACACAAACAGAATACGCAGCAGAAACCAATTTCTTTATATAAAAACATAGAATGTATCTACAACATAAAAAACAAATTGACACCCGAATACGTATGACACCCACACAGAATGAAAAACACAAAATCCCAAACTCATCATACCTCCAATATTGGCAATGGAACTTCGAAAACTTTATATAAACATGAATCTTAAAATTGCTTGCCTTATATTTATTGGCACTGTATAGTAAACATAGGAGTGCGATATTTACACAATTTTTTTTTTTACTTTTTACACACCTTTTAAAGTTTCGACTTTTGAATCGGATGAACAGAAAAATATTAAAAAACAGAAATTAATAACGAGGTGTGGATAGTACACCCTTAAGAAAAAGAAAAAAGAAAGTTGAAGAAGATTCATGAAGGTGACAAGTGCCAATATTCCAAATAAACTGTAGTTCAAATATTAACAAGGGAAATTTGTTTAAGCAACTTTTAATCTCTCTTGGAATTGGGGCTGAATTTTGTAAAGCTCCTTCTATAGTTTCTTTTTTTGGCATCTGCTACAGATGGCCTTGCTAAAGGTAACCTGGGTTTTGTGGCTTATGGTGGGGTTTTCCGAGATTCTGCAGGTTATTTTCTTGGAGATTTTTCACTGAGCTTAGGGTATTGTACTTCTTTCTATGTAGAGCTTCATGCTGTGGAATTGGCTAACACACGGGATTGGCAAAATTGACTCTTCTAGCGTGATATCTTGTTTTGCTTCTAGTTTTTGTGTTTTTCTCCTCCTTGATCACTCCAGACTCATTGGAAGAAAGGTATTTTCCTATTGCAGCACATGGTATTCTGTTGATCTCATACACTTCGAGAAGGGAATGCAGTTGCTGATAAATTGGCCAATTTAGGGTTTCTCTCGTCTTCACTTGTTTGACATGCCACCCCTCCTATAGAGATTCTTTCTTTTTTGCAATCAGATTTCTTGGGTATGCCAGTCTACAGGTTTATTTTCCCTTCTTGATGTGTAGTTTTCTTTTTACCTAATTTTTTTTAGATTTTCTTTTTTTGGTTTACCTTGTCTTGCATGTTCTTACCTTTCAGATTTTATTTTAGAGAGTTTTGGTCATATGTCCACCCTTTTCTTTTCTTTATTTTCTATTTTCAAGAGGTTAAGGTCTAGTCCCCCTTTTTTTCTTGTATTTTATTTTTCAAGAGGAGTAATGTGTATGTTTCTCCTCTTTTCTTGTTTTTTGTTTTTCTTGCTTTATAAAGAGTAAGGTTTTTGTCCTTCCTAACTAGGTATATCTTCTTCTTTTTTATCAATAAATTTTTCTCGTACTGTCAAGGTTTTCTTAAAAAAAAAAAAAAAATTTCGAATCATAACAATTAAAAAACCATTAAATCTAAGTGTGACTGAAAGATAGCAATTTATTAAGTCTCCACTGAAAAAATAAGGTTACCCTACGAGTTTAATTATTAAAGGGCGATAACAATAATAGAGTTTGTCCTGACTTAAAGTTCATAAAGATGGACATCGTTTAATGTTGTCATCCATTACATGTTATATACACGTCATGGTTAGGGATGGGCAAATATCCATTGGTTATGGGTAACCGCGGTTATCCGCCCATTTAAATTAAATGGTTACGGTTATGGGTAACCGTTTAGATAAATAAACGGTTATGGGTATAACCGTTTATCCGCGAAATTTAAATGGGCGGTTATGGATATTATCCGCGGTTATAACGGGTATCTATCGGTTATGAATATTACCCACGGTTAAACGGGTATCCATTTACCCATTTAATTTAATATATGTAAAAAATAAAAATAAAAATAAAAGAAAAAGAACACTAGAACTCACACAGTCAGTCACTCTCTCTCTCCCCGTCACTCTCTCTCTGCCGTCTCTACAGTCTCGACTTCGACACCACCCTCCTCGACCTCACCTCAAACAACCGCATCACACCTTGACTCTTTGGAGGAGCCTTTCAAGACAAATTAGCAGAGAAAAGGTTAGTAACAAACAGTGATTGAGAAGAAAAATTGAAAAAGGAAACATTTTAGGGGAGGAGGAGAGGGAAGTAAACCTCTGGGCCAAGAAATCGTTCATAGCCAATGTCACAAGAGTAAGGCGCCCCTGTTTTTGGTTTAATGCCTCTCCATTGCTTAATATACTTGGATGGTTCTTTGTCGTGCTTATTAAACTCCTGCAATCATTGGAGAAACAAGAGTTTGTCATCAAACAATCTCCAAATTGAAAAATAAACTCATGCAAATGAATGTAACATAAGGAGTTGTTACAGCAGGTATAACAAAAATTACACCAAATTGTACCAAGGACTTCAAAACTAAAATGATCATGGAAATAAAGTTTGAATCATCTAGTATTCAAGATAATGACTACTTTTGATTTTTAGAATGTTTAGTTTGTAATCATATGGATTATAATTAAAGACTTGATTGGATGTAGTAGAAAAATATCGTTCGTAAATTTTTATTTCAATTATTGGAATTGTATAAGGACTTAAATGATTAAAATGGGGAAATGCATGCTAAAGTGTACCAATAACGGCGTTTAATTGTTAGAAAACGAAAATTATGACAATTTATTTTTTTTTTAATTTTCAAGTTGTTAAAAAAAAACATGTAGACGGGTGAAAAAATGAGTAAATGGGTAAAAAAAAATTAAACGGGTAAATGGTCATGGTTATGGTTAAATGGATAAATGGTTATGGTTAAATGGGTACACGGTTATGGGTATGGATAACCGTTTATAAACTGTTATGGTTATGGGTATAACCGTTTATGCAAATACCCAACGGGTAAACGGTTATGCGGGTATAACCATAAATGGTTATGGGTAAATAACCGCGGTTATCCGCCCGCCATAACCGTTGCCCATTCCTAGTCATGGCTATCTTCCGTCACCCACAAGAGCCATGTTTACTAGAAGTCGACAACAATAATAGAGTATTGTGGACCGTCAAAAGATAAAGAAGTTCTGAAGTAAGACTCTTCTCTTTTATTTATTTATTTATTCTTTTATTCTCTCATTTTATATTTGAACGGTCACAGTTAAGTCACGTTAATATCTTATATTAATTTTTTTTTATAGAAAGAGAAAGATAAAATAATGAATGTGAGAGGAGATGATGAAAAGAGGATGGGAGAGAATCATAATCCAAAAGTTTTTGTGTTCTCTAATATTTTAAAGATTTTAATCTTTAGATTATAAATTTTTGTATTTTCTAAGTATTAAAATGTCTATATTTTCTAAATGAAAATCTCTTTTAAAATCTCAAAATATATAGGAGAAATTAGGTTTTCATTCCTCCTTTTGCTACTCTATTGATTAAAACCTTATTCCTTTTCAATTTTTGATCAAGGTCCTTGGGTAATAATAATATCATTAATTATTTCAATAAAATGTCTGTATTAATAACATCATTAATTTTTTTATTAAAGTCCTTGGGTACTATTTGTCACATCCCGGCCCGGGGTGGACCACTTCCCGGGTCCGCTCCACTACCGTAGCACGATATTGTCCGCATTGGGCCCCGACCACGCCCTCACGGTTTTGTTTCTGGGAACTCACGAGCAACTTCCCAGTGGGTCACCCATCATGGGAGTGCTCTAGCCCCCTTCTCGCTTAACTTCGGAGTTCCTACGGAACCCGAAGCCAGTGAGCTCCCAAAAGGCCTCGTGCTAGGTAGGGATGTGAATATACATTTAAGGATCACTCCCCTGGACGATGTGGGATGTCACACTAATAACATCATTAAAATGTCCGTGCTAAGGACTGCATCCAAAGTCTCCCTTTAATAAAATGAGTTTCACAAAACTATGAACAAATTTTTTTCAATTACATGTTATGGGCAACCGTCTGAAGAGGAACCACGCTTACTATACTTGGCCCAAAAGCAAGTCTGCATAGACTCGCTAGACTCGCTAGACACGTGGATTTCCACTAGCATTTAGATGAAAATTTCAAAATGGGGCCCACTTTGAAAAAAACCAGACATTAGATATATTTTTGTTTCCCATTTTAACCCTATCGCAGAAAGGAGAGGAAGAAGAATATGGGTTAACGCTTCATAAGGATGGCAATTTAATCTATCAAACTCAATCCTCGTAAATAACTGATCCAAACGGTTCGGTTTCAGATTAGATTTGAATACTTTATGGTTATGGATAACTATCAGATAAATTTTTTGATTTTAGGTTTGGTTAGGTTATTGGGGTATCCGTCCCGAACTCATGCCCGAAACCGAAATGTTTTTATTTTTATAAAAAAATATAAATATTTATTATATAGAGAATAGTTACCAATAATCATGCATTAAGTTCGTACTAGTACCTATATGCATTGTGTTGATGCACAAAATCAATGAGAGACTTTGGTACAACAGAAAGTGGTAGGTTTATGTGACCTTCGCTAGATTGTTTCGGTCACTAGTGCATATAAGTATGTAAAGATATAGAGGCAGGGGAGCAGGCACAAGATGTACGTGGTTCACCCAGATTGGCTACGTCCACGGAGTAGAAGAGTTCTTATTAATTGTGAAGGGTTCACACAAGTACATAGGTTCAAGCTCTCGTTTTGTGAGTTCTAATGAATGATTTCGTACAAATGACATTAGGGATTATTGTGGGAGAATGATCCTTATTTATAGAAGAGTTTCTAGCTTTGTTCTGACATTGACACGTGTCATGCTGTGATTGGCCTCTGATGTTGACACGTGTCGTGCTGTGATTGGCCTTTGACGTTGACATGTGTCGCATTATGATTGGCTTCCTGATTGAAGAGAAACTCTTGTGGGTCCTTGACGGTATAATGTTGATCGGTGCTTAGTAGTTTCGGTGTTGGTCAAGTATGGTACAAACACATTGTAATATTAATAACTAACATATGCCCTACATTTTGTGAGTGAGAATAATTTTTATTTTTATTTTAAAATGGGAAGGAGAAAGAGAGAAAAAAGGAATGTGGATTAGAGTGAGAAGTTTATATATATATATATATATATATATATATATATATATATATATATATATATATTAATTAGAGGATGTTATATCACCCTTGGGTGAGGTTTTGAAAAAAAAAACTGTAAAATTTAGTTTGTGTAAATTTACTTTATTGCCTATGATTTTGTTTTGTTGTAGAAGATAAAATTATATTTTTACCCTTTTATGATTGACAAATAAGATTTTATTAATGGAGTTATAGATATAAATCATATGCTTAGAGTATTAATTTCGCTTTTAATAATATTAGTATCAATTGTATTAATGACACTATTTAATATTTGATCTTATTTAATATATGCATTATATGCATTTGTATCAGTAGTCTAATTAAATTTGTTTTATTTAAAATTTACTATTTAATTATAAGAAAAACCATGGCCGATAAACAATTCTTTACTTGATGAGTTCAGTTATGAGAAAAAACTTGTTAGAAGATTCTCCAGTTTCGAGTTCGGAGAAAATAAACGGGTTCGAATATAAGAATGACGTATCCGAACCTAATCCGCTCTATTGCCATCTCTATTGCTTCCTAGGCTTGATGGAGGGCATAACAGGAAATAAAAGTAGATGAATAAAGCCAGAAAAAGAATTCGCGATCGTGACCATTTATCGTACATCGTGCGGTTAGTTTTCGTTAGGTACTATTTATATTTAATTTTAATTTTAAATTTTAAAATGATTTCTAATCGTTCGATATACGATGAACGATCACGATCACAAGATCACTAGGATCCCTAAGGTACCGTTTGGTACGCAGATGGGACAGGACGGGACTGGACGGAATGGAACGAAATGGAGGTTCGTGTTATGTTTGGTACGCATAGGATGGAACGGTTTGGATTTCGTGTTAAATGACTAACTTAGCCTTGTTTGTACAATTGCCTATTCGGTGTAGAAAGAAGAGAAGACTAGCGGCATTGCAACCAATCAGACCCCCCAAACAATTAGACCCTCAAACAATTACAAGAAAAATCCCAAAATTCAAACACAGAGAAATTCAAACACAGAAAAACCTTAAAAATCCCAAAATTCATTTCAATCAATTTCTACAGCTTCGTCATCGTCCTCCCGCAGCGTCGTCAATCAATCTCCACCCAGAACTCCGAATCCCGAATCCTAGTACTGTAAAACATATCCAGAACTCCGAATCCCGAAGCCGACGACGAGACGTCGGAATTCCCGATACTGTAAAACTGATCCCACATCTCCTTCTCGAGCTGCATCACATCCTTGTCACACGACTCATTGTCGAAGACCTTCTGCGACCTGTTGTTGATTTCCGCCACGCACTGCAAACCCACCGGGTAGAACTGGAGCTCCGAGCCGACGAACCCGCAACTGCACTTGCGATTCCGAGGCTGCAACAACCCCTTCTTGATTAGCCGCTAGCGGCGTTTCTTCTTCAGAACGCGGCGATAGAGCCCCGCCGAGCTGGGATTGGGTTAGCAGTTGGGTTACTGGGTTTGTGGTGGAGGAAGAGGAGGGCTACGGGAGAGACAAAGGCAGAAGAGAGTGAGGTTACGGGAGAGAAAGGGAGGTAGACAATGTAATTAATGAAAAATAAGAGGGGTATTGTTGTCCAAAAAGATATAATTTTGTGTCCCACGGGATGGAAAAACCCGTTCCAGGGGGAGGGGGAACCAAAATCTAACCCATTTTCATTCCGTGGGATGCGCGTTCCACATAATTTTAACGCACCAAACGTGGGACGAAACGCGTCCGTCCCACTCTGTTCCGTCTCGTCCCGCGTACCAAATGCACCCTAAGAAAATGATCTGACAAGGATCCTTTTCCAATAAAGCCCATTGCGTCTTTTGAAAACTAAACCACGTGGAATCCTAGTGGGGACTCAGGGGAGGGTTGGACTCGCTTTTGAGCGAGTCTCCAAGCAAATTTCTTTTGGTAACTAATGTTTTATTAAGAGCTTAGGGAGAGTCTCATTTTTTAGAGTTTCTTTAATATTTTTATTTTTATTGAAAATTAAATAAAGATTTTTTTATTAGCACTTCGCATAGTATTGAATACACCCATATTAATAATTATATACTTTAATATGTAATAACAATTTCGACCATATAAGGTCTTAAAAGAAAAAAAAATTTCAAGACACCTCAATCACTTTTAACGTGTATCACAAATTATTTATCTTCTTCACCTCTTAAAACAACTATCGCCCTCTATCATGGAACACAATCATAACCAATAAAACTACAAATACGTTAATTAGGAAAAAAAATTAAAAATGGAGTGTGAGATCGACATTTTAAGAGTTTCACATGGGGTAAGACTTCATATTTTTTATTGTTTTAGATGATTTCAACGACATGGACATGCCTATAATTGCATTCTGAATGATATCTCTCAAATAAAGTAGGAGTGTGTGTTATGCCTATACAGCCGCTTCCGACAGATATCCAACTTTGTTTCTAATTATTATGTAAAACATGAATGATTGAACAGATAATTATTATCCCTTAAGTATGTGATGAGGAGGGTCCGAGGAAGCAAAAGAATGTGATTATCTTTAGCATCGAATGATTCTCCATAAAATATATGTCCAGGCATAATTCCTCCCTATAATCCTTTTGGCTTTCTTGAATCATGTAAACTCAACAGATCCTGTCCAAAATTAAGGATTCCACCCTATAATCCTTTTGGCTTTCTTGAATCATGTAAACTCAACAGATCCTGTCCAAAATTACGGATAGTTTAATTTCCCGCAACATATGAAATAAAAGCCTTAATATATCATATGGTCAATCAATAAAATCATTAGTGAACATATAAAAAAAAACCATGAAAGAAAACAAAATGATGAATAATCAACAACAAAAACGCGTCTTTCTAGTTCCTAATCTTAAAAAAATTAAAATTATGTGATCAATCAACAAAATCATTAGAGTATAAAAGAAACCAAGAAACAAACAAATTGATGAATAAATTAATGGAAAACTAATGAAAAGGGTTAAAATGTTTTGTGTTTTAACGATAAGGACAAAATAAAGGGTAAAGTGAATAGTACCAGTATTGACTTTTTAGTGTAAAAATGTGGTTTTTCGTTAAAGTGAACAGTACCGGGAGCTTTTCGTTAAAGTTCCCATAAATTAAAGTATGAAACTATAAACACTTATCAAAATTGCAAAACAACAGTTGTAAAAACATAAATAAAAGTAGTCTTTAATTTTCTGCAACAATTGATATTAAAGCCTTGATGGTCCCCCTTAATGCTGGCACTAAGTACTCTATTATTGTTATTGTCTTTTAGTAACCATGGTTTTCGTTCGTACGATGAAGCTTAAACAAAATCTATCTTGTGAAATTTTATGCTTAACTTTTGGACAATAAGTAGGGCCTTTTTTGAAAAGCTGAACTCTTGAACTATGAGTTTTGTGCATGAAACACGAGTTTTGTGCAATGAATCAAAAAGTGGTAAATAGGAAAATAATTGTTGATAGATATATGACCTAATAATTGTTCATAGATATGACCTAATTATCTCAAGCAAGATTCCAATCAAATTTGCATGTACACCACTAAAAAAAAAATTCAATCATTCATAGATATGTGTAAATGACGACAACTTTAAATAAAGCCGGTTGTTTGGAGCTTTAAAGCTTAACTTTTAGACAATGAGTGGAGTTTTTTTTTAAAAAGCTTTGACTCTTGAACACTGATGGCAAAAACAAAATGCCAGATAATGCATGAAACAAGATTTCTAATCGTTCATAGACATGTGTAAAGGATGACAACTTTAAACAAAGTTAGTTGTTTGGAGCTTTAAAGCTTAACTTTTGGACAGTAAGTGGAGTTTTTTTTTTTTTTAAATAAATAAAAAAAACGCTTGAAGTCTTGAACATTGATGACAGATTTTGCATGAAACACAAAGTTTCGCTCCCCTCAAATTCGGCACTGATGCTCTGGGAGCATATATAAAACAGAAACCTGACATATAGGATAAGCTTTTATATAAGGGAGGTTTAATTAAACACTTTCGGTACTGTTTACTTTTAACGAAAAACCACTTTTTTGTTAGAATTGTGCCCTAAAACCAATCACATGATGATTCTTTATGGACATTTCACATGTTTAACTAATTTAGTTTAATATAAAGGGCAAAGATTATTGTTTAAAGTCATTTCATATAAATGTTATATGTTTAAACGATAAGTCCAAGGAATATGTAGTTAGAAGAATGTAATCTAAAGAAATTAGGTTCATGAGACCATTCTCTTTCGTATACATATCGTAAACGTTCCTGATCATAGGATTGCCAATTGGGCATTGACAGTCTGTTAAGATCAGTACGTGCTATGTCTTCTCTCAGGGAGAGTGACTGGTCTCGAGTCATTGGTGTGACTGACACCAAGACAAGAATGTAGGTGCTCAATAGAGAATGAGTCCACTGAACACGATCAACAAGGAGTTCTCATACTCATGTCACTTGAGAACTCATGGTTGGGATAATGCAAAGTAGTCATTTGACCTGAGGCATCATAGTTGTCTTGTGGTTAGGTCCTTGATCTTTGACTATGTCAAAGTCACTCCGTCAGATATAGTTGGGGTTAAGCCACTTAGCCATGGAGGCAAGTGAATGCGCAACAAGGGATCTCTAACCTTCAAACCGTTTGAAGGAGAATACTCTATAATATGATTAAGAATCTCTGGCCAGAGTATGAATGAGATTTAGGAAGACGTTCCGAATCACATTCAAGGTAATCATATAAGTAAAAGAATCACATTGGATAGTAGACATGAATAAACTATCAAACCAAACAATGTGGTGAAGAGTATTGTATTAGAGAAAGACTGTATTGCATTGCAATCCTAAACTGAATAGGTTCTCCACATCTTCTGATTAGCTTGGGTAGCCATGACATACTGCTAGGTGTCACTCATGGTTTGTGGAAGCCCTAAAGGTTTATAATCACTAAAGGTTTATAATCACTAAAGGGAGAATTGAAAGTATGTTTCAATTCACAATTGATTTGAAAGAGTTCTAATCGCCTACTGCCTTGCTAAAAGGAACTTAATGGATCGTACACCATGTAAGGTAGAGATTGAAGAAACAACGGAGATGAGTGAGGATAATTAAATGGTTTAATTATTTATGGTTAGGATTAATTAATATGTTAATTAATTAAACGAATAAGTTCGTTATAAACCTCGGGTTAGTTTTGGGCCTCAAGGCCCAATGGGCTTCGAACGTCAAGCCCATTGACTTAAGTTGTATGACAACTTAATGAATAAAGATTCAAGAGGGCCCAAACAGCCCAAAGACTCTAAGAGGCCGGCCATATAGAGAAAGGGTAGTGAACTTGCTTTAATTGCAAGTTTGCCACTACATTGTGAGGTGGTATAAAGGTAACTTTATAACATTTCATCATTAGGGTTTCTTTTGGAAAAAAGATGAAAACACAATCTCTCTTTTCTCTCTAAAGAGGCCGGCCACCCTAGAGGAAATTAGCTAGCAATCTCACTTCCTCTAGGTCACTCATCTCCTCCTCAAAGTTCTCCTTGGTGTGGAAAAAATAGAGGTTCTCTATTTTGAGAACTTGGAGAAACCTTTCAACCATCCTCCTCCAAGAAATTCATGGAGCTAAGAAACAAGGAATGAAGGCCCTCTCCTTGGGTGATTAGCCTTTACTTGTGCAAAGAGGAATTAACAAAGGTATAAGATTTCTCAACTCACTTTGTTCTTGAGTTGAGTCTTGGTTCACCATATCTACTAGGCTTTGAATTTCATAGGTTAAGTTTTGTTTTTGAGTGCAAATAAACATGATTCCGCCTTTAATTGTTAATTGCATGTTGTTGATGTTGCTCAAATGAACTTGTTTTTCACAAATTTTCCTTCATTTTTTTACCTTTAACTGTCACTATTCACTATACCTTTAAAAGTGGCTTTTTGTTAAAAGGGAAGTTTTTTTGGATTTTTCGTTAGTTTTCCTTTTATATAAACCAAGGACGTACATGGAATATTAATCGTGAACTGCATGCACGTTGTCTGTATGTATTATAATTATTGGGGTTTGGAATGCATATACATTAATTAGAAGATAAGGTCTACATATTTACATTAAGTCTCTAGCAACAGATTAATGTCTTAGTTCAGTTAGCGATTAGTTGCATTACTTGATTTCTAAGTATAAGTCTGTTAAAGTAAGCTACATATGTTAATTAACAGAACATAACTACGCTTGTATTGATTCAGTTAGTGAAATAATCAAGGATATTTTTCTCGTTACTTCTCTTACATAAATACAGGACCCAATAGTTATACGTGCCTGCTGGCTCAGACTAAAACATTCAGGACAAATTTATAAATAATTGATGAACTGCAACAGGGCAAAATAGATGATGATAAGAGGAATAAAGGTCTAGTTGGTCAAAGAGGGATAAGGGCAAAATATTTAAAATTAATAAGATGTTGTTGGTTACATAAATGTAATTCTTAACTTCTTCGTTTAGAGTCTCCTCTATTCTTAATTAATCCACAACTGACATCTATGATAACTTTCAGGTCAACATGGTCCACTACTAATGCCAGTAATATTGCCTCTACTTAATCACATATCAAAGAAAGTTAGGAATAAGAGATTGCGTTTTATTTAATTCACTCTCCTTTATCATTAACTGTGACTTCATTCTCTCTTCCCCTAACACTCATGCTTCTAATTTTTTCCTCCTTTTTTTTTCTTGTCAACCCGTTCTATTTTCTTTTGTTGAGTTTCTTTTACATCTCGTTGCTTATCCAATAAACTATCTTGGGGTATTATTTTTCTCGAATACCTAATGGTTTGTTTTTAGATCTCTTCACAAAATTTGGTGGCTATTTTGGACTTCTAACAACCATCTTAATCTCTACAAACAACCCCACAATCACTTTACATTGTGAATCTGTGGTAGTAATGTACTAGATTTTTTTATTCTTTTGTTCTGTCAAACTAATCAGGCAATAATTTCATATTCCACAATTTGGCTTCTTTGTTTTATATATAACAATCTACTGTAAAGTTCATCATCTATATATGTATATATGTGCGTGTTTATATATGTGTGTGTGTGTGTGTATTCATCAAATCTAAGTACTCATTCTAGACAAGGATTCATTTGTTTCTCACAGCCGCACAGAAGGTGTGAAACGAGCTGGATTTAGCTGAGCACATCGACAAGGGCAGTGATGATGACGTGAGTTATTTAGTGTAAGAGGGAGGGGAAAGAGAAAAACATAACAAGCAATGAAAATAAATATTGAAAATTTGAGAGCAAGAACATAAAGTACTTAACCAAACTTTCTAACTGGCCTGATAAATACTGTAACCTGTATGAATAAAACTAGAGAAAAATTTGAAGAGAGGAAATGGAAACCAAGAAACAAACAAATTGATGAATAAATTAAAGTAGAAACTATAAACACTTATCAAAATTGCAAAACAACAGTTATAGTAAGACATAAATAAAAGTAGTCTTCAATTTTCTGCAACAATTGATATTAAAGCCTTGATAGTCCTCCTTAATGCTGGCACTAAGTACTCTATGATTGTTATTGTCTTTTAATAACCATGGTTTTCGATCTTGTGAAATTTTAATGCTTAACTTTTGGACAGTAAGTGTAACATTCCAAATCGCCCAGAGGAGAGGATCTTGTAAGTCTTATATGTATATTCTCATCTCTACCTAGCACGAGGCCTTTTGGGAGCTCACTGGCTTCAGAGTTCATCGGAACTCCAAAGTTAAGTGAGTTCGGGCGAGAGCCATCCCATGATGGGTGACCCACTAGGAAGTTCTCGTGTGAGTTCTCAAAAACAAAACCTTGAGGGCGCAGTCGGGGCCCAAAGCGGACAATATTGTACTACGGCAGAGTCGAATCCGGAATGTGGTGGGAGCCTGGGCCGGAATGTGACAGTAAGTGGGGCATTTTTTGAAAAGCTGAACTCTCGAATTATGATGCCAAAAGTAAAATGACAAATTGTGCATGAAACACGAGTTTTGTGCAATGAATCAAAAAGTGGTAGATAGGAAAATAATTGTTGATAGATATATGACCTAATAATTGTTCACATATATGACCTAATTATTTCAAGCAAGATTCCAATCAAATTTGCATGTACGCCACTAAAAAAAAAATCAATCATTCATAGACATGTGTAAAGGATGACAACTTGCTTTCCAAAAAAAAAAAGGAGGACAACTTTAAACAAAGTCGGTTGTTTGAAGCTTTAAAGCTTAACTTTTGGATAGTAAGTGGATGTTAAAAAAAAAAAAACGCTTGAAGTCTTGAACATTGATGCCAGATTTTGCATGAAGCACAGAGTTTCGCTCCCCTCAAATTCGGCACTGATGCTTCGGGAGCATATATAAAACAAAAACCTGACATATAGGATAAGTTTTTATATAAACCAAGGACATACATGGAATATTAATCGGGAACCGCATGCATGTTGTCTGTATGTATTATAATTATTGGGGTTTGGAATGCATAAACATTAATTAGAAGATAAGGTCTACATATTTACATTAAGTCTCTAGCAACAGATTAATGTCTTAGCTCAGTTAGCGATTAGTTGCATTACTTGATTTCTAAGTATAAGTCTGTTAAAGTAAGCTACATGTATTAATTAACAGAACTTAGCTACGCTTGTATTGATCCAGTTTGTGAAATAATCAAGGATATTTTTTTCATTACTTCTTTTACAAAAATACAGGACTCAATAGTTCTACGTGTCTGCTGGCTCATACTAAAACATTCAGGACAAAATTCTAAAAGGTGCTTTAAAGCTTAACTTTTAGATAGGAGCTTTTTGGATTGGTCATAGATATGACCTAATTATGTCAAGTAAGATTCCAATCAAATTTGCATGTACGCCACTCAAATTTAGTGTTGATCCTGCAAGGTCATCCCTGAGATTTGGAGTTTTTGTTAGTGGGGTGGGGGCGGCGTTGTAATTATAAACGGGCCTTTTTGTTTCGGTACAATGAGCAAGTCCTATTAACATAAACTTGAACAAGTATACTGAAATAGTAAAAAAAAAATTATCATATATAACTTGTAAGTGTCATATTTAAAAAAAGGGTTAGAATCCAGAGACACAAGCTTTTGACACACGTTTTTGTAAGGTCCACTCCGTAATATATTTCAATGATCCGAACCATTTATTTTTAGGTCTTCTCTTAATCATATCTACCAAGAATCACCAAAATCTGAAACTAGATGACCGTTGAAATTAAATTAATGTTTCTTTATAGAACTGTATTTGTCCATTTTCTTCACTACAAATGAATGTGTTAGTAGTTTTCGATTTATTTAGTTTTTTTGTAAGGATGATCTATGAATAATGTACTAAAATGTAGATGGTTTAGATTTTGAAATACATTACGAATTGCCTACAAAATGGGTGCCAAAATATGTGTTAGAAGCGTATGTCCCCGGATCCTAATCCTTAAAAGAAATTTAAAATTATGTGACCACTCAACAAAATCATTAGTGAACATATAAAAGAAACCATGAAACAAAACAAAATGACGAATTAAAGGAAACTAGAAACACTTATCAAAATTGCAAAACAACAATTATGGTAAGACCTAAATTAAAGGCAGTCTTTAATTTTACGCAACAAATAATATTAAAGCCTTAATATCATGTGATCAATCAACAAAATCATTAGTGAACATATAAAAGAAACCATGAAACAAAACAAAATGATGATTAATCAACAATAAAAGCGTGTGTCCTTCGATCCTAACCCACAAAAGAAATTTTAAAATTGTATGATCAATCAACAAAATCATTATTAAACATATAAAATAAACTATGAGACAAAACAAAATGATGAATAAATTAAGGTAGAAACTAAAAACAATTATCCAAATTGCAACACAACAATTATGGTATGACCTAAATTAAAGGCAATCTTTAGTTTTCCGCAACAATGATATTAAAGCCTTAATCTCTCTATCTATCTCTCCATTCTCTCTGCCCAAACCACAAACAAAATAATCAAATTCCATAGTTCATTAATTAGGAAACTTCATTCTTGTCACAACCCGTCCCGAAATATAAAATATATTATTCTCAATAGCGTGGAATTGATGATTTTACCCTTGAGCGTTGGGTTGCGAATGTGTAATTGGGCTAAGGAATTGGACCAATTGGGTTATTTCCAAGTTTTTGGGAACCAATTGGAATGGTAAGGTTGTTAGGGCCAAAATTGAATAGCCCAATTGGAACTTAGGGATTTTTAGTGGGTGCCCAATCCAGATCGCCGCGTGGGTGGTCGGAAAATTATTCTTAAAATATGGGAATGTTCGTGGGGTTGAGTAGGCCACATTGGTATATTTAAACACCCTAATTGAATAACGTATGAGAAGTTATTGTATAGTTTTGGTTATGTGCTTAAAATAACGTTAAAACAGTGGTTTCTCATATAAGTGAGACGTTTCCCGATGACGAGCGTAATCAGGCGAGGCTCGGGGGTTACGACCCTGCGACATATCAGTGAGTGGCCTTTTGGTTTTATATATATACATATATATATGCTTTAAGTTTCCCAGAAATTGTTTTAAAAAGGAATTTCGTTTTAAATGCCATGTCTATTGCATCACACCTCAGTCTATGCATTAGTATAGATCTGCATAATGTCGCTTGACACTGTGGATGCTCAGGTAAGTTCCAGGTGAGTATATTATGATGACAGTGATTATGGTGAGTATGGCTATGATTGGTTGTATTTAGAGCTCATTAACCTGCACCCTAGTGTTAGTGCTAGGGCTGGAAAAAAATCCCAAACCAAACCAAAAAAATCTCGAAACCAAACCGAAAAAATCCCAAACCAAAATTCCCGAAAATTTTGGTACCAAATACCGAACCGATCCCGAAATTTTGGTACGGGAATCGGTCTCAATTTTTTGGGATTTCGGTAATCCCAAACCAAACCGAAAAAATATATATATATTATTTAATTTTCAAATACCTTTTAGACTCCCCCACTGCTCTTCAACAATTAATTGTATGTAAAAATCTCTTTCATTTTTTTGCTTTCATTTTGGTAAATAGCAAATTCTCTTTACTGCAATGACCAATGAGTCAGCTTAGTAATACATTCATTCTTTTTACTACAAAATAACTTACTTGCATGAGCACTTCAAGTGTAATTGGTTGCTGCCATACTTTAGAAATTGTTTATGCATTCTCACATCTTTGTTTTGTTTTGTTTGGTGAAGTTCTAGTATTATTGATTAATATGGTTTCACATTTTAGACACTAACCTTTAGATGTTACTTACTTTCAGGTTTTTGAAAGCATGAAAGTTTGATGTTGAAAAAGCCAGCCATATGTGGGCTGATATGCTTCAATGGAGAAAGGACTATAGTGCTGACACTATCATGGAGATAATTGCGGCTGATAAAATTTGTTTGATTATGCATACTTTTTAATTCTCTTTTAATTTACCATGATGTTTCTTTCAAGATAGTACATGCAAGTTATTATCACCCAAAAACTAAAAAGCCCAAAAGCCCAAAAAAAAAGCCGAAAAAGCCCAAAATCCCAAAAGCCCAAAATTATTTTGGGATTCCCGATTGGTCCCGAAATCCCGAAACTATTTTGGGATTCCCGAAATTTGGGATTCTCGAAAATTTGGTTTGGGATCGGTATTGAAATTGGAATTCCCAAAAATTTCGGTTTGGGAATCGGGACAAGGGTTTCGGTATGGGATCCCATACCGAACCACCCCTAGTTAGTGCTCTTGCCCGTGGCCAGGGCACAGGCCTTCACGTGATGTTCACGTCCCGCACTGCACGCTCACCTTGGATCCAAGTTTGGTGTACAGTCCTGTCGTACAGACCACTATAGGTGGTTCCGACTCGTAAGTGACCCGCGATTTATCGCACAGTCTTTATGTGATCATAGCACTTGAGCGTATTTATTTACACCCAGTCTTATTGTACAGACCACTATAGGTGGTTCCGACTCGTGTGCAGGCATATTTGATAAGCTATATGTTCAGCTGTACAGGCCACATTAGATGGATCCGACTGACATATTACTTTTCAATGATTCACTTCACTTGGTTTACTTATTTTCTTATGCTGAGATATTGACATGGCATATATTTATGGATTTTGCTATTTCGAGTTTGATTTTGTTATGGCTATATATTTAATTTTCTGGAAAATTATACGGGTTTTACAGTGAGGGGTTATTACTTTTGATAAGTGAACGGTTTTGAAAAGTTTTGTTTTGCCAACTCACACTTTCTGTTTTGTGCCCCTCTAGGTTCTAGGTAAAAGTGCTCGTTGGTGGCTTACGAGGAGTTGACGACGGTTTTGACAGCCAACCATTAATGTAGGACTACTTCTGGTATTGTATAATTAGTACTTAATCTTCTGGACTGCACCTAGGTTACCTACGCTTTGGTTATGTGTAATTATCTTTAGTTATCGTTACTCTCACTTGCTTATCCACTTAGTATAAATTATTTAGGTTGGTTTTTATTCACTCATATTTTCATTAGGACTTCCGCACTGCGCACTTGGCTACGTCACCTCACGTGACGGCCAGCACGCCCTGATTTTGGTTAGGGTGTGTCAATTCTAATCCTTGGCAAAGATGACTTTTAGGCTAAAACCATGAGTAGGATCAAAATCTATTTTTAGTCTCTTGATACATTAATCACCTCATTTATTAAATTATATTTCGATGTTTTTATTATTTCTCTTTTTCTTCCTAATTTTAATGTATTAATTATATTTCATTATAATTATAATTTTCATTTCATTCATCATAATATATTTTGTTGTAAACATTTAGATAAACTAATTTTTGTTATACAATATATTTCGATATACTTTATTTTCTTCATTTAGGTACACTAAATTTATTATAATACATTATGGTGCATACATTTAGGTACGCACATTTAGGTACATATATTTCGATACAAACATTTAGGTACATTATTCAATATAATATATTTCAGTATAAACATTTCGGTGCATATATTTCGGTACACACATTTAGGTACATTAATTTAATATAATACATTTCGGTACATTAATTTAATATAATACAATTCGGTACTAACATTTAGGTACATTAATTGAGTCATTTTAAGTTTGAAGAATGTTAAATAAAATCAATAAATTTAAAAAAAAAACTTGTTTTTGGTTAAAAATAAAATAAAATGTGTATATTAAAAAATTAAATATTTCATAAGAGGCATTGAATAAATACACATTAATTAATTTGAATTAAGAACACATCAAATGACTATAATTAATATGTAATCTAACACCAGATTTTTATTAAATTTCAATCTTCTTCAAAGATTAAACTTAAAACCCCCTTGCTTAATTGGGCCCATTTGGATGTGGAAGGCCATGTTCAATTGCGCAAGTTGCTCTCCCTCAAACCCGACACTAGGTACTCTATTATTGTTATTATCTTTTAGTAATCATGGTTCTCGTTGGTTGGATTGGCATGAAAGTATGTAAAATGATGACAACCTTAAACAAAGTCGATCGTTTGGAGCTTTAAAGCTTAACTTTTAGACAATAAGTGGAGCATTTTTTTAATAGCTTAACTCTTGAATTTTGATGCCAAAAGCAAAATGACAGATTATGCATGAAACACAAGTTTTGTGCAATGAATCAAAAAGTGGCAGTCAGGATCAGATGGGGGCGTTGAAGGGGAGCGAAAGGTGGGGTCGCACAGGGCCCTAAATTTGAAGGGGCCCCAAAATTTTTGTCATCTAATATTATGTAATCAGTTCTATATTTAAAAAAATTTATTTTTGTTAGTACTTTAAAATCTCTTTGTGCACCTCTTATAAGAGTAATTTTTGTTTTCCTTTTTAAATATAAAAATTTGGAGTACAAAGAGATATTTTGTATGCCAGTAATAACACCCGAAAAACGATATATATAATAATATTATATGTTCAAGTGAAACTTCAAAGTTAGAGTTTTTTGTTTTTTTGTTTTTCATGTTTGGTTGTTTAATTAAGAATGAACTGTTTTTTTATTATTTAGTGAAGGTTATGTTTGTAACTCTTTTTACTTATAATTAATGACATTTTGTAAACTAGCATTCAATGAGTGTTAAATTTTGTTTTGATTTAAGTGACGTTTTTAACAAAACATGTCATTGATGTTTTAATTGGGTGTCATGGATAATAGTGAGAATTAATAGAAGAGAACAGAAAATGCGAAAAGAAAAGGAAAAAGAAAAAGCAAAAAAAGGAAAGTGAAGGAGCATTAGAGTGATGTACATTGTTTAAAAGGGTTAATCAAATTAATTTCCATGTCATCAAGTTACATGTCAATCATTGAAAGTATATTCACACACCTTAAAATACTTTTCCCATAGCTTCTTAATTTTTATTTTTTTTATCAAATGTTTGTGATGTGTAGAATATTAAAAAATACTAAAAAAATAAAAATAGTGTGGATAAAGTAATTTGGGATGTGTGAATATAATCTTTCCCATGTAATTTAATCATTTTTTTTTTGTTGGACATGTAATTTAATCATTAAAAAAGTTCTACATCACTTTCAATTGAGATCTTCCTCTATTACAGAATTAGTACAAATATGAAATGAAAAATACAATAGTGTAGCAGTAGATGTGCATCTCATGTATAGTCATCAACTCGAGCCGTCATAAGTACATTGATACTTAATTTAAGAGAGATTATATTCACACACCCCAAATTACTTCTCCCACACCCTTTTAAAATTTTAATATTTTCTATACAAAATCAACACTTGATAGAAAAATATTAAAAATATAAAAGAATGTGGGAGAAATAATTTGGAGTGTGAATATAATCTCCCCTTAATTTAATACGATCCAAACTAAAGAGCACTTCTTCGCTCCTTACAATTAAGGAGCTATTGATTTGATTTGTTTAGAGTCACGTATTTTTAAAGCACGAGTTCTGAACTTATTACCTCCGAGGTTTTAGTTTTCCATCACTTGTGCAGAACTTCATTACATTTTTCAATAAGTTTTGAATGTTGAATCAGGCCTTTTTCTATAAAAACAAAAAACAAAAAATGCTAACTCTTATCATATTTTTCCTACAATATTTGTACTATCTTTCTAATAGAGATATGACCTATATGTATTTGGGCCCTATGTTTATTAGAGAGGTGATACAAATGTAGTAAGTAAAATATTACTCCTTTATTTATCTTAACCATTGAAGTGATATATATATGAAGATTCCAATAAGAGAAAAATAATGAAATGAGTAAGTCTGTACTTACCACATTTGCAACATTTTCAAATAAAGTTAGGATTCACCAACACATGTGAGTTTATCTCTATTACAACAAGTCCACCTCATCTGAATGGCCCAACCAATTAGGCAATTGAATCCCCAAAATCCGAAAAATTCTCTTCACCCCAGCCAAATTAGTCGGGCTACTTGTGGCTGTAATATCCTAAAAAATTTTAAATATATGATTATGTGGAATTTTTTTTATCGAAAAGTGAAAAGACGAAAATGTATCTCCTTGACTAAACGTAATTTTATGAGGACGTATTTTATCCTCATATGTTTTATCGTATTTCTAAATATATTTGAATAAATGACGACCTTACGAGCGCATAGGTGCAAACGGATCCTAATTCCGAGTTAGAACGGAGAAGTTACGAGCCTCGGAAGTAGTGAGACTTTTTAAACATGTGGACTTACTATTAGTAGAGAGTCTATAATTAGTCACTCGGAAATTAGAAGGCTTCCACTTCGGGAAACCTGTGAAAATGCCCAAACATGGTGCTCCGGCCACCCTTTTCATTTTTCCGATGAATCGGCAAAGCGATGGCCGATGCCACAACTTGTGTTTTGTAGCCCATCATCCCAGGAGTAAATCTTGACCAGCTTTGATCCCGTTGGACCACCGTAGACAACAAATCAACACCGGGAAGCTTTAGGCACCAACCTGTTTTATCAGCGAAATTGACCCTCCTTCGTCCACTTTTGTACTTCATTGCAGGTATAAAAAGTGTTCCTCTTGTTGAGCTCTATCTTCTTGTAAATTTTGGTAGAATTTGGAGTTAGACTAAAAAGTGGGTTTTTAGTCGCCGGAAACCACCACACGTGGGGGAAAATCTGTTTACATGAATTTTGGACAGCGAGACATCCTTGATGTCCTGAGCCCATATCCAAAGTCCCTTCATTGAAATTTGATGTGATGATTCGAATATTCAAAATCTTTGAATAATTGTACTGCCGTACGATTTTTCGTAATTGACGACCATTGAACTGTTAGATTGTCACCAAAATTTGAGACATTATAGTACATAATATTTGAAGACCTTAGGAACTTACGGATCAAGAATCCGACGTACAGATCTTTCTGAATTGGATTTGCAAGTTAGCAAATTAAAATGTCGACCGCCACTCGAATGTTGTGATTGGTGGAGATCCAACCGTTGGATTGAAATGAAATTTTAGTATGTTGTTCTAGAAGTGTAATGTGAACTACGAATGACTTGATCCCTTAGTAGGGTACGTAGGCAATCTAACGAGAATGTTAGATGCAGCCATAATTACAGTGGCCTTACACAACCCGACTGAGCAATGGAGTGAGGATAACCTAAGAGCAACTCCAGCGTAGGCGAACTTCTTATTCAATCCCCTCCAATGAACAATAATTGCTCTTAATGAACAGTCATTGCCTTTTGCATCTCCACCCCTAAACTAAATAGTCATGGCAATAGGCAATAAAATATTCAATCCCTTCCAATGAACAGTAATTGCTTTTAAAACGTGGCTGACGTCAGGACACACAGCCTCGGGCTCTCGGGCCATCAATTCGAGCTAGGCCTCTTACTCGGCCCTCTGCCCAATAGCCTTCTGGGCTGGAGAAGGTTGCTGGGGTTATTGGGTCTTCAAAGTCGTCGGTCTATCGGGCAAAGGCTCCCGCTGGAGTTGCTCTAATTGTGCCACCGAGTGGATTTGACACCAACATGACGTCTGCCAAGAATCATCCATTTTCTTTGAGGGGTAGACAAAACAAGGGAAAATAAGGGGCAAATGTTTGGGATCAAACTTACGGTTGGCTTCATTGAGCGACGTCACAATGGCGGTCTGGGAGTGGAGTCTTCTAGAGTTAGGCCTAGACATGGATTTGGGCCTCGATGAGGGTGGCGAGATGCTCCTAGAGATAGGAGGCGCATACACCGAAGGTCTTGGTGCATTCGGAGAGGTTCTTATTTCACCTCACCAATCTGGTTCTTGATATTTTCAAATCGGGGAAATGATGAACATAATGATGAGGAAGATGAAAAGGTGAACGAATATGAGAAGAAAAGAAGACAAAGTTAATGGAAGATTGCTTGTCACTCTTTACTACAGTAGTAGAAAGGAGTTGTGCCTTTGCATGTTAGTGTGAGTTCGAACTCTGTTGACTCTTTAATCTAACAACTGATCTAACAAATCTATCTTTTGACAAAAAAAAATGTTAATGGAAGATTCAAAGGTTGCATGTTGGGATTGAAAAAAAAAAGGGGTGTGATATCCACACACCCCAAATTACTTCTAACACACCTCTTGTTAATTTATGTCCATTAATCTTCTTCAATTCATTCGATCCGATGATCGAAAATTAGAAGAGTGTGTGAGACCAAAAATAATCTAAGATGAAAAGTTGAAAATAATATTGTTTTTTATTGCCCACTCAGTTGGTAGGAGAGAGAGTGAGATTGATTAAAAAATAATATTAATTTTTAAATAATATTTTAATATCATTAATTGTCTATTGTCTTAAAAGACGCTATGCGCTAATTGGGCGGTAAGTTGGGACCTAGCGCCTAGGCGGCTAGGCAGAGGCTTAGGTGAATTTAAGTAAATTTATTATATATCGTATAAATAAGTGTTTATTTATACTCAAATAAATACATAATTATATTGGGATACATAAATTGCAAAAAAGAATGACATATAAATTATAAAGTATTAGAGCACATAACATAGGGAACAAGCATATAATGAGTGTTCATTTAAGTATTCAACAAGTCTCTTACAATTTAGTGAATAAAATAAAATAAAATACAAAATGAAAGTTATCTATTTTCTGTCTAAGTGAGAGTCGTGACCTAGGTGTGTTAGGTGGGCGCCTAAGCACTTTCTTAATTTTCAATCACTTAGGGATTAATCGGGGCGGTGACTAAGCGCCTAACGCCGCCTCGACAGTTAAATATGCGTGAGGTATCATAAAGTCTATGAAAAGTCTCATTTTGAGAGAGTCTCCTTAACATTTCTCTTGTGAAATAATAATGTTTGCTTTTGATGGGACAACATATATAGAAAGGAATGGGTTAGGAGTGAAAGACGAATGACCTTTCTTTCGTGATTGTTACTATTTGGACCATGGTATAAATTGCATTGTTGACCACTTTTATAATACAGATGACTCTCATTTCCACAAGTGGCTTCGTAGTATACAGTGAAGGAGCTAGAATTTCACGTGAGGCGGAACCCTTCACAAATGTTAATGTGATACTATCCACACATTTATTTTTATCTCTCATACACATCTCTCAATTTCCTAACAATTTAACTAAAGTGTGTGAGAGGTGAAAATGATGTGTGAATAACACTACCTCAAATGTTAAAAAAAATCTAAACGGATAGTATCTACAAAATTACAAAAAATAAAATAAAACAAATATAATATGATACGAGTCCAAAATAATAAATTCATCGATAATAATTCACAACAATCATACTTGTACTCGACGAATTTTCATATTTTGAAACCGTATCATGATAGACTCGTCTATTTAAAATATATTTATCAATATAAGTAACCAAACAATTATTTATCCACAAATCACCCATTCAATTGTATAGGTTGCTCTTCACAATATTGCAAAAACACTCGCTCAAGTTTACAAATCCAAAATAAATTTGATAATCAATTAAAAAAAATTGCGATAGATCAATTTAACAAAAAAACAAAATCATAATTTAAACAAATAATTTGCAAGAGAGATGAGAGAGTAAAATACAAATATTAGTGTAAAAATTGGGATGCGAAACGAATTTGAAAGGCTGCAGTAGAGAACAAGTGGGCTAAAAATAAAGTGAGGATGGGCCTAGCCCCACCCTGGTCCCCCCCCTCTCCGCGGGCGGCGCCACTGGTAGTATATATAGGCAATCGACATTGATGCAGCAAACTATCTTCTATAACTAGTGACGAGCTAGCAATAGAAATGAGTAAGCCTTCTCTAAGACTGCAGCTTACTAAGCTTCTTTTATACCATATTCTACTTTGGCAACTTGGACAGTGGCCTCAATCCAAATTCCACTGTAGAGCCGATCAGCCTCTACTGCCAACCAAAGAAGGTATTCATTACGAATTTCACTCTTATCTGTTTTAATCATTAGCTAACTTTCTGAGTATATCGCTTTCAAACATGACTATATATAACCCAAAGTGGATCACAAACACATGTTTAATTAATTAATTTCAGCTAATAGGCCTGATCATCTTATTTATTAATTACTTAACGAAATATTGGCAGTGAATGCTCTCAGTGACTTTATGAGCAACTTAGAGTTAAGGCCAGAGCAAATCATTGGAACGACATATTGCGATGACGTAGTCTGGACTTACGGTTTTGTCATCGAATGTAATTGCATTAACGAGAGTGAATGCCGGATCACTGGAATGTATGTATGAAACAATATTTCACATATACACGTTAAATCTTGTTTAATATATATATATAATTAATGGTATACTAACTTTTTTTTTTGTGGACTCATTTTGTGTGGCAGTAGAATGAGCTACTTAGGTTTAACTGGAACTATTCATGAAAGTGTGGGTGATCTTACAAGCCTAACCTACCTGTACGTTAATCTCACTCTTTGTCTGCCTACCAATCTTTAATGTAATTTCAATTGTTTATGTTATATTGCAGACTTCATGACAACTCTGGGGTGTAAAAAGAACTACCCTTCACAAAAATATTCATTGAGTGAGGGTTTAAAGAAATTATAAGTTCAATCTAATTAAATTTTGTTTTTTTTTTTCTTTCAAATATCATATCAAAAGCATTCTATCCAACAACACACTTCATGGCAGAATACCAGACACCTTTTGGAATTTGAGGAATCTCCAAGTCCTGTAAGTAAATATTGTTGGAAATTTATACTATAATATTTAATTTCAAAGATTGAATGAAAAAATATGTCACTGACGCAAAGTGCATAAAATTAGGTTTCTTAATAAAACCAAATAGTGAAGCAGTACCATTATGCAAAAGACATGAATTTTGTAATGGTGTATGAATTAGATGAAAAGGTGGCATCAATTCATGAGCAGCCACTACAACCATTCCTAGAAGTCACTTAGGTTCTTTATAACTCTTAATCACAGCCGTGTAAAAGCAGAATGAGACAGAGAGTTAATTAGATCGTACTGGACATAAGAGTATTCCTTTGTACTCTATGTTTTTTTTCAATTCCGAATTGTGTCTTAAGAGTATGAAATATATAAGGTTCGCTATAATCCGAAGATTGCAGTACTTCATCTTCGAATTATAGATTGTCGAATCCTAGGAGACGAACACCTACCAAACTATAAGCACAATAGTAGGGGCGAAACTCTTATCTTCAATCTCCAAGTTTGTCAATCCTTAATTTCTCTCTAGTTGTTTATATTAATTTTGTACATAATTTATGTTGTGAATTTTTTTATGATTATTATCATTGGAGTTCTTTTATTACTTTCATATTTTCTAATATTGCTCCAACAAATATATACTAGATAGTTGTACATTGAAATTCATTGTTAATCAATCAACTGGATGCTTTAGTACATACTTGTGAAAATTAGTGTTTTGAATTGGGGTTCTCTGTATAAAGGGATCTATCGCAAAATCAACTCAATGGCTCAATACCAGCAAGCTTAGGGCGCATGAAGTCTCTTCAATGGCTGTAAGGACTTGATGTTGCAAATTTAATTATGGAGAGTCATCTTGATTAATTTCCGTTAATTTTTTTTGTTAAAATTCTTATCAAGTCATTTTCACGCTCTATGTATAGATATCTGCATTACAACTTGCTTAGCGGAGATATACCACAAAGTTTTGGTTCACTGACGAATCTTATTGAATTGTGAGTACATTAATTAATTATTTATTTTCTTAATCTCCTCCACATCATCATGATTTTAATTTGTGATACATTAATTCATTTCATGCATGCTTTACTTTCTCGGACTTTTGCAGGAATCTGCAGTTTAATATGCTATCAGGCTCAATTCCTAAGGATTTTGGAGATCTTTCGAGTCTTAAAATTATGTTTGTTCTTTGCTTACACCACATATAATTATACTTATAGACTTGTGATTTTATTTGTATGCATGTTTAGATAATAATAAATATATATAATTAATCTTCTAAAACATTAATTCTAAGAAGTCTTTTGTCATTTTTTCCCACAGGGATCTGTCTGAGAATCAGCTGTCTGGTCCTCTTCCAGAAAGCCTCGGAAAGTTGAAAAATCTCAGAACCTTGTAAGTTTAAATGAAAAAAAAAAAACCAAACTTATGGCTTAGAAACTAAATAAAATAGAAATAATAATCAAAAGTTAATATGCAAAAGTAATTAACATAGGAGTGTCTCTCTCATTGTTGCAGCTATGTGTCAGCCAATAATTTGAGTGAGGAATTTCCAAAAGGTTATGGCCAGCTCACAAGCCTGAAAAAGTTGTAAGTGTTCACTCCTGTCAATGATTAATTTGAGGTTTGCCACGCATTAATTAAATAACTAAGAGAATATGATGGTGACTGGTGAATGCATACAGTTCAACAGCCGGGAATCACATTTCTGGTCCCTTACCAGTTAAAACCATAGCCAACTGGACTAATATCTATTACCTGTAAGTAGTTTTTAGCTTTTACACTTAGCAGGTAGCAATATTATTCTCTCCCTCTTACTATTAAAGTTTCTTAAAAAGACAATTTTTTTTACACGGCGTGCAGGTCGCTCGTGGGAAACAATTTCGAAGGACGGGTGACTGAAGAAATATTCAGTTTGCAAAACCTTCAGTATCTGTATAAGACATCTTCCTCTTTCTTTCGCTTTGCTGGTTCTATAACATATACGTGTGTAGACGAAATTTGCAAATTAAATAATATGTCACCAGTATAAATGAGTATGTTTATTAATACTTAAGTAATATCTAATCATGAGCTTCCATGTCATTTTATTTACAAAATTTTGTTTACAAATTTTATTTCTCTAACATTACTTATATATATATATATATATATTTTTTTTATTAGAGGTTGAAAATGTATATATATTTATTCCTCTACAGGTTGATAAGTGACCTGGCAAATGATGGTTTCCAATTACCACCAAAAATCGCCAACAGTTCCAATTTCATTTCTCTGTGAGTGGTTTGTTGTAATAATTGCTTCTAGCCCAGTTTGTGCCCAAAGGCTTCATTTTTCATTCTTCACGTTGGTTTTCTACAGAACACTGAGGAACTGCTCAATCACCGGCCCAATCCCCAAATACATTGGTGAAGAAATGACATCTCTAAGATACCTGTAATTTCACTTCACTTTTGTAATTTTGTTTTTGGAGTTGTCCTATTAATTTGGCTGGAAAGAAAATTGAATCAGTTTTAGGGCTTGTTTAATACTCATGAGCACTTATGCTAGAAGTTGTTTCATTAAAAAAGCTTAGTTTTTTTATAATTAAAAGTTCAAGTGATTTCTTGTAAAAGCATTTGGAAGTGTTTGTTGAAAAAAACATATGACGTGCAATATTTTTTTTTCAAAACACTCTTTTATGACCCAAAATCATTTATTACTTTTTGTGACAAACGCAATCAGAAGTGGTTTTAATTACTAGAAAATACTTTTAGCTATTCTAGAAGTAATCTCCTACAAACCCTTAACCTCATCATCAGACTAATAATTAAGCACCGTTTGATATATCTTTCTATTTTTTTTATTTCACAATATATAGCCAATTACACGGAACCAGAATTGAGTTTATTTTTAATACCATTGTTGATCAAAACTCCCTTAATGTTAATCCTCCTTGTGTTTTGCCTTGCAGAGACTTGAGCTTCAATAAGTTAACTGGTGGCATCCCTCAGTATATGAATTCAAATATTATTTACATGTAAAGGAATAACATTCTTAACAGGAAGAATTTAGATTAATTACATGTCTGAGTCTTGTTAATTACATGCGTTAATATAATATATACGCTTAATTATGTTCAGGTCTTTTTCTGGAAATATGCTTGATGGGACAATCCCACCTTGGATACCGCTTAACGGGACAATCGCACCTCGAAAACGTGGGGACTTCCAAACTAGGATGTATGTCTTCATATTCTGAACTAAAGTTAGAAGAACTTTCATTTGTAACAGCTTTAAGTTTTTGTTCATATGTACAAATTAATTAATGAGACTGACGCATGTTATGTTATCTTTTAGAGATCTTTCGTTCAACAATTTTTCAGCAGGAGATCTTTCGTTCAACAACTCAGTACCAAGCAAGCAACATCTGTGAGGATATGTTCTTTCTTGTCCTTAATGTTTCTGTTGACGAAATTGAATGGTTCCACTTCCACATTCCACTACTAATTGCATCGAGATATTTTATTTAAACCTCCACAATTATTGTTGCACATCACTTAAGTTGGGGGTAATATCAATTATAAAATATTTTGTTTCATGACCTTAACTTTTATTCAGGAACTTGTTTGCATGCTGCCGCAACTCCTCAACCACTGTGCCAGAAATGTATGTTTTTTTCCTGTTGTATTAGTTAGAGACTCAATCATCAGAACCTTCTATAACACATTGGTAATTGCTTTTAGGATGGATCCAATTGAAATGAAGAACAGATACTGTCCCGAAAACACACCAAAGTGTAAGTTTATTCTTCGCAGCCTGAAAATTACAAACTAAGGTCTCGTTTGGCAGCTCTGACTGTACTGACTATTTTAGTTGGATAAGATAATATGTCGTCGAATAATACTAACTAAATTAATTGAGCGTTTGGTAAAGTATCGGATTAATGACGTTTAAATAATACGGCCTTTGGTACTGTCCCAAATAAAGAGTTCGAACTATTATTAATGAGAAGAAAAAAAAGGACAAAAAAAAACCCAAATTTGTGATGAAATATTCTGCCTCCAAATTATTTTTTTCTTTTAAATTTTCTTATTAATATATTTTAAAAAATTAAAAAACAGAAAGAAATAATTTAGCGTCCTTGTTCCCTTCACCCCACACCCCAACAAACACCATTGCCACACCACCCTCATTCAATTCCGGCGACAAACACCATACCAACCCCACCCTTAGTCAACTCGTGAACACCTCAATTGTTGAACATGGCTTCTCGCCACATCATCTTCCCCAACCCAGCAAACCGAGCAGAGTTGCTCACAATTTTGCATTTCCAAATCGAAAGAAGCTCTAAACACAAAAAGATGGGTAATTCTGTAAAACCCTTTTCTGGAGGACAAAACGAAGCCGATGCAAAGACAGAGAACCTGCTTCATCATCACTTTCACCATCCTCCTCAGATCTGTAATTAGGGCATCAGTTCGTCAATGGTGGGGTCGTCGACGAGGCATCGGCTGGTCTTCAGCAATGCCTTGTGGTTCGCCAAGGACACGGCGTCGAGAGTTAGTGGTGGGTGCGGTGGATTGAGGGGACGGAGAGAGCAAGAAAATTCCTACCCGACTAAATAATACAGAAGGTTTAGAGTGTATTAGTTATATGGCGTGAGCCGTATATAATAGGTGGGGCCAGGATAATTAATTCGGAATCTATTTAATATGAAACTGCACCAGGCAACCAGATTCATATAATTAATCATATCTGATGCTCTATACGGTGTGCCAAACGAGACTTTAAATGTTGCAGAATATATTATGATATATGTTAATTTTTCTTGCAGACCATTCCTTGTTTATTAATTGTGGTGGTGAAGAAACAACTGTTCTTGGGAATAAATATGATCAAGATAATGACACATCCCTCTTTTACACAAGTCCAAAGAAAAACTGGGCTTACAGCCTTTCCGGAGACTTTGGCGTACCAAAACGTAATTCTAGTAATTACATCAAGAGCATGACACGTGGAGTCCCCATTAGTGAGGCGCTGTTGTATGAAAAAGCTCGGCTTTCCCCTGTATCTCTCAAGTATTATGCTTTTTGTCTGCGCGAAGGCAATTATACTGTGACGCTCTATTTCAATGAAATTGTATACAATGAAGACTATACTAGTTTAAGAAAACGAGTATTTGATGTATATATTCAGGTAACAGTTTTTTTTTTTGGTCATGATCACAATCACATAATTCTACTTTTATTTATTGGATCATCTTATTTTTAAGTAAATTGTGTTGCAGGATGTGAGGAGACTAAATTATTTCAACATTAGGGAGGAGGAGGGAAGTACAGAAAAACCAATAACTAAAAATATTTCAGCTGTGGTTGTAAATGATAGCGGTCTATTGAACATCCACTTGTACTGGCCTGGTAGGGGATCGTTTGAATACCTTCCTAGTTTTAATGGACCTCTAATATCAGCTATTTCTGTGACTCCTGGTAATGCTTTACTCCGTGATTCGATTTCTTTTTAATTTATTTTGTTCAAATTAACACTCATGTATTATTATACTTTTCCCACTAATTTCAGAGTTCAAAATTAGTTCCGATAAAAATAATGGTCAACGTGTTGCATTGATTACGCTTGCTTCAATTGTTGCTGCTATACCGCTTTCATTGGCTTTTGCTTGGTTGATGGGCTGGCTGCCAAGCAAAGAGCCCACCAGTAAGCCTGCCGACGTCAAAGATGGCGACACCAAGTACGGGAACGTCGAAGAAGGCGACACCGAGAGGTACGGGAACGTCGAAGAAGGCGGCACCAGGAAGTACGAGGACGTCGAAGAAGGCGACACCGAGAGGTACGGGAACAAGGAACGGCAGAAGCAGCTGCAGAGCATTCGCAGGGGTTCGGCTGTTGCGGCAAACCAATCCAAGTCTGTCGTCGTCAAAGAAGGCGACACCGAGAGGTACGGGAACAAGGAACGGCAGAAGCAGCTGCAGAGCATTCGCAGGGGTTTGGCTGTTGCGGCAAACCAATCCAAGTCTGCCGTCGTCGAAGAAGGCGACACCGAGAAGTACGAGAACAAGGAACGGCAGCAGCAGCCGCAGAGCATTCGCAGGGGTTCGGCTGTTACGGCCAATCAGTCCAAGTCTGCCGTCGTCGAAGAAGGCGACACCGAGAAGTACCGGAACAAGGAACCGCAGCAGCAGCCGCAGAGCGTTCGCAGGGGTAAGAGCAGCGATAAGGGTTCTGTACTTGTCGAAAAAAGCATTGACGAGGTTTGTCCACCTGCCAATCCCACTGGCGACATCAATGTTGTTGGTTCCCTCGAAGAGTCGGCAGACATTTCTGATGTGGCAGAGTCTCTTTCCCCACCTTGGGGAAGTTGATTTCAGTAGCATCAACTTCGTCTCATTCAGCCTAAGGCGCACATGATCATCGGAAAGTATTTCTAGATTGATTAAAAGTTTCATGTGATTAGCATTAGGCGTTCTTGAATTGCTATCGTTACTGGTGTGCTTTAATCTTTTCTGTGGTTTCTGTACTTCGCATCCTTTCTGTGCTTTAATCTTTTCTGTGGTTTATGTACTTCGCATCTTTTCTGTACTTCATATCAAAACTTGGAAATTTGTTACAAATGCAGAGTTATTTCATTCACAAGTTATGACTCCACCGGCCTTTTCTTCTCCCGTTAAAAACTTTAACTAGGCAGCTTTGTGCATGATGTACAAATATCATGTTTTGCACAGATTCCGTACTGTTACAACAATCAACAATCTTCTGTTATAAGTCGAAAGCAACCAAAAAAATTATATAATTACAATCTTGTACGTGTTCTTTTGCACAGATTCCTTATTCGTGCAACAATAAACAATCTTCCTTATTCGTGAAACAGAAAACTTTGAGGTTCTGTTATTAAAAAAAGGTATATTGATGTTTTTGTTATAAGAAAAACTAACGAAAAGTTCAAAAAAATTTATCTTTTAACGAAAAGTTCTTTTTAAAGGTATAGTGAATAGTAACAGTTAAAGGTAAAAATTTAGTTTTTCGTTATAAATGAACAGTACCGAGAGTGTTTTGTTAAAACTCTTTTTGTTATAAGGAAACGATAGCCGAGATATATTCATGATAAAAGGTCTTTGCAAAGCCAATCAAGGCAAATGAGATCTTTACAAAGCCAATCAAGGCAAAGGAGTGTCCTCAAGGAGAACATCCAACAGAAACCCCGAAGCGAAACACTCCAGATACATTCTTGATTAACCGTAAGACTAAACCATGCGAGGCGATGAGCAGCTTCATTGGCCTGTCGATGAGAATGGGTAAATGAAGCTTCAGTGATTGATGCGAGGCGATGAGCAGCTTCATTGGCCTGTCGATGATAATGGGTAAATGAAGCTTCAGTGATTGTTAGGAGAAGATCCTTGATATCCTCTATAATCTACTCGATATGGGAAAGATTAGTAGAGGAGTCCCGAAGAGCCTCCAAAATCAGAAGCTCATCAGATTCGAAAATAACATTATCTAATCCCTTTGCTCTCGCCCAAACCAGAGCGAAACCAAAGGCCACAACTTCTGCCTGAATGGGATAAAAAATATCAGGACAGTTTCCAGCTTTGGTAGCCACAAAGATGCCGGAATGTCCCTGATAATAAGACCGAACCTGCCCAGCTTAAGATCGGAGTTCCAAGATCCATCAATGTTCATTTTGATGGAGCCCGGAGGGGGCACTGACCATTTGAGAATGCGCTGTTGAGTAGGAATTTGCTTGTGCCGTGCTTGCCCAGAAAGAACAAATTCCAGATGCAAAGACAAACATCGGGCACGATAACATCAGGTTTGTCACAAGAACAGCCCCGAGTCTCTGATTTCGAGCTCCCCATAAGGCCCAAGGTATCATGAGAACCAGGTCAAAGGACTCTAAGGGGCATGAGTTTGCAAATGACTCGATCCAATCCATGAGGGAGTTAGGGTAGAGACCTCGGAGTGGTAAACCCAAGGGAGAAGAGAGCCACACACACTTGGTGAAAGGACAATATCGCATAAGGTGACCGACTCATTATCCCCATTGCATAGCACACATGAGGAGTCCATACTAACTCGGGTTCCTACCTTATATCTAAACTCGAGTACCAAGTACGTCAGATAATTACAGTATTAAACTCGGGTTCCTACCTTATATCCCCATTGCTTCTTATCCTTTCGTCTACGAGGATGAACCGAAACAAGGCTTTCCATACAAACTACAGCCTCAAACAACTCTGGCAAGCCACGAACCTTAACACGCTTGACCTTCTGGCTTTTCAGGTCAAACCAAACAAGACTCTCGTGGTCTTGTTCGAACAAAATTCACGGTCATTCTTTGAATACACCAAAGGCCTAACGCTCTTGATTCTTCGAGTTTGCGCTACCGTAAACAATTTACTCCAAGACTCTTTAACCCCATACTCCTTCAATGTCCACACATCAACACCCTTATCTTCATATTTAGCTACAATGCAAAGACACCCTCCCAAGTATCCCACATCAATCTTGTTGGTATATGGTCCAACCCATGATGAATGTTCTAGATTAATCTAGTAAGCAAGTGAGGTGGCTGGAGCATGCTAGACAATTCTAGCATGTTATTAAGTTGGTGGAAGAAGCTAGAGAGTACTAGCTTCCTTGGTTGCAAATGGAAAGTTCTAGAAGCTACAATACACACCTATAAATAGGTGTGTGGGTGTTGCTAGCAAACCAAGTGAGGAGCAAAAGATCAAGTCCAAAGCTAGAGTTCCACTCCAAGAGTAAGAGTGAGAGTGTTCCACTACACATTGTGTGAGTGAAGTTTAGTGTGAGAGAAAGTGTTGTTATACTTTCTTGTATCCATCAAGCCTTGTCTTTGGCTTGGTAAGACTCCTCTTGTTGTACTCATCATCTTCATACAGTGAATTGATTGTTGTTCCGTGGACGTAGGCATAAATAGTCGAACCACATAAATTCTTGGTGTCCATTTCTACTTTACTTTATGTGTTCTCTATCTTGTAGTACCGACATTCCTAACAAGTGGTATCAGAGCCCAGTTGGCTCGTACTACGAGATGGAAGGAAGTGGCACTATGATCAAACTCATCAACTCCAATTGGGTAACATAACATGGAAGCCAAAGATGGAGGACATTCTCTATTGCAAGGATCTGCATGAGCCAATTGAAGGAGATGCCGCTAAGCCCGAGAGCATGTCCGATGCCGAGTGGAAGAAGATGAATCGCAAGGCAATTGGTACAATTAGACAATGGGTGGATGATAGTGTTTTTCACCACGTGTCTAATGAAACCAATGCCCACATGTTTTGGACGAAGCTTGAGTCCTTGTTCGAGAAGAATACCCCAACCAAGAAAGCATTCTTGATCAAAGAACTCATCAATGTGAAGTACAAGGATGGTTTAAGTGTAGCAAAACACTTGAACAATTTCCAGAACATAATCAACTAGTTGGCTACTATGAAAATGATGATCGAGGATGAGTTGCAAGTGCTCTTGTTACTTGGATCCTTGCCAGACAGTTGGAAGACTTTTGTGGTGAGTATAAGTAACTCTGCTCCTAATGGTGTTCTTACTCTTGATAATGATAAAAATAGCATGCTCAATGAAGAAACAAGGAGAAAGACTTCTGGCACAGATAACAGCCAAGTATTTGTCACAAAGAACTGTGGAAGAAGCAAGAGTAGAGGGCCTAGAGGTTATGGCAGGAGTCCTAGCCGATCCAAGCCAAAGTTCAGGGGTGCACGCCACCATTGTGGCAAAAAAGGCCATATGAAGAAAAATTGTCGAGTTTGGAAAAGAGAGCAGAGGGAAGGAAGCAATCAGGAGAAAGATGATACTAGCAATACCACCGCAGTCCTATGTGGTGATGTACCAGAAATATTGTCTGTTGGTGAATGTCTGCATATGGGTAATTCTGACAGAGACATTGAATGGATCTTTGACAATGGAGCTTCCTTCCATGCTACATCCAAACGGGAGTTCTTTAGCATATACAAAGAAGGTGACTTTGGCATAGTGAAGATGGGGAATGAAAGTTATTCCGAAATTCTTGGAATTGGTGATATTTGCCTAAGGACTAATCTCGGCTGCGAGTTGATGTTGAAGGATGTGAGACATATTCCTGATATACGTCTCAATCTGATATCCATTGGTACCCTTGATCGACAAGGTTATTATCACCATATTGGCGAAGGAAAATTGAAGCTTACTAAAGGCTTAATGGTGGTAGCAAGAGCACGACTTTGTTGTACGTTGTACCGGTCAAATGCCAAGGTTTTGAAAGGTGAGTTGAATGTTGTGGAGGACTCGTCTCTAGACTTGTGGCATAAGAGGCTAGGCCACATGAGCGAGAAAGGCCTATAAGTTTTGGCAAAGAAGTCTTACATTCCCTTTGCCAAATGTACGTCATTAAACTCTTATGAGCATTGTTTATTCGGTAAACAAAGAAGAGCTAGCTTTTCTGTTCCATCTACAAAGAAAGGAAATTTGCTAGATCTTTTTTATTCAGATGTGTGTGGTCCCATGGAAGTCGAATCACTTGGAAGAAATAAATATTTTGTTACTTATATTAATGATGCTTCACGAAGGGTTTGGGTGTTTTTATTGAAATCCAAACACCAAGTGTTTCAGATATTCCAAGAGTTCCATGCCATGGTGGAGAGGGAAATTGGGAAACCTCTCAAGTGCCTTCGTAGCGACAACGGCGGCGAGTACACATCTCACCAATTTAGAGAGTATTGTGTGAAACATGGCATACGTTATGAGAAGACAGTTCCTGGAACTCCACAACATAATGGTGTTGCTGAAAGAATGAACCGAACCATAATAGAGAAAGTCAGGTGTATGATAAGGACTGCAAAGTTATCTAAGCAGTTCTGGGGTGAAGCTGTAAGGACAGCCTGTTATCTGATCAACCGATCTCCATCAGTACCATTGGGTCTTGATGTTCCAGAGAGAGTCTGGATTAGTAATGATGTGTCTTACTCTCATCTGAAGGTGTTTGGTTGCAAAGATTTTGTGTATATGCCCAATGAGCAGAGATCGAAGTTAGACTACAAAGCTACACCATGCATCTTTCTTGGTTATGGTGGTGAAGATTTTGGTTACAGATTATGGGACCCATATCAGAAGAAGTTTATCAAAAGTAGAGATGTGATCTTTTATGAAGATCAAACAATTGGGGATTTGGATAAAGAGGCACAACTAGATGGCACAATCAGAGAAGTTGATCCATTAGCTTCAGATGAAGAAAGTCACGGTGACATCCCTGAAGCAGCTGCCAATGAAGTGCCTGCAGAACTAGATAATGCTGATTAGAGGGAGCTTGATCAAGATGTGCCAGACCATGAGATTGCTGATCAGGGGGAGCCTAGTCAAGAGCAGAATCAAGGAGAACAAGATCAGGGAGAGCCTTCAGGCCCGCAAGAGAATGAAGACCAGGTCAGAAAATCCAGCAGAAGTCGAAGACTGTCTACCAAGTATTCTTTATCAGAGTATATCATGTTGACTAATTATGGAGAGCCCGAAAATTATGAGGAGGCCAGAGCTTATAATGACAGTGACAAATGAATGAAGGCGATGGAGTCAGAGATGGATTCCTTATTAAAGAATGATATCTATGAGCTGGTGGAGCTTCCAAAGGGCAGAAAAGCATTGAAAAACAAGTGGGCGTTCAAATTGAAAATAGATGACAACATGACAAGGTACAAGGCTCGTTTGGTTGTCAAAGGTTTTGGTCAAAAGAAAATAGTTGACTTTGATGAGATTTTCTCATCGGTGGTGAAGATGACTTCCATTCGAGTTATCCTTGGTATGACAGCAAGCGTGGATCTTGAGCTCGAGCAATTAGACGTTAAAACTACATTTCTCCATGGCAATTTAGAAGAGGAGATATACATGGAGCAACCCAAAGGCTTTGAAGTCAAAGGTAAAGAAAATTTGGTGTGCAAGCTGAAGAAAAGCTTATATGGTCTTAAGCAGGCTCTGAAACAGTGGAATAAGAAGTTCAACTCATTCATGGTGAGTAATGGGTAAAAGAGAACTCATGCCGAATCTTGTGTCTATATCAAACAATTTTCTGGAGGTAAATTCATCATTTTATTACTTTATGTTGATGACTTGTTGATTGTCGGTCAAGATGCTTCTATGATTAAAAAGCTCAAGGAAGAGTTATCTAAGTCCTTTGACATGAAGGACTTAGAGCCAGCCAAGCAGATTTTGGGCATGGAGATAATTCGTGACAAAATCCAAGAAGTTGTGGTTGTCACAAGAAAAGTATGTTGAACGGGTGCTTGAAAGGTTCAACATGAAAGCAACCAAACCGGTAAGCTTACCTTTAGCCAATCATATCAAGTTGAGCAAAGAGTCGTGTCCAAAAACATATGAAGAAAAGGAGAAAATGGCAGTTGTTCCCTACTCTTCAGCAGTAGGAAGTATCATGTATGCAATGGTGTGCACACGGCCAGATATTGCTCATGCAGTAGGTGTGGTGAACAAGTTTCTCTCTAATCCAGGGAAAGACCACTGGGAAGCAGTTAAGTGGATTCTCAAATATTTGAAAGGGACTTCTAAAATGTGCTTGTGCTTTGGCAGTTCCAAACCAATCTTGGAAGGATTTACAGATGGTGACCTGGATGGTAGAAAGTCTACGTCTGGGTACTTGTTTACTTTTGCAGGGGGAGCCGTGTCATGGCAATCCAAGTTGAAAAAGTGTGTTACTTTGTCCACAACTGAGGCTGAATACATAGCCGCTATAGAAGCATGCAAGGAGTTGTTGTGGTTAAAGCAGTTTCTCCAAGAGTTAGGTTTGAAACAAAGTGATTATGGCGTTTATTGTGATAGTCAGCGTGCTCTAGATTTGAGCAAGAACACTGCATATCATTCACGCACCAAGCACATTGATATTCGTTATCACTGGATTAGATATAATATCGAGAACAACTTGCTACAGCTGAAGAAGATTCATACCGATAATAATTCTTCAGACATGCTGACAAAGGTAGTCACAAAATCAAAGTTGGAATTCTGCATTAAGGCTGTTGGGATAGACTCCAGGTAACTTGGAGCCATGATTGGAATTCCTCCCTCATGGACTGGAGGGGAAGATTGTTGGTATATGGTCTAGCCCATGATGAATGTTCTAGATTATTCTAGTAAGCAAGTGAGGTGGCTGGAGCATATTAGATAATTCTAGCATGTTATTAAGTTGGTGGAAGAAGCTAGAGAGTACTAGCTTCTTTGGTTGCAAATGGAAAGTTCTAGAAGCTACAATACACACCTATAAATAGGTGTGTGGGTGTTACTAGCAAACCAAGTGAGGAGCAAAAGATCAAGTCCAAAGCTAGAGTTCCATTCCAAGAGTAAGAGTGAGAGTGTTCCACTACACATTGTGTGAGTGAAGTTTAGTGTGAGAGAAAGTGTTGTTATACTTTCTTGTATCCATCAAGCCTTGTCTTTGGCTTGGTAAGACTACTCTTGTTGTACTCATTATCTTCATATAGTGAAGATTGATTGTTGTTCCGTGGACGTAGGCATAAATAGCCGAACCACGTAAATTCTTGGTGTCCATTTCTACTTTACTTTGTGCATTCTCTATCTTGTAGTACCGACATTCCTAACAAATCTGACACTTCATGTCCATGTTCTGCGGCATAGGCACCTCACGAAATGTCTCACTCGCAACGTCAAATGCAAGGTTGATCCAATTCGAGGTTCCGAGTCACCACCCAATGCACACAACCGCTCACAAGAATCCCTATTTTTCGTGTGTAACAGAGTATGTAAGGCATGTCTTCGACTCGCTTCCACTCATTATTTCTCAGACTATAAACCCTCACCTCAGACTGAAACGACAGGTAATCCAATCCAATAAACTGATAAATCCTCACCAACTTATAGTCATCGTGAATAGAGTCGTATATAAGACCATAAACCCCCGCGCCACATAAGCACATGTTCGAATCGCGCTTTCCATCTGATGGCAGAGTCGATAAGATTCTGTACTTCTTCGTCGACGGGTTCCAGAGAGCGATGTCTTCGGCCACGTTACAGAGGCACAGAAGGCCGTTGCAGGATCCCAAAACACGAATTCGATTGTTGTAGCACATGAGGTGATGATTGAGCTCGGAGTCCTCTCTGAGATTCAAACTGAGATGCGATTTGGACTCTGCCGATTGCGAGAGGTGGAGATGGACGAAGTATGAGCTGTCGATGAGCGACCGCCATGGTTTTGCAATCGACCGGAAGCAGAGGAGGCGGGCGACTGGCAGACGAGAGAGTGGAAAATTTAATGAATACCGAACAGAATGACCAAACTGATTTACAATAGACAACATTAGATCGAGAAATTTTTTAGTGTGACGGAAACATGAGTGGTATACTACGTGTTTTTATGTAAATACTGAAAAATTTTATTTTTTAAATCATTAACTTTTTAACACACATATTCCACCATTTGTAAATGACACATGATGTATCTTCTCGTGTGCCGGTCACACTGAAAAATCTCTATATTATACCAATCTTATCAATTTTTTTTATTATAAGAGTTATGTCAATCTCTAGTTTTTTTTTTTTTTTTTTTTTTTGGTTCTTGCATATTATTGTATATTTTTAAAGGACTTAGTAATATCTATTTGGCACCACAATATAGGAAGAATTTTGATCAAAATTTTAAAACACATAGATGTAAATCAACAGGCGTTTTTTTTTATAACAAACGAAATAATTAAAAAAAAACCGATGGCGTTAAGGGGTTATTTAGCACCATAATAATTAGAAGTATTATTAGCACCAAAATAATAAGAAGCATTCTAGGTTTTGTTATACTTAAAATAAAAAATAAAAAATGAAATAAAATTTAAAAAAAAAAAGAGAGGAAGAAGTTAGAGTTTTCTATTTACGCATTATATGTTTAAGGTATGTGGACTATTGCTTATGTGTACATTCACTATAAGGGGCAGATGCAGTGAGGGGCATGGGGTCAGCTAACCTCTCAAACTTCGGTGAACGCCTATAGATACTTTGGTGCTAACTTCTCGAATTTCGGTAAATGTCCATGAATACATTAAGTGTTGTCCTTTTGAAGATTAGAGTTGGCTTCATACATGCCCTCCAACTAACTTCAGGCCTACCACGACTCGGTGAATGTCTATGAATACCTTGGGTGTTGCCCCCGCATACATTAACAGGTGTGGTATGCCTTTCTAAATAACTTCAGGCCTACCAAGACTCGACAAAATGGCGATATGCATGCTATTTCTGATATAAAAAAATTTCATGCTACACGGGTTATTTTTATTAACCCCCTAATATTATTTCCCGAATCTGCCACTGTTCACTATCAAACAAATTTTTTTCAGACAAGTTGCCACCAATACTTCCTTTTCTGTGCTATTTTACTTTCTTATTTACTAGCACATGATCCACGTCAATCGAAAACCTATAAAACCACTTTTATATAGAGTTTTTTTTAGTGTACCAGATAAACTGAATAGTATATCAGGTGTTACTGTACAAATGTTGGAATATATGTGTTAAAATTTTAATAACTTAAAAAGTAAAATTTCTCACCACTTATATAAAAATATATAGTATATCATCCGTGCTCCGGTCACAATAAAAATTACCCCTTTTACATGATCATAATTATATGTAGTTGACCAACCACCAAAAACAAAAGACGTATCATTGATCAGCATATAAATGTTTCACAAATACTGTCCCTCTCAAAGTGTGAAAGAACAAACAACAAAAGTTTTTGTCCGACTGATGATAATATATGATCATCCGAACTTACTAAGGACTGCAAGTGCACACTAGAAAACAGAGAAGGAAGCTTCCCTAGTCACTTTCATTTTCAAGCTTTTCGCGTTACTCGACCTTTCTCTCTCGGTGAATGAACAGATGAATCGAAAGATATACTTACGTGTGGAGATCATGGCTAGAGGAAATGAAAGTGAGACTGAAACTTGAAGAAGAGAGATAAAATAATGCCTTGCCCAATTATGTCACTTTTATAAAAACAAAATAAGATAAATTACATTTTACCACCTCCTATTTGAGATTAACTGCAACTTCATACAACATTTTAAAAATATTTCAGTCTCATATATTTAATTATTATTTATTTCAATTTCATACATTCGTTAAAAATTCTATTAAATAAATCGATAAGTGGTTATATGACAACAATAAATTTTAATTTTATGCTGACTTAGCTGCTACGTGGATAAAAAATTAAACAAAAAAAAAAGAAATTAACCCTTCTCCTCCCTCTCTCTCATGCGCTCCCTCTCTCTCCCTCTCACGCGCTTTCTTTCTCCTCTCCTCATCCTCTCTCTCCTGCAACCCCTAATCACCGTATCCAATTTTTCAATCAACCTAAGCCCACCATCGGAAGATTGAAAAAAAAAAAAAATTAATGAAAAGGATTTGAAAACTTTCTTTTTCATGAAAAGTCACTTTTAAATGTATAATAAATAGTGACAATTAAAAGTAAAAAATCGATTTTTCGTTAAAAATAAACAGTTATTAAACCTCTCTTTGAAAAAAAAGAAAAGAAAGAAAAAGGCACTTATGGCTTTGGACCTTCTCTCTTCCATATTCCTTCAATCTCTAGGTTCTCCTTGGAAAACATGAATTTTTCCTTCAATTTAGATCCAATCGATCGAGATATTGGGGCTGGGTTTTGGGTGTCTGCGATGGGGTTTCTGGGCAGGCCTTCAAGAATAAGAAATGGCTGGTTCTGGTAATGGGTAGCCTCGATTTGGTGCAGGCAGTGGTGATGATGCCCGTAGCCACCGTCATGCTCCGGCGGTTTCCGACGGGTCCCGACCAGTCCGTGGTTGTGAGAAACTTTTGCAAAGCCGTGATTCTGGGGGTGTTGTACTCCATAACTAACAATAGGAGGGATGAGCACTCTGACGGGGACAGGTGTCAATCTCATATTGATTGGAATGTGGAAGAGCTACTATTTCCCACAAGCAGCTCCGATCACCTTCAGCACCTGGTTGTGTTTCGCCTTCCCGTCGGCATTGTTGATGTTCTTGGCTTTGTGGGGTTTGCTTTGCTGCTTGTATTGCTCAAGGAGTTCAGGCCAGGCTCTCTGTGTTTATTCAGACAAAGCCCATTTAAAGAAGGAGCTCGAATTGCTGGGTATGAACCCTCAAACTTAGAGCAACTTACATTGAATCAGCATCCAATTGTGGTGCATCCTAAATCAGTCAATCATTGTCGGGTGGGAATTTTTTGACAACTAAAAAATGTTTCTAACTAAATTAGGCAAAAGACGTCCAAATGTGTTTTTGAGGGAGTAGGACTTTGAATAAAAAATGGAATTGTTTCTAATGAAAGTACTAATATTAAACGGAGATGCTCAGTTTCGCATAATTTTTGCTTATTATACAAGATCACACCATTACATCATCTCTAATAAACTAACATTACATCCCAAGCAAATTTAAGTTTTAACAGCACACCACAATATATATCGCACACAGAGTTTAAGGCTAGAGTAACCAAGATAAATCAATGATCGGAGGCTTCCATGGAGATGGTGATTTTCTGGGCTGTTATTGATCACTATACACTGATCAATTTTGCTTTCTCCAAACTCCTTGCTCTTCAACCTCGCGGGGAAGATTTTTGAACTTTGAACAATGGCTAATCTCCATGTAGCGGAGTGCAGGCATAATTTTCCTCAAGTTCTCCCCATCTTCCTCATAGTTCAGCAACTTCAAACACAAGCCCTCAACATGGTTCCAAGTGGACTGATCACTGGTCAGTTTCTTAATGTCACAATTCTCAACACAGAGATACTGCAATTCAGAAAGCACATTCGGATGAAACCAGTTGGGCATTGTGTTGGAATGATAATTCCTTACATACAGCTCCCTGAGATTTGGAGGCATCTTAAGCCCGTCTAACTTTCCCAAAGTTTCCTGTTCTTTACATTCTTCAGCATCAATGGTAAGGACCTTGAGATTGCTGAGACTTGATAGGATGCCTATTTCATCTCGAGAGATTTCAGTGCCAGCACTTAGCACAATTCGAAGAACTCTTAGCTTCTTTAGTTCTCTGAGCTCAAGAAGGCCGCAACCCTGTGTTTTGGCCGCCGGATTCACCACCTTGAATCCGGTAAGTTCTTGTAGAAGACAGAGGTCCCCTAGACCCTTGGGTAGGCAATCAAGGGGACAATCTCCAACGTCCAAGACAATGAGCCTCTTCAAACATTTGATGGATGGGTGTATTTTGACTAATTTTTTGCATCCGTTCAACACCAAAAGCTGGAGTTTAAGCAGTTTCTGAATCGAAGATGGGACTTCCCGTATCTGAGTTCCACTCAAGTTTAGACATGCTAAGCGTTTGAGAGAACTGATATAGCTGAAGAGATCCTCAGCGCACGTCACTGTTAATAAAACATGTGAGATGGAATATTTTGTTTTGTTTCGTTTTTTGTTTTTGTACGTGGAAAATGATTTCTACATGTCTCTTCTTCTTATACACACTCATGTTTATTTTTTTTCCTTTGATTTATTCTATCCAAAGGTCATAAATAAAGTAGGGCGTGCATAAAGGAAGAAAAGAGGCGTGTGAATCATTTTTTTATGCACAAACATCACATATACAAGTGCACACACTCAATAGATCGAAATTAGAAAGCATGATGAAGAATTTGAAGCACATTCTACCTGGAGACTGGGTGATGCTATCTTCAACAACTTTAGAGTAAGACAAGTCCAACACCCTGAGGGACTCCAGGAGCCCAAAATTCTTGCCAAAGTTACTAGGAGGGCTTGACATGAGAAAAAATGTCCTCAACTTTGGATTATCTTCTAGTTCCTTCTTGTCATCATCCATGTCTTCGCTGATACGGAACCATCGTGGCTTTTGCTCATTTTGCTCATGTTTCTGCATTAGCTTTCCTCGCTCATTGAAGATGCAAAATGCCTCCTCTCCCGCAATCTTGATAATTACCTCCCGCACCATATCGTGTATCTTGCACTTATAAACTTTCCCATCATACCATCGCCGATCCACTACTTCCAGCAGGCATCTGTTCACCAGTTCTGCGAGATATTCATATCCCAATTCTATAGCTGTTTTTGAATCCTTTTGCCGGACGAGGCCCTCCGCAACCCACCAGTGAATCAACTGTTCGGCATCCATCTCAAAGTCTTCAGGATAAATGGAGACACACAATAGGCATTGCTTGAGACTGGTATGTGGAAGTTCGTCATAGCTTAACTGCAGAGAGTCGATGACATCTACAGTTCTTCCTTCGGTTGTGAGTGCATGGAATTTGTTCGAAATGTCTGTCCATTCTATAGGAGAATCAACCTTCTCAGACAATAAGCTTCCTAAAGTCTTTATTGCCAGAGGAAGGCCACCACATTTCTTCAAGATATGCTTTGAGTCAAGTTTAAGCTGCTCATTAGGGCATATTCCCTTGTGTTTTCGAAAAGCAGATTCACTGAATAAATCCCAGCTGTCTTCGTTCTTCAGAGGTTGATGGTAATGAATTTGTGTGTTTCTAAGAACCATTTTTTGCGCAACATGTTCATTCCTGGTGGTAATAATGATGCAGCTGGATTTGCCGACTGATGTTGGTAGCTCGGAGCACAGGTCTTTCAACCAATCTGATTTGTTTTTGTAAGGCCACACATCATCCAGGACAATGAGATAGGATTTACCGTTAAGGACGGTGATGAGTCTGCGCAAAATTTCATCATTATCCAAGGAAGACGTTTCTTCATTAACTTTGCTGAGTAGCTTCTTCAGGATCCACTGCTCGCAGAAATTTCCAGAAACACACACCCACATTGTCTTGTCAAAGTGACCCAAGATTTGAGAATCGTTGAAGAGTTGTTGAGCAAGGGTGGTTTTGCCCAAGCCCCCCATCCCCACAATGCCAATGTAGTTCATTGCTGGTTCCTTCTCGTCGTCGTTAAGTATCCACCCTTTCAACTTTTCTATGTCCCCATCCAATCCATATGTCTTATGTGGCTTTAGTGAACCAAGAAATGGCCTCCTGCTGCTGCTGATGTGTTGGCTCATACTATCTGGTGCAGCAGCTGATGCACTCAAATACTTGACCAACTCGTCGTGGGCGTCCTTCATATCAGAATTAATGTTTGCCAACCTCCTGCTCATCTTATGCTGGAAAACCGGATCCAGACGCAACAAGTATGAGAAGAACCTATTTTTCTTCTTTTCTTCCTCCCTAATCAGGCAATCCGTCAATGCGTTGTCGGCTTCATAAATCACTTCCCTTAGCTCACTCAAATTTTTCTTGATCATTTCCTGATCGGACGACAGTTTCAGTTTCTTATCTGCGTCGACAACTAAGCAATTCATTTTTCCAAGCCATTTCTTCATCTTCTCAAGCTCACTTTTAAAATTAAAATAGAACTGAGCTTCCTGCTCTACAGCACTGACTACTTGTGCTGTTACGGCCTGAACCAGGGCTTCTACTAGCATCGTCATCGATCTGTTATATTTTTACACATTTCGCTCTTAGTTATATTATATTTATGATACTATTATTTAAGACAATTAAAAATAGATAAAATCCATATTAGAACATTTTAGCATAGAATAACTTGAAAAATTGCAAGTGGTGAATTGTCACGATGGTTAGTCTTTCTCTCTAATACAATGCATCTCAGGTTCAAACTCTTATTCTCTCCTTAATGTAAATCAGTGTAGAACATTGCTTGTAATAATAATAATAAATAAATAAATAAATAAGATGACAAACTCTTCCCTCTCCTCAATAATAGTAATTTAAAAAAAATGTTAGAAATTATAGAGTGAGTGAGAGGGAATGGCAAAGAGAGGGAAGATGGGATCAAAGGTTTGTGATGTGTTTTCTCTCTTAGTCTTGCGCCTTTATTATACGCTTATTCATGGTGGCTATACTTGACCCCCAACTAGTTTAGCCCCACTTCCTTAGAGTGCAACACGTGATTAACCATGGTTAACTAGCTTAAATTTTATATACATAAAAAATAGCTTAATAATAAAATTACATTCCTTTGTTTCCAATTATGTCTTGCATGTAGATCACCGTTTTATGATTGGACTGATCCGTAAGAGCAAGTCAAAGAGTCATAGGATCCTCTTTAGAAAAGTACTATGTTTGTAATGCTTCATGCACATGTCTTTGAATAAAGATTAGAGTGATGGCTTATTCAGCTTCTTCCTCACTATTGTTGGCTTCACTAGTTTTCTAACTTCTTAATAGTTAAGTGGAGTTTTGCCATTGTTGACTCGAAGTACGCGTGCTGGGCTAAGTCGAAAAAATATAGCCCGAGAAAAGCTTGAGAAACGGGTTGGGCTTCTGGCCCAATAAGGAACCCAAGTCCGAAACGAATTTGGGCAGCGATGCCCAAAGCCGATACTAGACTGGAGTGCGCAGAAGGCGTAGAGCTCAAAGAGGGCTATTGGCTAGATTACTCTGGCACTCTATTTAGGTGAAAAAACTTAATATTACTAAAGAATTTTAAAATGACAAAAATTGAAATGGTGAAATTTTATTTTTTAAAATTTTTGAGTTTTCTTGTTTAGTTAACATAAAATTCGAATATGTAATTTGTTATTTTTAAACTTTCACTTATAGAAATTTGGAAATACATGGAATTTAAACTTGGGAATTCCAAATTTTTTTTCTATGTGGAAATTCTAAATTTCTATGTTTATGAATCCAAGTGAGGGCATTTGTGCATGTTAATTTATAAATTCTGATTTATGTCAAAACTTGAAGTTTATTCCCCCATCTAAACATAGTGTAAGGGTATGTTTACGAAACCAAAGTGAAATATGAAGAAACGGTCATGTATTTTTCTTATGTTAGACGAAGCAGATAAAATTCTATCACGTCAGGTCCTTAATATTAGTTATATATATGTTTGGACCTAATTTTACACTATCGACTCGTGCAATAAAGAGCGTTGGATTGGGACGTGGGAATAATCAAAACCCTAAAAATAAAAAAGAACGTGAAAGAAATAAAGAACATAAAAAATCTCATCTGCATATGGTGTTTGGATTTTAACTTTGAGGGTACATTGGTCAAAATTGAAGCATGAAAATTTTCTGAAAACTACTTAATTTTCAGAAACCCTAGACCCGCCGCCGGCCTCTAGCTAAGGTTGGGGGCCGGTGGGCAGCCTCTCCCTCCTCTCCTTCTTCCCCCAGTCTCCCTCCTCTCCTTCTTCTCCACTTCCCTCCCATCCCAGATCTCCCTAGCCTCACATTCCCGTTCAACCCTCCACCTTCCTCTCAGTTTGTTATTAGTTTGTACTTGTATTGCGTTGTTTGAAATGAATATCTAATATCATCTTTCTCTCCAAAAAAAAAAAAAAAGCATCATATACAGATAAGATTTCCAAATAGATTAAGAACATAAAAAATCTCATCTGCTTATCGTGTTTAGATTTTAACTTTGAGGGTACATCAGTCAAAATTGATGCATGAAATTTTTTTGAAAACTACTTAATGAGCATCATATACAGATAAGATTTCCAAATCGGTTAATGTGAATTGTTGTTATATTTGAAAGTTTTAATAAAAACTGACATTTACGAATTTAGATGTCAAAATTTCGCTATAAATCATAAATTCTCAGTAGAAAGAAGTTGTGAGTTCAAATCAAATTTTCCTAATACAAATGCTTGACTCCGATTTCTGGGTAATGCGTTTCATGCTTACTCTAATTCTTTCTTACTCCGATGCAGAAAACAGGTGGCTTGAGGGTACCGTCACTGCCCAATCCTCGACTTCCGTTGAGGAGGGAGGGGACCATGACGTTAGTCGCATGGGGAGAAGGCGGCTGACGGTGCGGGAAAAACATCGTGAGTGCTGGATTTCCATAATCCGACGAGATTCAACCGGTATCTCGCGTGTCCGTTCGTTAGGGACAGTGTCTCGACCTCACGGTCTATTAGGCTCAGTCGCGAGCAGTAGTTGGCTCAGGTCAAGCGCTGGGCTGACAGTTTGGGCTTTGTCCAATGCCCAACTCGAGATTTAATTCTTGCAGAATTCGAGGTTTGTTTATTTGAGTTCCAGATTTTTGGTCAGTAAGGGTGCGTTTGGTACGCAGACGGGACGGGACGGGACGGAATAGGACGGAACGGATGTTGTAAATTTTGAAAAAGACAAGGGGCATTGTTGTCCTAAAATGTTAAAAATTTCTGTCCCACAGACGTGGAACAACCCCGTTCCATGGGGGGGAGGTGGAACCAAAAATCATCCAAAACTTGTCCCGTGGAACGCCTCGTCCCACTCGTTTTAGGCGTACCAAACGCGGGACGGAACGCCTCGTCCCGTCTCGTCTCGTCTCGTCTCGTCCCGTCCCGTCCCGTCCCGTCCCGTCCCGTCCCGTCCCGTCCCGTCCCGTCCCGTCCCGTCCCGTCCCGTCCCGTCCCGTCTACCAAACGCACCCTAACTCTACATAACTCACAGACACCATAATTCAAGAAATTCACGATATGATATATAATTTTATAAATTATTAAATTGGGTTCATGCTTCGTAGTGATTGTTTATATAATCAGGTCTTTGAAACATGAATTTGAGTTCAGAATTACCCGGTTGACGTGGCCAAACTTTTAACTTGAAGTGACCTCTCCCCAATCGAGTACAGAGCACTGCTGCCCTTGCTAATGGTGAATCTGCAAAGAAAGCCATATATAATTAGAACAAACATAATTGTGAATAAATGATAATCATCGCTATAAAAGTTTCATAAAGAAATATAGGTAGATGATCCTTCAAAGACTATTTGATTCAGCGAACTCCATATACTACAATAAAATACCCCCTTAGCGAGAAGATAATTCCTCTATAAAAGCAGGAAATGAGTCGCGTAAAGGATTTTCATTGAGGTAATCCCTTCGGAGACAGTCTAAGGCGAGGAACTATTGATCACCTTTTTACGATGAATTATTTCTCACTATATAGTGCAGCGTCAAAAACATGTTTGTCTTGCTGATAAATGTGTTGAGAAATAAATTATAAAGTAAGAAAGAACATGAAAGAGAGATGTGTGTTTAACCTTAAACTTGTGCCTTTATTCATACTAATTCAAAGTGCCCTTTACTTAACCCCAATAAATAAAGTCAGACAGAGAAATAATTAATCTTCTAGATCCTATCGAACTTGTGCCTTTATTTAATATAAAATACTATTCATAACATACTCAATTTGTTTTCTTAATATTTTGCTCTATTCATCACATATATGATCTGGTTTTGGTGTATCTAGTTTCACAAAAATCAAGTTTTTAAGAGCATTTAAAGTATTTTTTGGCATAAATCATCATCTATTCTTAACGTCCAAAACATATAGATCGAGGGCACAACCAAATCAACTAAGAACTTGATAATAATTAATCTATCATCATTCAGGAGCACATACTCAAATTAACGTATGCGCGCAGCAGATCGATCAAGTTGGACTTGACTATCGGAGGACTTCAAATCCTGCTGACCAGATACAAAGAATTAATCCATTTGTGTGTGTGTGAGAGAGAGAGAGAGAGAGATATATATATATATATATATATCTGTGTCTGTGTGTATAGTATATGAAACCAGAAATTATTAATTGATGGCCTTTACTCTGTAATCTATAGTATAATTAGCTGGGAAAGATGGAGAAGAAGGTGAATGCTACCTTGTTTTGTTTCCTGGGGAAAGCTAGCTGGCTGCTTCATCTGCATCTGACTATGTAATCAGTGAGATTGATGCACCAAGACTACATAAGAGACAGAGACACAGAATATATATATATATATATAAAAGCACACAAGTAGGGGGCGGTGATTATCTGTTGGGACTTTCTAATTTAGCCCCGTTTCATATTTGGAGGTTTTTTTTTTAACAAATGATATTATCTATATTAAATGAGAGGTATGTTTAGCTTCACAAATGAGTTAGCAATAATGTGGTTCAAATTCGCCTTTGGTGAGAATTGAATTTAAGATCTCTCACTTACAAGTAAAGTGGAATACTACTAAACCGTAGTACTAAGTCATATATTTTGAGATTTTAAAAGTTAAATTTTTATTAAAAAAATACAGACAATTTAATCGTTAGAAAATACAAAAATTTATAATCTAAAGATTAAAATATTTGAAATATCCATTATTCTAAAAATCTCTGCTTAGACCTCGCCTAAGTACTAAACGGTTGGCCACCGCCCCGATTAATGCCTACGTTTTTTAAAATTAAGAAAGGGCGCCTATACCTGCTAAGGTGTCCGCCTAGACCCGCATAAGTTACGACTCACCTAGACAAAAAATAGATAACTTTCATTTTGTATTTGATTTTTTTTCAATAAATTGTAAAAGGATTGTTGAATAGTTAAATAAACACACATTATATGCTTGTTCCTCATATTTTCATAATGTTCCAACACTCTATAATATATATGTCATTCAATTTTGATATAAATAGACAATTATTTATATGAAATATAATAGATTTACTTAAATTCGTCTAATCCGTCTAGGCGCCCACTTAGGCCCTGTCTAGTCATCTAGACGCTAGGTCTCAACCTGCCGCCCGATTAGTACCTAGCGTCTTTTAGAATCTTGGAAATATCACAATACTCTATTATTGTTATCAAACTTTAGTAATCATGGTTCTTTTGGGTGACGGATGACAGCCATGACGTGTAGATAACATGTAATGGATGACAACACGAAGTCCATCTTTTTTGAACTTTTAAGTCAGGACAAACTCTATTATTGTTAACGGCTTTTAATAATTAGACAATTAGATTTCTTATTTAAACCCGTAGGGTAACCTTCTTTTTCAGGTTATCTTTCAGTCACAACATGCCGTTAACTTTAAAAAGTGAATAGAAACATGATTTTATGCCCACATTTAATAGATTTAATGGTTTTTAATTGTTATGATCCGAACTTTTTTGAAGGAAATCTTAATGGTACGAAAGAAATTTAACGATATGAAAAAAAATATTATACCTAGTTAGGAGGGACAAAAACTTTATCAGCAAGAAAAACAAAATATAAGAAAAGAGTGGGACATACATCTTATCCCCTTGAAAAAGAAAATACAAGAAAAAAAGGGGGACTAGACCTTAACCCTCTTGAAAAAAAAATATACAAGAAAAAGAAAGGGTGGGTGGACATAGGACCAAACATCTCTAAAATAAAACATACAAGGTAAGAACCTACAAGACAAGCTACAAACAAAAAAAAGGAAAATCCAAAAAAAATAGGCAAAAAGAAAACCACACATCAAGAAAGGGAGATAAACATGTAGGCCGGCATACCCAAGAAATATGATTGCAAAAAAGGAAGAATCTCTATAGGAGGAGTGACATGCCAAACAAGTGAATACGAGATAAGCCCTAAATTGGCCAAGTTATCGACAATTGCATTCCTTTCTCGATATGTATGAGATCAACGGAATACCATGTGCTGCAATCGAAAAATATCGTTCTTCCAACGAGTTTGGAGTGACCAAGAGCGCCTACACCTGCTAAGGTGCTCATCTAACCTGCCCAGACCCGTCTAGGTTGCGATTCACCTAGACAAAAAATAGATAACTTTCATTTTGTATTTTATTTTTTTTCAATAAATTGTAAAAGACTTGTTGAATAGTTAAATAAACACACATTATACAACACACATTATATGTTTGTTCTTCATATTTTCATTATGTTCCAATACTCCATAATATATTTGTCATTCAATTATGGTATAAATAGACCCTTATTTATACTAAATATAATAGATTTACTTAAATCCGCCTAGTCCGTCTAGGCGTCCACTTAGGCCCCGTCTAGCCGTCTAGGCACTAGGCTCCAACTCGCCGCCCAACTAGCACCTAGCGTCTTTTAGAACCTTAGGAATATAAGAGAACGCAAGAAATTTTTTATCTTTTAGCGGTCTACAATACTCTACTATTGTTGTCGAACTTTAGTAATCATGGTTATTGTGGGTGACGGATGATAGCCATGGAGTGTATATAACATGTAATGTATGACAACACGAAGTCCATTTTTTTGAACTTTTAAGTCAGGACAAACTCTATTATTGTTATCAGCTTTTAAAAATTAGACAATTAGATTTCTTATTTAAACCCGTAGGGTAACCTTCTTTTTTCAGTGCAAAATTAATAAATTGTTATCTTTCAGCCACAACATGTCGTTACCTTTAAAAATTGAATAGAAACATGATTTTACGCCCACACTTAATAGATTTAATGGTTTTTAATTGTTATAATTCGATTTTTTTAAAGAAAATCTTAACGGTATGGAAGAAATTTAATGATATGAAAAAAAAATATTATACCTAGTCAGGAGGGAAAAAAACTTTATCCGCAAAAAAAAAAAAAATACAAGAAAAAAAGGGGGGAACTAGACCTTAACCCTCTTGAAAAAGAAAATACAAGAAAAAGAAAGGGTGGGTGGACATAGGACCAAACATCTCTAAAATAAAACATACAAGGTAAGAACCTGCAAGGCAAGCTGCAAATAAAAAAAAGAAAATCCAAAAAAATTAGGTAAAAAGAAAACCACACATCAAGAAGGAGAGGTAAACCTATAGGCCATCGTACCAAATAAATCTGATTGCAAAAAAGGAAGAATCTCTATAGGAGTAGTGACATGCCAAACAAGTGAAGACAAGATAAGCCCTAAATTGGCCAAGTTATCAACAATTGCATTCCCTTCTCGATATGTATAAGAGCAACGGAATACCATGTGTTGCAATCGGAAAAAACCGTTCTTCCAATGAGTTTGGAGTGACCAAGGAGGAGAAAATGAACTAGAAGTAAACAAGATATTACACTAGAAGAATCACTTTCAAGCCATAAATTTTGCCAACCCCGTGCGTTAGCCAATTCCACAGCAAGAATGGTAGCATGATGCTCCACATAGAAAGAAGTACGATACCCCAAACTCAGCGAGAAACCACCAAGAAAATGGAGGGGGATGCCAACGAACATGAACTATAGAAAGAGCTTTATAGGTTTTAGCCTCAATTCCAAGAGAGATTAAAAGTCGCTTAAACAAATTCCCCCTTGTTAATATTTGAACAACATTTTATTTGGAATTTTGGCACTTGCCACCTCCATGAATCTTCTTCAACTTTCTTTTTTCTTTCTCCTCTTATGCCTATTTAATCATTTGATTCTATTCAATTCATTTGATCCGATGATCAAAAATTAAAAAGGTGTGTTAGAAGTAAAAAGAGATGTGTGGATATCACACTTCTATGTTTATTCTACAATGCCAATAAATAGAAGGTAAGCAATTGCAAGATTCATGTTTGTATAAGGTTTGAGTTTTGGAAGTTCCATTGCCTATATTGGAGGTATGATGAGTTTGGGATTTTGTGTCTTTCAACTGTGTGGGTATCATACGTATTTGGATGTTAATTTGTTTTTTTATGTTGTAGATACATTCTATGTTTTAACATAAAAATTGGTTTCTGCTGCATATTTTGTTGGTGTAGTTGCCTATCTATTAGGCAGATAGAGTATATGTTTTTTAATTCATATTCCCTTCTACTTTCTACTAAAGAAATTTGGGAAGTTAACCTCCTACTAAATAAATTTGAGTCTTGTGTTAACTTTATACTAAATATATTTGGTAAGGTGTTTTATATTGCTTATTTTAGTTTTGACAGGTAACTAACTTGTTTAGATGTGTTGCAGGTGCCCCATGGCAAGAATTTTCAAAATAGGAAACAAAAAAGAAATATGCATAAATTAGGGATTTTAATTAATTCTCATAATTTAATATAGTAGCGAAATAGACATAAAAATAGAGAGTTAAATTTTTTTATAACTACATGGGCAATAAGTGCATTTTTGTTCACCACTATTTAGTGTGATGTATGCTCACCACCCTATTTATTACCGAAGTAAATAATCTGGTGAACATGTACAATACTAAATGGTGACAGTAAAAATGCACTCATTGCCCATATAGTTAAAATGCTTGCAATCGTCCGAACGGGAACCACGATTACTATAATTGGCCCAAAAGCAAGTACGCATAGACTCGCTAGACACGTGGATCTCCACTAGCATTTAGATGAAAATTTCAAAATGGGGCCCACTTTGAAAAAAACAAGACATTAGATATGTTTTTGTTCCCCACTTTAACCCTCTCGTGGATAGCCAGAAAGGAGAGAAAGAAGAACATGGGTTTTTTATTTATATTTTATTTTTAGGGAGATTATATTCACACACCTCAAATTACTTCTCCCACACTTTTTTAATTTTTTATTATTTTTCAATCAAGTGTTAATGGTGTGTAAAAAATATTAAAAAATTAAAAAGGTGTGAGAGAAGTAATTTGGAGTGTGTGAATATAATCTCTCTATTTTTAAAAATTAGAGGATGTGTAAATTTACGTTGTTGTCATGATTTTGTATTGTTGTAGAAAATAAAGTTATTTTTTCACTTTATTTTAATTGATAGAGAGAGTTTTATTAATGTAGTCTTAGATATAAATTATATGCTTAGAGTATTAATTTTGCTTTTAATAATATTTAGTAACAATTGTATTAATAACACTATTTAATATTTAATATTTGATCTTATTTAATATATGCACGTGGAATCCTAGAAGAGAGGGTTGGACTCGCTTTTGAGCGAGTCTCTCAAGCAATTTTCTTTTGTAACTAATGTTTTATTTCATATTTGTTTTAAAAAAGGGCTTAGGAAGTCTCATTTTTTATAGTTTCTTTAATATTTTTTTATTGAAAATTGAAGAAAGATTTTTTATTAGCACTCTACATTGTATTGAATACACCCATATTACTACTTATATACTCTAATACGCAATAACAATTTCGACCTTATAAGGTCTTAAAAAAAATAAAAATATTTTTAAAAACACCCCAATCACTTTTAACAGGTATCACAAAAGTATTTATCTTCTTCACCTCTTAAAACCATTATCGCCCTCTATTGTGAAACACAATCCTAACCAATAAACTATAAATATGTTAATTAAAAAAAATTAAGAATGGAATGTGAGATCGACGTTTCAAGAGTTTCACATGAGATAAGACTTCATATTCTTCATTGTTTAAGGTGATTTCAACATGGACATGCCTATAATTGCATTATGAATGATATCTTTCAAATAAAGTAGGAGGCTGCGTTATACCTATACTGCTGCTTCCGACAGATATCCAACTTTGTTTCTAATTATTATTTAAAACATGAATGATTGAACAGATAATTATTATCCCTGAAGTAAAGTATGTAATGAAGAGGATCCGAGGAAGCAAAAGAATGTGATTATCTATAGCATGGAATGATTCGCCATAAAATATATGTCCAGGCATAATTCCCTGAGTTTAATTTTTTCCCTATAATCCTTTTGGGTTTCTTGAATCATGTAAAGTTGTAAACTCAACAGAAACCTGTCCAAATAGTCCAACTAGCTCTTTACTGATATATGAACAGAAACACATGCAAATACAGTGGACCGACATCTCTCCTATTCCACCCGCATCAATACCTCGTTTAGGATTTGTTGAACTAAATCCCCCCTCCTTCGAGAAATTAGAAAAATGCTGGCATCACACTGGCCTTTAACTTCACACTGAAGGTGCTTTGAATTGATGACCTTATATATTTGCATTTAAGATGTAAAGAGTGTTCAATACTTTGGAAATATGCAGTGCATGTAGAAAATGTGAAGTAATGTGGCGTGTGAGGGTATTACGAGAAACATTGTAGAGTGTATTAAAAAATTTAATTAAAAAAATAAATGTGGAGTATATTAAGTATATGATGTGTATTCATTAATATGTGAAGTGTTAGTATAATAAGCTTTAATGAAAATAGTCTCTCAAACTGTGTTTTTAACCAAACCAACTTTGTTTAAGAACCATTATCTTGTCTAAAGCAAATCCAAACTTTCCAAATCATAATATCAAATTGCTCAATGACACAAAAATAAATTGGTGAGTGGCAGTAGGACAATTACTTAGGGTCTATATCTGCACCCATAAGTTCGTCGAGCATATTGGGATTGCGAAGGAGAAAACAAAAACGAAACTGGTTTGGGATGTGGTGGTACAAGAGAAGAAGATAAGTGGTGGCGGATGCGGCCACGGTGGAGACGGTGTATGCCGTCGTGCAATGGCGTAGCTAGAAATTATTCGGTGGGTGGGCTAAGCTAAAATTGTTACTATGAAATCAAATTTTTAATCCTATGTTACCTACATAAAGTTATATAATAGTAAAAAATTGAATGTAGTAATTTGAAGCAAGAATTTTATGCTATGTTTTCTAGGTTTTTAGCCTTCAAAGTTTTCAAGTGAATAAAATAAGGAACCATTTGTGGTATGAAAGTTAAAATTATTACTATTAAATATAATATTAGTTAAAGTAATGAGTTTATTTAACATTTATTAGTTGTTATTATTCTTAAAAACAACCTTACTAATTAAAAAAATCATTTGTTAAGTGGAATATGACAATTAAAAATCACAAATTAACCCAAAAATTAATATTTTTAATCTTGAAGAACTAAACTCTCCCTATGCTATAACCTAGGGGAGCCTTGTATGTGGCTCCGCCCTTGCCGTCGTGGTCGGTGTTTTTAAGTTTTTTTTCTTTCTTTTCAGTTTTAAAATTGTTTATTGAAGGGTGATATTGATATTTTGAGGCTGAACATATTTATGGGGTGAACTTACATGGGATGAGGAGTGTAAATAGAAAAACTATATTACTTATTCATAATTTTCTTTAATTCTTCAGGAAACTTGTACACCAATAATTGATTAATTTCCAACCATCACGGATGATTTCAAACACCAACGGATCAACTAAAGCCAAACTCTTCTTTATCCTCTGTTTTCTTGATTATTTGCTTGGAAAGTTGCTTTTTGACCGTGGGGCATTTTCATTTTGTCTTTAGACAGCAAGTGGATCATTTTTACAAAAGCTTTACTGTTGATGTCGAAAGAAAAATAACAGATTATGCATGAAACGAGTTTTGTGCAATGAATCAAAAAATGGTAGACAGGACTCGAATTTGTTGCTGATCTGCATCTCCGTCGATAAGATTTCAGAAGTCATGTACAAAAATTATAAACACATTTTTTATTCCGGTACCATGAATGAGTCCTATTTACATAATCTCACTAAAAGTATACTAAACTAGTAAAAAAAATTATCATCTATTAGTATCATAATTAAAAGAAGGGTTAGGATCTAGAGACGCACTTGTGATACACATTTTGACACACATTTTTGTAGGGCCCCACTTTATAATGTATTTTAACAATTAAAATAGTTCATCTTAAGATCATGTCAATTAAAAATCACCCAAAATCCAAATTATATGTCCGTTGAATTAAATTTAATGTTTCTTTGTATAATTGTATTCGGCCATTATCTTTCCTATAAATGAATGTTTTAATAGTTTTGGATTTGTCTAATTTTTTACAAGGATGATCAATGAATCATGTACTAAAATATAGACGATTTAGATTTTTCAAATACATTACGAAGTAAACCCTACAAAATAAATGTCTAAATGTGTGTCAAAAAATGTGTGTCCCAAATCTCAACTGACACACCCCAACCTAAATCAAGGCATGCTGGCCATCACGTGAGCGTGACGTAACCATGTGCACAGTGCGGAAGCAAGATTAATAATAGTAAATATGAACGAATTAAAATCAGGCCACTAGCAACCTAAATAAGATAGTGTGCTAGAGCGAGAAAATTGTCACATCCCGATCCGGGCGGGACCACTTTCCGGACTCGACTCCACCGTAGCACGATATTGCCCGCTTTAGGCCCCGACCACACCCTCACGGTTTTGTTTCTGGGAACTCACAAGCAACTTCCTAGGGGGTCACCCATCATGGGATTGCTTTCGCACGAACTTGCTTAACTTCGGAGTTCCGATGGAACCCAAAGTCAGTGAGCTCCCAAAAGGCCTCGTGCTAGGTAGAGATGGGAATAAACATATAAGGCTTACCGGATCTGCTCCCATGGGCGATGTGGGATGTTACAATCCACTCCCCTTAGGAGCTCGACGTCCTCGTCGGCACACTTCCGACCAGGGATTTGCTCTAATACCAAATTGTCACATCCCGACTCGGACGAGACCAATTTTCAAACTTGACTCCATCGTAGCACGATATTGTCTACTTTGGGCCCCAACCACGCCCTCACGATTTTGTTTCTGGGAACTCACAAGCAACTTCCCAAGAGGTTACCCATCATGGGATTGCTCTCGCACGAACTCGCTTAACTTCGGAGTTTCGATGAAACCCGAAGCCAGTGAGCTCCCAAAAGGCCTCGTGTTAGGTAGAGATAGAAATATACATATAAGGCTTACAGGATCCGCTCCACTAGGCGATGTGGGATGTTACATCAACCCTTATACAATTTTTTTTTAATTATGTGATCACAAAACCATTAGCACACATGTAAAAGAAACCATGAAACCAAAAATAATGATGAATAAATTAAGTAGAAACTAGAAACACTTATTCAAATTGCAAAAATATGGTAAGACCTAAATTAAGGACAGTTTAATTTCCCGCAATATATGAAATTAAGGCCTTAATATATCATGTGATCAATCAACAAAATCATTAGTGAACATATAAAAAAAACCATGAAACAAAACAAAATGATGAATAATCAACAACAAAAATGTGTCTTTCAAGATCCTAATCTTAAAAATTTTAAAATTATGTGATTAATCGACAAAATCATTAGGGTATAAAAGAAACCAAGAAACAAAACAAATGGATGAATAAATCAAAGTAGAAACTGTAAACACTTATCCAAATTGCAAAACAACAGTTATAGTAAGACAAATAAAAGTAGTCTTTAATTTTCTGAAACAAATGATATTAAAGCCTTGAAAGAAACAAAATAATCAAATCTCATAGTTGATTAATGGGGACCTTTAGATGTGGAGGCTCTGTGCAATTGCACAAGATATTCCCCCTTAATGCTGGCTCTAAGTACTCTGTTATTGTTATTGTCTTTTAGTAATCATGAATCTTTAAACAAAGTTTATCTTGTGGAAAACTTTGATGCCAAAAGCAAAATGACAGATTATGCATGAAATACGAGTTTTGTGCAATTAATTAAAAAATGGTAGATAGGAAAATAATTGTTTAGGGTTTAGATTTGACCTAATAATTGTTCATAGATATGACCTAATTATTTCAAGCAAGATTCCAATCAAATTTGCATGCACGCCACTCAAAAAATTCCAAATTGTCCATAGACATATGTGTAATGGACGATAACTTTAAACAAAGCCGATTGTTTGGAGCTTTAACTTTTTAGACAATATGTGGAGCTTTTTGAAGAAAGCTCAACTCTTGAACATTGATGCCAAAAGCAAAATGCCAGATAATGCATGAAACAATATTTCCAATCAAATTTTCATGTACGCCACTAAAAACAATTCCAATTGTTCACAGACATGTGTAAAGGATCGATTACAACTTTAAATAAAGTCAGTTGTTTGGAGCTTTAAAGCTTAACTTTTAGACAATATGTCGGCTTTTTGATAAAAACCCAACTCTTGAACATTGGTGCCAAAAGCAAAATAATGCATGAAACAAGATTTCCAATCAAATAATCAGGGATACTTTTCTCGTTACTTCTCTTACACAAATACAGGACCCAATAGTTATACGTGCCTGCTGTTGGTTATTTTAATTATATTTTATTTTAAAAATTCAAAACTTATTATTATTTTATTTTATTTATTTTTAATATTTAAGAGTTGTGTTTTATTTGAAGAGTTATAATCTTTTTCTACAAGGGTATTAGAAGTTCTTTAAATAAGAACCCTCAGATAGAAAACAAGATACGCTAAAACTTTCTGTCTCTCTCAATTCTCACATCTCTGTCAATCAATTTACATTCCTACTTCATAATTCTTGGGCAATTGATATCTACTTGACAATCCCGTCTGTCGTTAGCGTGCATGCATAACGGATCAAACATCATGTGAGGCTTAAGGTTGTATCTTGGAGTTGTAGGCACCGCCATAATTTGCACGTTGGGAGGCGTCTACGACTTTAAGACAGCGACATCGCGCCTCTCTTTGGTTCAGAGGCCAGATATTCTTATTTCTCTTTTCCTAATTTAATTTTCATAAGTCTATAGTGATTATATATTTGATTTGATATATTTGATCATATAAAAAAAGAATTTTAACGAAAAATCACATTTTTACACTAAAAAGTCAATCATGATACTATTTATTTTACCCTTTATTTTGTCATTGTCGTTAAAATTTAATTTTTTCAAACTTTTTTCATTAATTTTATTTATAAATAATTAATATATTTCACAATCTAAAATCGTAAAGTGTGACAATATAATTGCAAATTTTACAACCTGTTTCAACCTGTTTCAACCTGTTTTCACGGTGCTCTGAAAGCCCAATAATCATAGTGTCCATGTCGTTGAACTTGAATGCATCTTTGACTCTCTGCATTTTTTTATTTATTATTATTCGGTTCTGTCGTTGTTTTTTATTTGACTCTCTGCATGTAGTAAGGATCAAGGTATTAAATATCGATGATATCGGAAATATCGATAGTCTAAAAACATGGAAATTTAGATAGAAATATCGGGATATTATTGATATCGATAAAAATTGAATAAAAACCACAGAAATTGTAAGAAAAACTTGAAAATTTTTATTGAAACTTTGCAGGATGTTTATTTAGTCAATTATCTATTAGTTTATCACAAAAAATTAGAAGAAAATTCATTGCATGATGGATTTAACTAATTTAAATTGATTATATAGCGAGCTGGCAAACATTGTGAGTGTAGAAAATATGTAAATATTTTAGCATATTTTCACAAAAACATAAGTAATATGGTGGTCAAAGTGTTGAAGGAATAAAATTGGGAGGGGTTCGAATCCCCTCGGTATTTTTTTAAATATAAAAATTAAAAAAACACGAAAATTTCGATGAAAATATCGGTAATTCAAAAACACGAAAATTTCAATAAAAATATTGAGATATTATGAATATTTAATACTTTGTTAAGGATAACCTTGCCTTTGGTCATGTTTTCGACAAATCACTGTGCTTAGGAAATATCCAATATCAGACTTCAACCTACTACTGGATTTCATGTCAGAATTTTAGACCTAGAAGCAGTAACTAGAGGAATTTTGGGGAGTTCCTTCCAATTAATTGACGGTGACATCATTACACATCATAAATTTGTGTACTTTGCATCTATTAACAACCAAATCTTCATCACCATCACACACCGAATAAATTTGACACCATTCTGCAGATTTAGGCTTCTTCTGCAGAAACAAATTACTACGTCATTGTCATTATCTATGCATTATATTTCATAAATCAGATTAGTTTGTGTATTGATATCTTATTTGAATTTTCTAGTCAACTGTTTACTATTTCGTAATTGCATATTGATATATTACTTGATCTTAGGTGCTTTAATTAAATATGTTTGTAATTATCACTATCGATTGATCTAAGGATATTATACAGTAGTATTGTTCATTCTATATGTGCTGAAACTTTTGAGTGACAAATTGTTTTAATTTCTACAGTATTATAGCAATCTTATATCTCTCTCACTTGTTATTAGTCAATATTACATAACAAATGGCAAGCCTAGAAGAAGCCAATAGTGTTAAGCCTGAAATTTCAGTGGGCATAGTTTCCGTAGGTGGCAAAAACAAGTGAAATATTGGTTAACTGTCTTAGGACGTGCATCCACACTTGAAGAAACTCAATCAAACAAAGATTCCTCCTTTAAAGAGTCACCTTCTAAACTAACTCCAGACCTAATAGAATACCATTGTCACAACATAATCTTAAGTACCCTTTCTGATCACCTATATGATGTATATCATGCTACTATATCCACTGCTAAAGAACTTTGGGAAACTTTAGAAGCGGAATATGGAATTGTAGATGCTGGGATGGATAGGTTCACAGTCTCAAACTTTAATGATTATAAGATGGTTAACAGTAAGTCTGTGGGTAAACAAATACATGAGTATCAAGAGCTATTAAGAGGTGTTGAAAAGAAATGAACGAAGTTCAGTGAGGACTTTTGTAACATCCCACATCGCCCAAGGGAGAGGATCTTGTAAGCCTTATATGTATATTCCCATCTCTACCTAGCACGAGGCCTTTTGAGAGCTCACTGGCTTCGGGTTCCATCCGAACTTCGAAGTTAAGCGAGTAGTGCGTGTGAGCAATCCCATGATAGGTGACCTATTGGAAAGTTCTCGTGTGAGTTCTCAGAAACAAAACCGTGAGAGCGTGCTTGGGAGTCGGGGCCCAAAGCGGACAATATCATGCTACGGTTGAGTCGAGTCCAAATTGAGCATTATATTTCATATAGAGAGAGATATAAGCACACAAGTAGGGGGCGCTGATTATCTGTTGGGACTTTCTAAGATAGTCTGGTTTTATATTTCGATTTCTTTATTTTTTTTTAAACAAACAGTATTATTTATACTAAAATAGAGGATGTGATTTGAATTTGTTTTTTACGAGAATCAAATTTAAAATTTCTCACTTACAAATAAAAAGAAATAATACTCGACCATAGTACTAAGTCACATATTTTGAGATTTTAAAAGTTAAATTTTTATTTAGAAAATACAGACATTTTAATAGTTAGAAAATACAAAAATTTATAATCTAAAGGTTAAAATATTTGAAATATCAGTGAGCACAAGAACTTTTTTATCTTTTGACGGTCCACAATACTCTATTATTGTTGTCGACTTCTAGTAATCATGGTTCTTGTGGGTGACGGATGATAGCCATGACGTGTATATAACATGTAAATGTAATGGATGACAATATTAAACGAAGTCCATCTTTATGAACTTTAAGTCAGGACAAACTCTATTATTATTATTGCCCTTTAATAATTAGACAATTAGATTTATTATTTAAACCCGTAGGGTAACCTTCTTTTTTCAGTGGAGACTTAATAAATTGTTATCTTTCAGTCATATTATGCCGTTAACTTTAAAAAGTGAATAGAAACATGATTTTATGCCCACACTTAGATTTAATGGTTTTTAATTGTTATGATTTGAAATTGGTTTTTTTTCTTTTTTTAGAAAACTTCGACAGTACAAGAGGAATTTATTGATTAAAAAAAATATACCTAATTAGGAAGGACAAACCCCTTATCCTTCATAAATCAAGAAAAACAAAATACAAGAAAAGAGGGGAGACATACACATTACTCTTCTTGAAAAATAAAATACAAGAAAAAATGGGGACTAGACCTTAACCCTCTTGAAAATAAGAAATACAGGAAAAGGAAAGGGTGGACATAGGACCAAAACTCTCTAAAATAAATCCTAAAAGGTAAGAACCTGTAAGACAAGCTGCAAACCAAAAAAGGAAAATCCAAAAAAATTAGGTAAAAGGAAAAAACACACATCAAGAAGGGGAGATAAACCTGTAGACCGGCATACCTAAGAAATCGGATTGCAAAAAAGGAAGAATCTCATTAGGAGGAGTGACATGTCAAACAAGTAAAGACGAGAGAAGCCCTAAATTGGCCAATTTCAGCAACTGCATTCCCTTCTCGAAATGTATGAGATCAACAGAATATCATGTGCTGCAATTGAAAAATACCGTTCTTCCAATGAGTCTGGAGTGACCAAGGAGGAGAAAAAAAAAACCAAAAGCAAAACAAGATATCACGCTAGAAGAGTCACTTTCAAGCCATAAATTTTGTCAACTCCGCGGGTGAGCCAATTCCATAGCAAGAATGACAGCTTGAAGCTCTGCATAGAAAGAAGTATGATACCCCAAGCTCAGTGAGAAACCACCAAGAAAATAGCCTGCAAAATCTCGGAAAACCCCACCACAAGCCACAAGACCTAAATTAGCCTTAGCAAGGCCATTTGTAGGAGATGCCAAAAATAGAAACTATAGAAGGAGCTTTACAGAATTTAGCCCCGATTCCAAAAGAGATTAAAAGTTGCTTAAACAAATTCCCCTTGTTAATATTTGAACCACATTTTATTTGGAATTTTGGCACTTGCCACCTCCATGAATCTTCTTCAACTTTCTTTTTTTTCTTTTTCCTCTTATGTTTAAGGGTATACTATCCACACCCTTTGTTAATTTCTATCTTTTGATCTTTTTCTATTCATTTGATCCGAAGACCGAAAATTAGAAGAATGTGTGAGAATTAAAAAAGGGTGTGCAAATATCACACTCCTATGTTTATTCTACAGTGCCAATAAATATAAGGAAAGCAATTGTAAGATTCATGTTTGTATAAGGTTTGAGTTTTCGAAGTTCCATTGCCTATATTGGATGTATGATGAGTTTGGGATTTTGTGTTTTTCAATATGTGTGGGTGTCATACGTATTTGGATGTCAATTTGTTTTTTACGTTGTAGATACATTCTATGTTTTTATATAAATAAATTGGTTTCTGCTACGCATTCTGTTTGTGTAGTTACCTATCTATTAGGTAGATAGAGTATATGTTTTTTTTATTCATTCCCTTCTAACCTTCTACTAAATAAATTTGGAAAGTAAACCTCCTACTAAATAAATTTGAGTATCGTGTTAACTTTATACTAAATAGATTTGGTAAGGTATTTTATATTGCTTATTTTAGTTTTGATGGATAACTATTTTGTTTAGATGTGTTGCAGGTGCCCCATGGCAAGAACATTCAAAATAGGAAACAAAAAAGAAAGATGCTTAAATTAGGGATTTTAATTAATTCTCATAATTTAACATAGTGGCGGAATGGACATAAAAATAGAGGGTTTTAATAAGGGGTGTGTTATCCGCACACTTTTTTTACTTTTCACACACTGTAAACACGAAAATTTCCCGAAACAAGAAGAACGTGTACAAAATATATTTGTATTAATGAATTTGGGTTACAATCTCTATTTGTTCCTCTGATTCGATCTCCGTAAGACTTTGATTTGTGGGCTTGATCCAAGGGGCCGTTGAGGCTTGATCCTGGATAAGTAGAGGGAGTTTCTTCAAGGGCCGTTGGGCTTGCTCTTAAAGTTTGGCGGAAGTTTCTTCAAGGGAATTTTGGGCTTGATCTTGAAGTTGGGCGAGGTTTCTTCAAAGGGGCCGTTGGTGGCTTGATCTTGAAGTTTGGCGGATGAACGTTTCTTCAAGGGCCGTTGGGGCTTGATCCTGAAGTTGGATAGACGTTGAACGATGAACGATCTTCAAGGGCTTTTGGGCTTGTTCTTGAAGATGGACGAACGACGAACGAAGAACGAAGAACGATGAACGGTAGGTGTACTTCAAGGGGCTTTTGGGCTTGATTCTTGAAGAAACGGATGTGTGGATCAAAATGTCGTTGGGGCTTGATCTTGAAGAACGGATGAACGGATCTTCAAGGGCCTTTGGGGCTTGATCTTGAAGGTGGATAAACAGAGCTTCAAGGGCCGTCGGGGCTTGATCTTGAAGGTGGATGAACGGATGAACGATGAATGGATCTTCAAGGGCTTTTGGGCTTGATCTTGAAGAACAGTTGTGTTGATCCAAGGGCCGTCGGGGCTTGATCTTGGATGAAGAATCGGCACGTGACCAAAGTGCTTTTTGATTCTTCAAAGGTTTTGGCGAAGTTTCTTCAAGGGCTGTTGGGCTTGATCTCGAAGGTGGATGAGCGTTTCTTCAAGAGCCGTTGGGGCTTGATCTGGAAGCACGATGAACGAAGAACAAACTTCAAGTGAATTCTCTTCCAATTTGGGAGTAGAGAAATGTATTTGTCTATTGGTTATGAATTGGTGAAGCCTATTTATAGGCCTTGAGAATGAACCACTACCATTCATTTTGTTGGTGAGAATGAATCACCACTATCTATTTTTGTTGGTGAGAATGAATCACTACCTTCCATTTTTTTGTTGGTGAGAATGAATCACTACCATCTATTTTTTTGTTGGTGAAGTAAGTGGATGATGTAGATGAAATGAATGGAAGTTGTAATTTTGATGCTTTGATCAACATTTATTTCACCAAAATTTCGATGTTTACAGTTGTAATCTTTAGTGCATTGATCAACATTTATTTCACCGAAATTTCGATGTCTACAAATGCCCCCACTTCAGGGTGCGTCATATACATGTGCTCGTCACGTGTAGAAGATGCGTTTTGAAGTCCCTTAGTGAATATGCCGATCCAAGAGTCATCGAGGCTTGTTCTCGAATTGGTTTGGAAGTTTCTTCAATGTAGACGTCGATCCAAGGGCCGTCGAGTCTTGATCTTGGATTAGGCTGGGATCTATTCAACTTTGCTGGGACGAATCGGCACGTGCATTTGTTGTGCTTGTTGACTTTTCACAGGCTTCATCTTGAATTGGTTTTGATTCAAGGGTGATGGACACTTGATCTTGAATCAGGATTGCAATTTCTCCAAGGGCCATTGAAGCTTGATCTTGAAGGTTGATTTAGAGGTGTTGGACACTTGATCTTGAATTGGGTCTTGATTTATCCAAGGGTCGTTGAGGCTTGATCTTGAAGGTTGATTCAAAGGTGTTGGACACTTGATCTTAAATCGGGTCTTGATTTATCCAAGGGCCATTGAGGCTTGATCTTGAAGGTTGATTCAAGGGTGTTAGACACTTGATCTTGAATCGGGTCTTGATTTCTCCAAGGGCCGTTGAGGCTTGATCTTGAAGGTTGTCGGACCATGAGCGGCTTCATATAGCAAGCGATCTTCGGTTTAGTTGAGGATGAATTAGCACGTGCAGTTGTACTGCCCATGCTGTATTATTCTCTGCTTTGTTTCTTTTGCATGACAGACAGGCAGGCACGAGGTTGAGGTGTTGGTCTGTTTCTTTGTTCAATCTTTCCAAGTACCGACCAATCACTCTATTTCTCCTTGTCCCGTAGGCAAGAGCAAGGGTAAAGGAAAAGCATTCCATGAGATATCTTTGCCTTCGACTTTGCTGATATGAGATATTGAAGAAGTAGCTTTCCACAAGTTTATTCTTGAACTGGGCTGGAGGGTTCTCTTTTGCTAGACTTGCTTCAAAAGTCTGAGCTTACCCATTTGTCTGGAGTTGAAGTTGATTCAATGGTGGTGAACACTTGATCTTGAATCAGACTTGTGATTCCTTCAAGGGCCGTTGGTGGCTTGATCTTGAAGAAAATAAGACCATGAGTGGCTCTACGTGGCAAGTGATCTTCGCGAGTCGACTCAAGAATTTGAGGGTCAAAACAAGTTCATCAAATCTAGAGTACGTCAGATCTTGATGATATGAAATACTTTTGCTTTTGAAGAAGTAGCGGACGGCCCAACACATACTTTGTTGTGCTTGTCTCTACATGCTTCAATGTATCATTTTCCCTTGCCTTATCTGTTCCCCTTGCAGAAGCGGCATTTCCCCTGGTTTTTTCCCACGCATGTGGCATCTTCTCTTGCAGTTTTTTGCTATGCAGGAGTGGAATGCAAATGCTAGGTAAGTAATCAGGGAAGGTTTCCAAGCAGTCAGTTCCAGATCGGAAGTTTGATCTCAGGTTCTGACTAAGTGTTCTCTTTCTTCTTTCCCTTTGCTCTTCAGCGACGGTGCTAGCTCATTGTTGATCATTATGCTTCAATCTTTTTGCATAGCAGAAGTGGTGCGCAACCTTTGCATTTGAATGGTGAGCCACCACTATATCAACTGCGCTAAAGTATTTGACGAAGGAATTCGTGACCTTGACAACAACTGGGGATGAGTGCTCGAGAGCGATGCAAGGTAAGTAACCAGGCAAAGGTTTCGACTGATTACGTTCTTTCTCATGGTCTTGCAAGTGAGAACAAAGACAAGGACAAAGACAAAGCGTGATATGAGATACTCTTTCTTTCGACCCTGATGATATGGGATACTCTTGCTCTGGTGTGGCTTGTTTGCAGAGGCATTCCAGGGGATGAGGAATACTGAGTATTTTAGGAAGCTTCGTTGGAAATGAATTCTCAAAGATAGGGAATAGCTTGGCATTTTTGTAGGTCTGCCTTACCGTAAAGGACGAGGGCCGACAGATATAGGACTTTTCCCAATAGCTGGTAGTGAGGCTATTTGTTTACCCGTGTCAGCGACATCAAGTAATTTTGATTCATGCGTTTCTTCAGACTCGTCCGTGACTTTTGCAAAGCTGGGAAAACACGTGAACGGTGGCGACAAACCTCAATCTTTGAACAAACATCTTTTGAATTTTGGAGGATAGTGTCGAACCTCTTCGATTTTGGCCCGTGAGTCATTCAGAGCTGAGATTGCACGTGAAAGGTGCCGACAGATTGATCCAGCTTTTGATTTTTTTAGGTAGTGGCGCCTCTTCGATCTTTGAACGAGCGTTTTTTGAAATTTTGATGGTAGTGCTGAGCCTCTTTGATCTGGCCTGTGACTCTTTCAAAGCTGAGATCGCATGTGGAGAGTGTCGGTAAGCTTTGATTCAGAGACTCTGTCTTTTGAAAAAGTTAGCACCTCTTCGATTTTCGGATAAGCAACCCTTCGATCTTTGAACAAGCAACCCGACTTTTGAGGTTTGGAGGATGGTGACAAGCCCCCTCTGATTTTTTCCGTGACTTCAGCAAAGCTAAGATCACGTGTGAACAATGCTGACAACTTGATCTAGAAAATCTGGCTTTTGAAAAAGTGGCGCATCTTCGATTTTTGAACGAGTGCCTCTTCGATTTCTGGGCAAGCAGCTCTTTGATTTCTGAGCAAGTGGCCTCGTTGCTTCTTCTTTTTATGGAGGCATCGATTGCTTCCCAAAGCACACTTGAGAATTGCTACTTGCAGAAGTTTCCCTCTTGTACTTTTGAGATCTTGATTTGTCTGACCTCTTCTTTTCTTCAAAACCTTCAGAAAATGTCTTGCCTATCTGACCGTCGCCTTGACTTGAATGCAGGGGAAGAGGCTGTGATGTCTTCTCCGGACAACGTATGGCACTCATCCTTTTTATCCCCGAACGGTCTTCTTACGGTCGGAGACTCGATGATGAAGAATGACATAACAGCTGCGGTGGTGGCTAGAAATCTTCTCACCCCTAGGGACAACAGGGTGTTTTCCAAGCGGTCCGATGAGCTGGCTGTCCAGGACTCATTGGCCTTTAGCGTTAAGTGTGCAGGCTCCGTGTCGAACATGGGCCAACGCCTTCTTGTTCGTACTCGCCAGGTTGAATCCTTGATGACTGAGGTGGCGAGCCTTAATCAGGAGATCAGAGGGTTTAAGCATGAAAATCGGGAATTGCACATGCTTGCCAACAGCTACTCGACGAGCATGAAAAAGAAACTTGACCAGCTGCAGGAATCCGATAACCGGATTCAAAGTGATCATCAGATGTTTATGGCTTTATTCCAAAGGCATCTTTTGCCTTCGCCATCTGGAGCTTCACCAAGTGTTGAGGCTCCGGATAATCAAACTCCAGCACCTCGTCTTCCTGCAACTCCGCCGAGTACTGAAGCTTCTCGCGACCGTCTTTAAAGAGTCCCTCTTGTAGATTTGATTCTTTTTTTTTTTTTGTACATGTAGAGTGCCAATTTATGTAATTTTCCAGAAAAAATAAATAAAATGGATTTTGTTTCTCTAACATGCATTTTTTTTAATATGCATATGCCTTTTTTATTTTTTTCTTCCTCTCCCTTTCACGTGGTGCCAGATGCACCACAAAGCTTTTTCTTTCTCTCTTTATGTGGTGCCAACACCACTCCACAGCTTTTCATTTTTTTTATTTTTTTATTTTTTTATTTTTTTTCTCCTTCTGGCATGCACCATCCCATATCCTTTCATCATACAAATATTTTTTTCACGTGGTGCGGATGCACCACCATTCCACAGCTTTTCATTATTTTTTTAATTTTTTTTCCTTTTCTTCTTTCGGTGCTGGCTACCACGATTGTCATGGTGCTTGACAGCTTGAGGCACCACCTTTTCCCCCTTTTTTCTATTTAAATGCTGCTTCCATGCTCGTTTCCGTGGGTTTGGGTGAAAACCCAGGCCGAGTCGAGGTGGTTGCTGCAGTGCTATGTAGGAAGGAGGTGCATGGGTGTTGATAACGGCAAAGGCGCAGAGCTTCGGAGCACCGGTGCTTCAGCCATGGAGGGCTTGGAGCCAGGAGCGGCGAAGAGAAGGGTACTGAGACGGAGCTCTCCCCGTTAGAACCTTCAGCAGCAAGACTGTTGGAAATGTGCCCTAAAACCAATCATATGATGATACTTTACGGACATTTCACAAAGTTAAACTAATGTAGTTTAAATATAAAGGGCAAAGGTTATTGTTTGAGCCGTCTCATATAAATGTTATATGCTTAAACGATAAGTCCAAGGAATATGTGATTGGGAGAATGCGATCTAAAGAAGTTAGATTCATGAGACCATTCTTTCGTAGACACATCCTAAACGTTCCTTATCATAGGATTGCCAATTGGGCATTGGCAGTCCGTTAAGATCAGTACGTGCTATGTCTTCTCTTAAGGAGAGTGACTAGTCTCGAGTCATTGGTGTGAGTGACACCAAGACAAGCATGTAGGTGCTCAAATAGAGAATGAGTTCACTGAACACGATCAACGATGAGTTCTCATACTCATGTCACATGAGAACTCATGGTTGGGATAATGCAAAGTAGTCATTTGACCTGAGGCATCATAGATGTCTAATGGTTAGGTCCTTGATCTTTGATCATGGTAAATGGCATTCCTTTGGAGTGTCCACGGCATGGTTGGGGTCAAGCTATCTAGTCATGTAGGCATATGAATGCACAACAAGGGATCTCTAACCTTCAAACTGTTTGAGGGAGAATACTCTATGATATGATTTAGAATCTCTGGCCAGAGTATGAATGAGATGAAGGAAGGCGTTCCAAATCACATTGAAGATAATCATATAAGTACACGCATCACATTGGATAGTAGACATGAATAAACTATCAAACCAAACAATGTGGTCAAGAGTATTGTATTAGAGAAAGACCGTATTGCATTGTAATCCTAAACTGAATAGGTTCTCCACCTCTTCTGATTAGCTTGGGTAACCATGATATGCTGCTAGGTGTCACTCATGGTTTGTGGAAGCCCTAAACGTGTGTAAACACTAAAGGGAGAATTGAAAGTAAGTTTCAATTCACAATCGATTTAAAAGAGTTTGAATCGCCCACTGCCTCGCTAAAAGGAACCTAATGGATCGTACACCGTGTAAGGTAGAGATTGAAGATTCAATGGAGATGAGTAAGAATAATTAAATGGTTTAATTATTTATGGTAAGGATTAATTAATATGATTATTAATCAAACGAATAAGTTCGTTAAAGACCTCGGGATGTTTTTTGGACCTTAAGGCCCAATGGGCTTCGAACGTCAAGTCCATTGACTTAAGATGTATGACAACTTAATGAATAATGATTCACAAAGGCCCAAAAGCCCAATAAACATCCAATGGCCGGCCATATAGAGGGAGGGTAGTGAACTTGGCTTAATTGCAAGTTTGCCACTCCATTGTGAGGTGGTATAAAGACATCTTTATAGCCATTTCATCCTTAGGGTTTTCTTTTGGGAAATTGGAGAGAACAAACCTCTCTTTGCTCTCTAAAGAGGCCGGCCATCTAGAGGGGAAAATCTAGCAATTTAACTTCCTCTAGATCACTCATTTCTTCTAAAATATGCCTTGGTGTGGAGACTTAGAGGTTCTCAATTTTGGGAACTTGGAGAAACCTTCTCATCCATCCAAATCCATAGATTTAAGATGCAAGGAATGAAGGCCCTTTCTCTTTGGGTGATTAGCCTTTGCTTATGCAAAGAGGAATCTACAAAGGTATTAAATATCAACTCACTTTGATTTTTGAGTTATGTATTGATTCACCAATTTACTAGGCTTTGAATTTCATGGGTAAATGTTTTGTTTTTAAGTGCATACAAGCATGATTCCGCCTTTAATTGTTAATTGCATGCTATTGATGTTGCTTAAATGAACATGTTTTTACAAAATAATCCTTCAAAGACTCCAAAGCTGTACACGTCCGCCATCTGAGATAGTCTCTTGACCTCCGGCACCAACATGTGTGAAGAACACACAGTATAAAGCAGTAAGGATTTGCCTTGGAATAGACGCGAAGAGTGCTCCAAATTTGCCCATAATGGAGAAAAATATCATGAAACCAGCATATATATATTTGCACAACCCTTCGACTGTCAACACGCATCAACGCCAAAAAACCAGCATTTTCAACAGATATTGAGGATCCAGTCACTGTTCCAAACAAGCCCGAAACCAGAATGCCAATTCCAATGCATTCAAAACCTTCCCATCTTCGTTCACTATGGTCTGGTCAAAGAGAATCCCAATTGCTTTCAATTCGTTAACAGAGGCGGGGCAAGCCATTGCGAGTTCAGCTGCTGACTTTGGTGTGTGAGAAAGCGTCGCTGCCTACCTACTTTATCACATTTCTCCGTTCTTCCCTCATGCTTGCGAACCCAATTCGCCAAAACATCTGTTTATCTTTCTAGAACCATCTCAGCCTTGGCGGCTTAGACTTGCAGAGCTTCTTACAATTCCTCCGCCACTCATCTCTTACTCTCTTTTCTGGTATTGGGTCGAGCTTCTCGGATCTGTTTCAGGCTCAGGACGTACGGATTTGATATCCACCACCGGTTCTCGGATCTCGTCAAGGCAATCCTGGGTTCTGATGAGCTGCCGGAGAAAGGTAGTGTCGAGCACATCATATCTAGTGGTATTGGACACGAGCAACGATTTGATCTGGTTGCCATGCGATTGCAGTAAATACGTCCGAGGCCTCCAGCTCTCGAATGGAGATCGGGTCCCAGAATCTTCTCATTCTTTCCCAGATGCTGATAAAGTTGATGAAGTTGCCGTCGTTTGGACCGTTTGCTACTCAAAACCCTGCTGCTTTTAGAATTAATTCAAGTAGCCAATTTTGTTCGGATATCGAAGGCAATTGGAGAATGACTATGATCTTTTTGCAATCTGAAGAAAGTGAAGGAGGTGAAAGAGCTGCGAGAGAGACTTGGGAGAAGTGGTAGCCGAGTGGGCTCACGGTTTTGGGCTTTTGTAGACTTAGGCTTGTGACCTGAGCTTTCTGCTGCTGGGCCGAAACACAAGTGAGGATGGACAGTTGGGCTCAATGCTGGTGCCTTTGTTGTTGGGCCGAGACACACACACACACATATATATATATATTATTTTTTTCTTTTCTTTCAATTTTTTTTAAAAACATATGTAAATTTTTTTTTCTCTTTTTAAAAAAAATACATATGTAATTTTTTTTCTTTTCAAATAAAACATTTTTTTTTATTTTGATGTGACTGAACTCGAAATTGAATATTCAAGCTGCCTACGTACCCTTCCAAAGAAGAGATCAAATCAAAACATAGTTCAAATACATGCATATTTTTTTGGTATTTTTTTGTGTCGTTTGCAGTTTTAACTCGTGCAGGCAAGGAGCGTTGTGCCATGTAGTTTGGGCTCGTGCCGGCGAGGAGCCTTCGTTCGTGCAATTTAGGCTCGTGCGAACAAGGAGCATGGTGTCTTGCAGTTTAGGCTCTTACAGACAAGGAGCAGCACACGGATTTGTCAAGCCATTTTGGAGAAGCGTTCCTCGCAATCTTTGTAGCAAGAAGCTTTGACCGGGTGTTTGAAGAAATCTTCCGGGAGGAAATCGCGCATCATGATGGGGATGGGCGATCTTTGTGTTGAATTTCCATCATCTTCAACAATTTCCCGTTGCTTTAGAGATTGGCAAAAGCTGCTTTGCCCCCTTTCCGGTTGGTGGACTTGTGGTAGAGGCGTAGGCTTCATGTGCCATTTCTTTGGAGCAACATGAATCCATCCTTCAGCTTTGCTTGATTCGGAGCATGCCCCCAGCGGTGGCAATGAAAACTTCAAATCAAATGTTTCAAAAATGACGGTGGTATAATTTGACTTTACCACATTGTCAAGATCCAACTCGATGATTCCTTGCTGAGCTAGCCTCATGATGAGATCTTTCAGCACGAAGCATTTTTCTGTTGGATGACTGATGAAGCGGTGGTACTTGCAGTACCTTGGGTTGTCGGTGCGATTTATTTCTTCCAGCCATCGGCATTCGGGTAAATCGATCACCTTCTTCTCCAACAAGTCTTCCAGCATTACGGCCACGTCAGAGTCCGGAAAAGGATACGTCTTCTGCTCTAGTTCCCTCAAGGTGTTTTTGTACCTGTCTTGGGTGCGAGAAGGCTCTCCTCTCTTTATCTCCCTCGTTTTGTACTTGGATGAGATTTTGACGTAGGCAATGTTGACGATAAAAGCTTCTTTGGCGGGCTTCTTCCCAGTCTCGTCCACCTTTGGAGCAAACACTTTCTCTTTGAAATTGGTGATTGACTCATTTTCCCATGGTTGGCGATGCTCAATTCCATGTCATGGGCGCGGGTTGCTAACTCTTCAAAGTTTCACGGTTTGATGCCTTGAAGGATGTAGTGCAATCCCATTGCATGCCTTGGATGCACATTTCGATCGAAGAGCACTCCAAGAGTCTATCTTTGCAGTCGAGGCTAAGGGTGCGCCATCGGTTGATGTAGTCAACAACTGGCTCATCTTTCCACTGCTTTGTGCTTGTCGGCTCCAGCATGCTGACTGTGCGGCGGGTGCTGTAGAAGCGGTTGAGGAATTCTCGCTCTAATTGCTTCCAACTGTTGATGGATTCGGGCTCAAGATCGATGTACCAATCAAAGGCGTTGCCTTTCAGCGAGCGCACGAACTGCTTGGCAAAGTAGTCCCCTTCAGTCAGTACTCGCGTTGTTGCAAGTTTCAAAGAAGTGGGCGACGTGCTGTTTCGGGTTCCCCCAAATTGCATGAATTTAGGTGGTTGATAGCCCCTTGACATCTTCAGGGCATCAATCTTCTTGAAGGACGCTGCGTTATGCCTATAGCTGCCACTTCCGACAGATAAGCAACTTTAAAGCATGAATGATATCCAACTTTGTTTTTAATTATTATTTAAAACATGAATGATTGAATAGATAATTATTATCCCTTTAATTAAAGTATGTGATGACAAGGATTCGAGGAAGCAAAAGAATGTGTTTATTTATAGCATGGAATGATTCGCCATAAATATTTCCAGGCACAATCCTTGAGTTTAATTTTTTCCCTATAACGACATGACACAAGACTGAGCACAATAACGTTCTAGGATTCATATAACCGACCCCATTTAGTGAAAAAAAACTTTGTTGTTGTTGTTGTTGTAATCCTTTTTGCTTTCTTGAATCATGTAAACTCAACAGAAACCTGTCCAAATAGTGCAACTAGCTCTTTACTGATATATGAACAGAAAGACATGCAAATAAGGTGGACCGACTCTCTCTCCTATTCCACCCGCATCAATACGTCGTCTATGATTTGTTGAACTAAATCCCCCCATGTTCAAAGTGGAGTTGTCCTTCATGTGTGGTTGGGAGAAATTAGAAAAATTTCGGCAACACACTGGCCTTCAACTTCACATTGAAGGTGCTTTGGATGACTTTATGTATTTGCACTTAAAGTGTAAAGAGTGTTGGGTTTATGTAAAAAATGTGAAGTGCACGTAAAAAATGGGAAGTTTATTTTGAAATTGTCGTGTGAGGGTATTATGAGTAAGAATGTAGAGTGTAATAAGCAAGTTTCTAAAAAACGCTAGGCGCTAGTCGGGCGGCGGGCTAGCGCCTAGCGCCTAGGCGGCTAGGCGGGGTCTAGGCGGGCGCCTAGGCGGCCTAGGTGGATTTAGGTAAATTTCTTGTATATCTTCTAAATAAGTGCATAATGATACTTACAAAAAAATTATACTTGTATAAAATCCATGAATAAGATAATAAAATAATGATAAAATGCAAAAAGAGTATCCAACAAGTCCAAAATTTTAAAACACATTAAGCTTATATGCCATATAACCATGGTGAGAAGTATTTTAAGATGACACATGTACAACAAGTTCACAATTTTAAACCACTTAGACTTAGATAGGAATTTTTTACTTTTTAATTTCATTAAAAAAAAAAACGCCTAGCTCCGCCTAGCACCGCCTAGCTCCGCCTAGCACCGCCTAACTCCGCCTAGCCCGCCTAGCCGCCTAGTCCGCCTAGAGCCCATCTGATATTTTCAACCGATTTGCACAAAAACGCCTCGGGTCACCACCGCCTAGCGCCTAGGCGCCGCCTAGGCCGTTTTTTAGAACATTGGTAATAAGATAAATTTTAATTAAAAAAGTAAATGTTGAATACATTAAATGTGTGATGTGTATTCATCAATATGTGAAGTGTGAGTATAATAAGCCTTAATGAAAATAGTCTCTCAAACTATGTTTTTAACCAAAAATATTTAACCAACTTTGTTCAATCATAACGTCGAATTCATTAAACGTTGCCCTTTTATTTTCAGTCATCTTCTCTCCTCTGCAACTTTGAGTCATAAACCAGCAGCACCTTGTTTACTCCATCTTTGGTCTACCTACGTTGCCTCTTGATGATTCAATTTCATATTATATATTTTACCCTATTCTTAGTATGTTTTGGTAATTATTTTGGTAGAATTTTGATACTTTGATTTATATTTTCAATATAGGACATTCGACTTCCTCTAGAGCAAAACATGGTCAAACGGACGAATTTTGGAGTGATTCAAGTTGGAGGACGTTCGTGTGTCACTTGGAATATGCGTGTCAAAATTTGGGATTTTTCTACCAAGCGGTTATTTTCTGGCGATGGAATAAAGAAGCAGTGTGCAGTGCTAAAAAATGACGTTTCGGGCTTGAATTGCGTTTTTGGAGCCCAAGATGACTTCTGATGGGTTCGTGGCCTTCTGGAGATATGTTCGGAACGTCCTGATTTTCAAAACAAGCTATATTGGGCCGGATTTGGAGAAGATTTGAGGCTAAAACGTGGCTGGACAGTTTCTGTGCAGATTATCCTAGCTTAATTAGAACTTTATTTTATTATTTTATTTAGTATAATTAGTTTCCTAATGAGATTAGGAGGGAATCTAGGGTTTTGGCGTTGGATTAGGTTTAGAACGTTTTCTGCCGTAGCGAAGGCGGGCTTTTTGATTATTCAACTTTTGGAGAAAAGAACTGTGCTAGGGTTCTTGGAGACTTCATACGCTAAGGTGTTTTCATTCTTTTTCGTCTTAATGATATTTTTTATGATTCTAATTATTAATATGCGTAACTAATTCTCTCTTGCTAGGGTGAGGCCACAAGCTTTAGCATGAGTATGTAATTTTTCTCCAATTTGCTTATGAGTATATGCATGCAGGTTTTTGAATTATTAATCATTGCGTTAAACTATCTAACTGTCTTGATGCTTGATCACCATTAGGATGTTTAGAAAAGTAATTTGATGCAATTTTGGTCAGAGGTCGGTCCCTGAAATTGACGAAGGCTTCTTGTGATTAATATGTGTAAGTTCACTTAGGATGAATACCACGTCTTAAGGGTTATATGGTTTTTCAAAAGGTTTCACAGAACTTAATGAGTCAATCATGTTTAGATTTGATCTGAATACCACAGACGGATTGCATGTTTGATATACGCTCTATGTTGGGGGTCCAAGTAGGCATATATTAGGAATAACTAACCTTTGGAATATGCATGTATGGGTCATAAGTAATTGGAAGAACTACATAGGATTGTTAAGGTGACAGCAGATCCCTAGTGTTTTCTTAATTTGATTGTTACAAAACTGTTTTTCTGTCTTCATCTTTAATATTGCAGTTTAGTTTAATTTTATTAGTTAAATTCGTTTTAAGTTAATTAATTCATAAAATCAATCATCACAACTTTCTGTTTTACAATAATTAATTGGAATTTGATTTGTTTCGATTTGTTTAGTAATCCCTGTGGAGAACGACCTTGTGAGATTCATTTATACTACAATATCTTTGTCATTCTTGCAAGTAAACTAAGAATTTTTAACCCATTTGCACGTGTGGTAAAACATCTATCACCTCTCCAAGACTCCACCGTCAGCACTCTTCTTCTCTCTGTACTACCCAGTACCTAGAAAAACTGAAGACGAAATATTCCTCCCAAAATGAAATTGTGATTTAAACAAAAATAAATAAATAATATATCAAATAAATTAAAACTGATTAGATCCATTATCTTTTCTAAGCAAATCCAAACTTTCGAAGTCATAATATCAAATTGCTCAATGACACAAAAATAAATTGGTGAGTGGCAGTAGGACTATTACTTAGGGTTTATATCTGCATCCATAAGTTCGTCTAGCATATTGGGATTGCGAAGGAGAAAAACAAAACGAAACTGGTTTGGGATGTGGTGGTACAAGAGAAGAAGATAAGTGGTGGCGGATGCGGCCACGGTGGAGAAGGGTGTATGCCGTCGTGGCGGGTGTTTTTAAGTTTTTTTTTTTCTTTTGTTCTTTTCAGTTTTCAAATTGTTTATTGAAGGGTGATATTGATATTTTGAGGCTGAACATATTTATGGGGTGAACTTAAATGGGATGAGGAGTGTAAATAGAAAAACTATATTCCTTATTCATAATTTTCTTTAATTCTTGAGGAAACTTGTACACCAATAATTGATTAGTTTCCAACCATCACAGATGATTTCAAACACCAGCAGAGCAACTAAACGCGAACTCTTCTTTATCCTCTGTTTTCTGAATTATTTGCTTGGTAAGTTGCTTTATGATTAAAGCTTAACTTTTTAGACAGCAAGTGCTCCGGGAATTTTTTGAAAAGCCTTACTGTTGATGCCAAAAGAAAAATGACAGATTATGCATGAAACACGAGTTTTGGAGCATTTTTTGAAAAGCTTTACAATTAATGACAGAATTTGTTGCTGATCTTCATCTCCGTCTATAAGATTGCAGAAGCCATGTACAAAAATTATAAACGCCTTTTTACATAATCTCACTAAAATAGTTAAAAAAATTATCGTCTATTAGTATCATAATTAAAATAAGGGTTAGGATCCGAAGACACCCATTTTTATACATATTTTGACACACATTTTTGTAGAATCCTACTCCATAATGTATTTTAACGATCAAAACCGTTCATCTTAAGATCATATCAACCAAAAATCACTCCAATCTAAAACTATATGTTTGTTGAATTAAATTTAATGTTTCTTTGTAGAATTGTATTTGGTCATTATCTTTCCTATAAATGAATGTCTTAATGGTTTTGGATTTGTCTAATTTTTTTTGCAAGGATGATCAATAAATCATGTACTAAAATATAAACGATTTAGATTTTTGAAATACATTTCGAATTAGACCCTACAAAATAAATGTCTAAATGTGTGTCAAAAGGTGAGTCCCCGAATCTCAACCCTTATACACAAAAAAAAAAAAAAAAAAATTATGTGACCGCAAAACCATTAGCACACATGTAAAAGAAACCATGAAATCAAAAATAATGATGAATAAATTAAGCAGAAACTAGAAACACTTATTCAAATTGCAAAACAACAATTATGGTAAGACCTAAATTAAGGATTGTTTAATTTCACGCAACATATGAAATGAAAGCCTTAATATATCATGTGATCAATCAACAAAATCATTAGTGAACATATAAAAAAAACCATGAAACAAAACAAAATGATGAATAATCAAATCTCATAGTTGATTAATGGGGACCTTTAGAAGTGGAGGCTCTGTGCAATTGCACAAGATACTCCCCCTTAATGCTGGCACTAAGTACTCTATTATTGTTATTGTCTTTTAGTAATCATGGTTTTCGTTCGTAAGATTAAGCTTTAAACAAAGTCTATCATTTGGAATTTTAAAGCTTAACTTTTGGACAGTAAGTGGAGCATTTTTTGAAAAGCTTAACTCTTGAATTTTTATGTCAAAAGCAAAATGACAGATTATGCATGAAACACGAGTTTTGTACAATGAATCAAAAAGTGGTAGATAGGAAAATAATTGTTCATAGATATGACCTAATTATTTCAAGCAAGATTCCAATCAAATTTGCATGTACGCCACTCAAAAAAATTCCAATTGTTCATAGATGTATATGTGTAAAAGGGAGAGGTGGCCAGTAGTTGAGAGATATTGATCTTGTTTTATATTGTTGTTGCTAGACCAAAGAGAAAGGGAGAGGAAACGAATGCTGACGAGACACCCTTCTACAATAAAGAAAGTAGATTCATTCAATATTCCATCTTTTCTGAGGCTGGGTCTTGACTTAGGAACATGGAGTGCGTACTGCTCTTCGTACCAGATTCATGTATATAAATTTACTTTATTTTACAGTGAAACAATGAAGGTGAACCAGCATGTAAAGGACGACAACTTTAAACAAAGCCCATTGTTTGGAGCTTTAAAGCTTAATTTTTAGACAATATGTGAAGCTTTTTTAAAAAAAGCTCAACTCTTGAACATTGATGCCAAAAGCAAAATGCCAGATAATGCATGAAACAAGATTTCTAATCAAATTTTCATGTACCCCACTAAAACAAATTCCAATTGTTAATAGACATGAGTAAAGGATGACAACTTTAAACAAAGTGGATTCTTTGGAGCTTTAAAGCTTAATTTTTAGACAATAAGTGGAGTTTTTTTAAAACGCTAAAGTCTTGAACATTGATGCCAGATTTTGCATGAAACACGAGTTTTGCTGCCCTCAAATTCGGCACTAATGCTCCGGGAGCATATATAAAACAGAAACCTGACATATAGGATAAATTTTTATATAAACCAAGGACATGCATGGAGTATTAATCATGAACCGCATGCATGTTATCTATATGTATTATAATTATTGGGGTTCGGAATGCATAAACATTAATTGGAAGTGAGGTCTACATATTTACATTAAGTCTCTAGCAACAGATCAATGTCCTAGCTCAGTTAGCGATTAGTTGCATTACTTGATTTCTAAGTAAAAGTCTGTTAAAGTAAGCTACATATATTAATTAACAGAACTTAGCTAGGTTTGTATTGATCCAGTTAGTGAAATAATCAGGGATATTCTTCTCGTTACTTCTCTTACAGAAATACAGGACTCAATAGTTATACGTGCCTGCTGGCTCAGACTAAAACATTCAGGACAAATTTATAAATAATTTATGAACTGCAACATGGCAAATAGATGATGATAAAAGGAATAGAGGTCTAGTTGGTCAAGAGGTATAATGACAAAATGTTTAAAATTGAATAAGATGTTGTTGGTTACATAAATGCGATCCTTAACTTCTTGGTTTAGGGTCTCTTCTATTCTTAATTAATCCACAATTCACAGCCGTGATAAACTTTCAGGCCATCATGGTCCACTACCAATGCCACTGATATTGCTTCTACTCAACCACCTATCAAAGAATTTGAGGAACAAGAGATTGTGTTTTAATTAAGGGTAATGCTAAAGAGACTAAATTTGAAAATTAAATGATGTATTACCAATAAGAATGAGCACGTTTTTTAACGTTTAAATAATAAACCAATCATAAACTTTCATGCCTTTTAGTTTTCAAAACTTTTTTTCTATAAATTTAGTCCCCCTAGCATTACCATTTAATTAATTCACAATTAACTCTCTTTTATTTATGATTTTGATTCACTCTCCATTATCATTAATTGTGATTTAATTCTCTCTCCCCCTAACACTCATGCTTCTAATTTTCTCCTCCTCCTTTCTTATTTTTTTTCCTTCTTGTCAATCCGCTCTATTTTTTTTTTCGTTGAGTTTCATGTACATGTCGTTGCTTATCCAATAAATTATCTTGGGGTATTATTTTTCTCGAATACCTAATGTTTTGTGTTTATATCTGTGGATGCAAATTTTCTCCTCTTTGATCTTGGACAATTTTGCACCTACAAAACAACTAGCACCTTAGGTTAAGGCCAAAAACCTCACGCACCCACGATGAGTTGGGGGGGCTTTGGCCGGAGAACCTCCGATGCCAAAGTTAGAATTTTAGAGAGAAAATGTGTTTGGAGAACTTTGTGAATTTTGCAAGAGTATTTAGGATTTTTGGTAAGAGAAATGGGGTTTTTGTAAGGGAAAAAAGACCTCCTTTTGGGTGTGAATGGGTCCCTATTTATAAGATTTGGTTTGGCTTTTTCTCCTCCTCCTCATGCATGGCCGGCCCCTCAAAGGGTTTTTGAATTTGATTCTTGTCTTCAATTAGCCCATAAATTGGCTAATTAAATATGGAGTATAATTGGGTGGTTATGGGGGTTACTATTTGATTTAATTTGGACAATAAAGTGGGAAATAAGTGAGATCAAATGCATGGAGGAGGTGGCCGGCTATACCCTATTTTGGGGTTAAATGGGATATATTTTGTGGTTAAGTTTTGATTTTAGTTAGCCAAATTATGATTAATTGGCTAATTAAACCTAAAGGGAAGGTTTTGGGAAATATGAAATGATTATATTATTTAGCTAATCTAAATAATAAAATGGAAAATATATAAAATAAATTAGGTTTGAAGTTGATACCTATTTTGGACACTTACACCTTGGCCGAGGGATAATTACCAGCTGCCTGCGCGTAGAAATCTCGGTATGCCCCCAAGGGTAATTTTGTCTTCTTTTGTCAAAAATCCACGTGTCACCTTGTGATTATTTTTGGCTCCACAAATGCCCCCACACCTGTTGGGCTGCTCACAAGAAAGGGCAGCAGGTGTAGAGATCTTCTAGCTTTTTAGGAAACTTAAGAATGCTTCCTATTTTGATGTTGATTCTCTCTTTAGTAGGAAATTAGATCATTCTAGGAAAGGGAAATAAATTTCTCTCAAAGCCTATTTAAGTCCACCTTAAGTGGGTTATTAAATCAACTTTGGAGAGCAATTTATTCTACCCTAAAAGAGAGAGATAACTTAGAGGATATTTGTTCCCCCTTCTCTAGCAATCTTCTACATCTTGCCCGTGCAAAGGATCGTCTTTCGTTGCTTTCTTCGTCTTCTCCGTGCCGCACCGATATAAGAAAGAGAAATTAATTTTTCTTGTCTTTTTCTTGGATAGTGCTATCGCTGGGCAGCTGTCAGGGCGGTGCGGCATGTCGGCTGGCATGGGCCAGGAATCGGCTCGGCATGGGCCGATGAGATGTTGTGACAGGGACCACTGCTTTAAGCTGCTCAACTTGGCTAGAGCCATGGGCAGCTTATGCGACAGGGGCCACAGATTGTGGCGCTGAGGTGCAGTGCTAAGCGAGTCGCAAGTCTCATTTTCTTTGGGCTTTATGGATTGCCGGAATGCTAGGCATACAGGCCTCTTTGCCTGCTGGAATGCAGGGTTGAGCTCCCCTGCTGAGTACCATGAATGTCGTTGGCTGCATAATCCTCTTCGTTGAGAGAAATGTGGAAAGAAAAGATCTTCCCCGCCTGCTCAAGAGATACCGGTTAAGAAAAAACTGAAGACTTCTACTGCTGCTCATGAGGGTCTGTTTGTTACCAAGAGGTGTGTGATTGGCATGACTTCTTCAAATAGGAAAAGAGATGAGGCTGCTAGATCTGAGCCTATGGCGCCTGCCATGTCGAGAGTGGCTAATTCGATTGATGATAATATTGCTCAGTGTAGAGGTATTGTCATGCCCCAAATGTCGAAGTCTGTGCTAAGACGTCTGTAGCAAGCTAAGTCTGATTCTCATTTAGAGATGCTTACTATTATGAATAGCGATAAGGTGGACTCTGCTGCCAAAGTGGCGCTAAGGCCCATTTACTCTGCTGCTGAGACTGATTCGCTTGCTGGGAAGAATGAGACTGTTCGCATGGGCAGCTGTGAAAAACCCACTATGCCTGCTTCTGGGGAGGCTGCTGAGATCTGTGTGCTTTTGAAACCAGTCTCGCTTGAAGACATGGACGCTTGTACCAAGTTTGTTGATGGCGTCAGAAAGGTTGTTTGCCCAAGTTTCTTTGCGAAGCATATGACCCAATATAGAAGGACTGCTCTGCTTGCCATGATGCAAATATAGCAAGTTTACCAATGAGCTGGCGAAGACTACGGCAGCTGAAGCTTATTCCTTGGCCGAGGAGATCAAGAGGTTGGATTTTGAGCTTGTTGCTTTAAAGGGGTCTAATATTTCTGCCCCCACTTCTTTGCAGTTTGAGACTCAGATTCAAGATCTTGATTTTGCAGTTTATGAGCTTCGTTTTGCTACTTATGCAAATGATGAAAAGTTGATTGCTGCTTATAATCAAATGATCCACTTTAAGAGAATCGTCGATAGGCTTGAACCCCAAGTGTTGGAATTTCAAGGTGTACTGAAGATCAACGAAAGTCTAAAGAAGGAAGTGGATGAGCTGCAACGCGTCCGTATGGGTCTGCTTGAGGAGAATGAGAACTGAAGGGTGAGAAGGATGAGCTTGAGGTTTCGAGACCTTCTTTATTTCTATGGAAGACTTTCTCAATTTTACTTTTAAGGCTTCTCTTGGCGAAATAGTTGGAAAAGTTGGTGCCCAGGCTGGGGCAGCCAGAAGTGAAAGCGCTGGATGATGCCACTGCTAAGAATGTCCAAGCTGCTGAAGGTGTGGCGACCGAGTAATAGTGGAATGTCCAAGCTGCTGTAGTCTTCTAGGTAGCATTTAAGATTTTCTTTATTTTTCCTTGTAGCTCTTGTTTTGCTTGAACTCCTTCGGCCTTTGCTAATTGTTTATAAACATGATTCCTTCGCTTTTCTTTTGTTCATGCCCTAACCTTTAGAGTTGATAGACCAGTGGCAGGCATGCTACTTTTTTATAAGCAGACAAGCTCGCGTAGCCTATGCAGCCGTAGGTGTTGGTGTAGAACTTTGTAAAGTTGTTAGCCATAGGGTTGGCAGCTGGATGCCTTACTTACAGAAGCAGACAAGTCCGTGTAACCACTAGGCTGTTAACCTTGTGCTTTCTCCAATTCCGTAGGTTGCGTAGCAAGTATCACAACACTTTAGGACTTGGTGTAGGTTGTTCCGCGCTTGGCAGAGGTGAAGCTTATCGACTACGTAGCATGTCGGCAGTGGATAAAGCTTCGTATATGCACGCTAGCTTGTTTAACCTTTCACAAGAATGTGCAGTTGTATAAGTCTAGCGCGGCTTTACTGCTCGAAGGGCAATCCGTAGGCAGTCTTCTGGAAACCGTAGGCTACCTTAGTGCACTCGGTAGCAGCTTTAGGGTTCCAGGGCAGCCGTCTGTAAGGCGTACTGCGTAATGTGCCCCCTCCGTCTCTAGGGCCCGGTTCCCCGCGGATTAGGCCAAGAGACCCAAAATCCTTCAGTTAGCTAAGCCTTGAAAAATGCCATTGTGGCTACTTCTAGGAATCCCGGCGCAAGCCATCATGCTTTTCTAGTTATACTAGGGCAGCCCGGCTCATCCACGTCTGGATATTCGGAGTGTAGAGTTTTATCCTCCAATTTTGGAGAGTAGACCCATGTGGGTGTCGAGGAATTGATTTACCCTCTCGCACTGGAGAGCATGGTTGGTCCCTCGGGGGTGCAATTTCTGCGATGAGTCCCTAAGAAGGGCGCAATCTTCTTTTTAAGTGCAGGTATGATCAGTTGTCGTAGGCACGTAGTTGAGCCAAGTTGCAAATTACTTATGAATTCCTCATTGAAAAAACAAGTGAAACGAACGAATAACTTAGCTGTAAAAGACTACATAACAACTGGATAGTTCTCGACTTGCGAGGTGGTGCCCGTTAAGCTGCTTCAGTTTTCAGGCTTTGATGTAGCGGGAGGTCTCACATGGTACTTCCTTAGACTGTAGGCATTCTATTGTTTTTCGATATTTTTGTCGTTTCATGGTGGCGTGGGTGTAATTGCTTTTGCCGCCTAGTCTGCTGATTTTGTACGGACTTTCCCAGATGGGATCCATCTTTTAGAGCCTTATCTGTGGGCAGTGATGAAAGCTTTTCTTAAGACCAGATCTTCGGGCTGGAACTGCCAGATCTTGGCCTTTTTGTTGTAGCTGGAGATGAGTTGCTGCTGGTAAGTTGTGATGCTAGTGATAGTCTGCTCGCGCTTCTCCTCTGCTAGATCTAAGCTTGTGGCCATCTCCTTACTGTTCGGTTACTCATTTTTTGGTGGTGTGATATGCCCATAGACATCCGGGGAGTTCATCTAGCCATTTTCCTTTCTTGTTGGTGAGGGATTTCTTGAAGTAGTCGAGGATCGTTTTGTTGGGTGCATCGTCGATATGCAAATGCTAGAAGTCTTCATCAAGTGGAGCAGGTGCAGCTAGGGTGTACTAAGCTTGTTGGGCCGCTCTGTTGCGTTGCCTAGGCTAGGCGTAAATGCGCAGTAGGGAACCATAGAACTGGACCAAGTAACACATAGTAGGAGATGCTCAACTGCCAGTTTTGAGCCACTCTAGAATAGAATTATAGAATAAGGGTCGGCTGAGGCCATGTGACACGTAGCAGAAGATGGTGTTCAACCGCCGGTAGAATCTTTTAAGGCAATGAGGACAAAACTTGCTTCCGAGTGTGTCCTTCTAGTGTTCGTCTGCCGTTGGCTCGCTTTTTTAGGCCGAATAGTGCGTCATAAGGATGACTGCTTACGTCTGAAGGTAAAACTTGAGCTTCCAAGTTGCAACAATTATTGCCAAACCTAACTTTTGAATTTCTGGTAGCATCGAGGAGAGCTTTTGAACTGTGGAATACAGGTAGTCGGGCCCCCAGCTCTTCTCGTATGATGATAGAGCTTATCGCTACTTCTAAGACTGCCAAGTAAATGTATAAGTCTTCCATTACTCCTGGCTTGGATAGTATGAGAAGTGATGTGAGATACTTCTTCAGGTTTTGGAATGCTCTTTCGCACTCTTCAGTCCCTACGCTTGGCCCCCTGCTTGCTTTATTTGTTCAGCTGCTTTCCGTCTTCTACTTCTTTTTTAGGCTGCTCGGGTGCCTTGTCTGTTCACCGAGCTTCATCCCAAAGTGCGTGTTTCTCTGCTAGAAAGAAAGAGTCTGCTAGGGTTAGATTTTCTTTCATGATCAATTCTCCGAACAATGGGTGGTCTGCTGGAAGTCCTTTTTGAAAGGCTGCTCTAGCTATCAAGTCGTTGCATCCGACTATCTTTGCCTTCTCTACTTTGAACCTCTTCACATAGTTGCGGAGTGACTCATTTGGGTTCTTCTTGACGTTGAACAAATGGTCGGATTTCTTCTTGATCGAGCGATATGGTGAATATTCTTTGATGAAAGCCAAAGAAAGTTCATCAAAATTTCGGATGGACTGTGGCGGCAGGGTGTAGAACCAATCTTGCGCTTCGCCTTGTAGAGTGGTGGCGAATATCTTACACATAAGATCATCGTTGTTTTGATAGAGAATCATTGCGCTTCGGTAGTGCTTCAAGTGTCCCTCCGGGTCTTCTTCCCCTTTGAAAAATGTGAAATGTGGCATGCTGAACTCGCGTGGAGGCTCTGCCTGCTCGATCTCATATGTGAAGGGTGACTTGCTTATGTTGGTCATGTTTCGTCGTAGTGCCTCATCGGTGACCTCATTGCGTTGAAAGTTACGCAATCGCTTGGTTAAGAGTCTTTCTACTTCCTCTTGAATTTGCCTTTGGGGTAGCGAAGCTCTCGGCTGTCCCCAATCATGACCTGTTGGTCTAGGCTGCTCTTCCATGTATTTGGCTCTTCTATGCGGCGGATGCGGTTCTTGTGGTGTGTTCTTAGCAGGCGAGCGAGTTCTTCGCAGGCTGTTGGTTGAACTTGAGCTAGATTGAGTGACCGCTTCTCTCCATTCGTCGTGCTGCCTACTCCGATATGAGGTGTAGGATGCTCTTTGCGGATTTAGCCGTGAATGAACACTTCGCCTGGAAGGTTGCTCGTGTTGACAATCAAAGTGCGACCCCAACCGTGAATGTATGTTCGTCCGTGGGCCTAGTCGAGACTGCACGCTTCTCCGCGCGCTAAGACGTGAGTATACCCTATCTCGAGGGCCCAGTCGGGAATGTACATTGCCAGAATCCTTGGTTCGTGGCTGGTCGAGTGGTTGCTTGCCAGAACGCTGCTGGAGAATTTCTTCGCCTACTCTTGTCCTACTTCGGGACACCACACCTAGGGCACGTTGCATCTCGGTGGGCTGCAAGAGCTGGTTCACCAAGGTCGTCTGCTGTGCGATGGCGCTCGTCAACTCTATGACTTGTCAAGACAAGTGTTGTTCTCCATTTGGGTTGGAAGAGCTTGGAATAAATGTATCTCCTTTAGCAGTAGAAGTGTGGTAGACTCCGGGCGTGAAATTTGAGTTGGGAAATGTCAAATCTGCGGAGTAACGTGGTGGAAATGCCCCCGGCTTGATGGTTGGTCCGGATGGTTGAGATAGTCTTGGACCGACTTGGGCTGCTTGGAATGCCACGGGAGCAAGCTGGGCCATGAGAGTGGGCTGCTCGTTGGGAGCAGGCTGGGCCCCAAGAGTGGGCTGCTCGGCATGAGCCAGGCTGGGCCCCGAGAGTGGGCTGCTTGTTGGGAGCAGGCTGGGCCCCGAGAGTGGGCTGCTCGGCAAGAGCAGGCTGGGCCGCAAGAGTGAGCTGCTCGGCGGGAGCAGGCTGCTTAGTGCGTGATGCATGCGAGTGCGAGGCTTGGGCTCGGGCCCGTGCAAGCTTGGATGACATGGCTTGGGCTATAATGGTGGTGCCATGTCCAATCTTTTCTACAATCCTTTCTTTCTGTCGTGGGTGGTTGCCATGGTGGAATTTTGTGGTGGCGCCACTCCACCCATGACCACATCTAGCCTTATGGATCGTCGCGGTCCCATTTCTTGAATATGAGAATTTTCACTTGTGGAATTTTCTAAATTTCTAGCCATTATATTTTCCTTTCACGTTTTATCAAAGAATCTTTGCAAATAAAAAATTCTAATAATAAGAACGTATGAATTTTCTTTCACGTTTTATCAAAGAATCTTTGCAAATTAAAAATTCTAATAATAAGAACGTAAGAAAATATTCAAATGGACTAGTAAATAGAGAAAAACCTTTTTATGCGAGAGTCTTCTACGAGTATGGATCTTCAACTTTCAATGAAAGCACCAATTTGTGGATGCAAATTTTCTCCTCTTTGATCTTGGACAATTTTGCACCTACAAAACAACTAGCACCTTAGGTTAAGGCCAAAAGCCTCACGCACCCACGATGAGTTGGGGGGGCTTTGGCCGGAGAACCTCCGATGCCAAAGTTAGAATTTTAGAGAGAAAATGTGTTTGGAGAACTTTGTGAATTTTGCAAGAGTATTTAGGATTTTTGGTAAGAGAAATGGGGTTTTTGTAAGGGAAAAAAGACCTCCTTTTGGGTGTGAATGGGTCCCTATTTATAGGATTTGGTTTGGCTTTTTCTCCTCCTCCTCATGCATGGCCGGCCCCTCAAAGGGTTTTTGAATTTGATTCTTGTCTTCAATTAGCCCATAAATTGGCTAATTAAATATGGAGTATAATTGGGTGGTTATGGGGGTTACTATTTGATTTAATTTGGACAATAAAGTGGGAAACAAGTGAGATCAAATGCGTGGAGGAGGTGGCCGGCTATACCCTATTTTGGGGTTAAATGGGATATATTTTGTGGTTAAGTTTTGATTTTAGTTAGCCAAATTATGATTAATTGGCTAATTAAACCTAAAGGGAAGGTTTTGGGAAATATGAAATGATTATATTATTTAGCTAATCTAAATAATAAAATGGAAAATATATAAAATAAATTAGGTTTGAAGTTGATACCTATTTTGGACACTTACACCTTGGTCAAGGGATAATTACCAGCTGCCTACGCGTAGAAATCTCGGTATGCCTCCCAGGATAATTTTGTCTTCTTTTGTCAAAAATCCACGTGTCGCCTTATGATTATTTTTGGCTCCACAATATCTCTTCACAAAATTTGGTGGCTAGCTATTTTGGACTTCTAACAACCATCTTAATCTCTACAAACAACCCCACAATCACTTTACATTGTGAATCTGTGATAGTAATGTACTAGATTTATTTTTATTTTTATTTTTGTTCTATCAGACTAATCAAGCAATAATTTCATATTCCATAATTTGGCTTCTACGTTTTATATATAACAATCTACTGTAAAGTTCATCTATATATATATATATACACACACACACACACTATTTAATTAGAAGTAGCCTCAGATGGAAATTCATAATCGGCCATATATACGGGCCACAAAAATAATCCAAATACTCATTCTAGACAAGGGTTCATTTGTTTCTCACAGCCTCACAGAAGGTGTGAAACGAGCTGGATTTAGCAGAGCACATCGACAAGGGCAGTGATGATGTCGTGAGTTATTTAGTGTATGACGGAGGGGAAAGAGAAAAACATAACAACCAGTGAAAATAAAATATTGAAAATTTGAGAGCAAGAACATAAAGTACTTGACCAATATTTCTAACTAGCCTGATAACTACTGTAACGTGTATGAATAAAACTACAGAAAAGTTCGAAAAGAAGAAATGGAGACACTACTACATATTTCATCATCAATAACATAAATGACGGTGCCATATAAAATAGAGAACTTTAACGAAAAGTTTTCAGTACTGTTTACTTTAAAGAAATACCACATTTTTACACTAAAAAGTAAATCATGTTACTATTCACTTTACCATTTATTTTGTCCTTATCGTTAAAACTTAAAGTTTTCAAATCATTTTCATTAGTTTTCCTTATAAAATGTGCTTTATGACACATAAAATGGGTCATTGTTCAAGTTCAATAACACCTTCCAAAACTAATTAGCCAACAGACAAAATACAAATTATATAATACACAGACAATCACAAACTCAGCCCTGTAAGTTATAAATTATAAGTAAATAAGTCAAGTACTGAAAACATGAATAAAATCATCACAAATAAACCCATTTCTTCAAATGCTTAATATCATCAAAAGAAAATAAATATTCGAGAAACCCAATTGGGAACACCACAAAAATGACGTCAGTATCACCGTAAATAAGGAATGGAGAGTTCGGGGGTGGACTCGGCGTCCATGGCCCGGACGATTTGAAGTAAAACATGGAGGAATGGAGGGTGGTGGCCTCGGGGCGTGGGTGTTTGTTGCTGTTGTCGGGGTGGTGGTGGAGGTTGTTGGGTCGAAAAGAGAGGAAGAGGAGGAGTCCTATAGGAAATTTTTATTTGTTTAATTTATTTATTTTTAACTCTTTTCAAAAGTATTTTAATATTAAATTAAACCCTGATTAGTTGGTGGGACACATGGTAAGTTATAAGAGAGATGAGCATCCATCAAAGTTGGTGGTGATGAACAAAAATGCTTTTGAAAATTAATGAAAAGAGTGTTGTCCTTATTTAAGAGATCTCGAATAATTAGTATGGCTATACTTATTGTATTTTTCTAATCACATTTTTATCATTTATCTAATTAAGGTAGGATCTACAAACATATGTGAGCCTCGTTTATATTAGAGATGTGATACAATTACAGTATGAAAAATGTGATAAGATAAGAGTATCATTTTTGTGATGAAATTGTTCGCGTACATATTTTATATTGATGACCACATGTTGACCACCTTTATACTATACATGGGTCTCATTTCCATAGGTGGTTTCGTAATATATATAGGCAATCGACATTGATGGAGCAAATTATCTTCTACAACGAGTCACGACCTAGCAATAGAAATGAGTAAGCCTTCTCTAAGACTGCAGCTTACTAAGCTTGTTTTATACCATATTCTACTTTGGCAACTTGGACGCTGGCCTCAACCCAAATTCCACTGTAGAGCCGACGTGGCTCGACTGCCAGTAGATGAAGGTATTCATTACCAATTTCACTCCATCTGTTTTAATCATCAACTAACTTTCTGATTACATCGCCTTCAAACACTTGTTTAATTAATTAATTTCAGCTAAGAGGCCTTATCATCGTATTATTACTTACCGAAATATTGGCAGTGTCTGCTCTTCGAGCTATTACGAGAGACTTAGAGTTCAAGCAACAACCAACCATTACAAATACAGTGTGCTTGGATGGAATCTCAGCTTATGGTTTTAAAATCAAATGTTATTGCAATTTCACGATTAATCTATGCCGCATCTTTGAAATGTATGTATGAAACAATATTTCACAAATACGCATTAGGTCAAATAAACCATCACAATCTTGTTTAAATTATATATAGAATGGTATTAACCCTTTTTTTGTGCACTCATTTTGTGTGGCAGTACAATAAGCAACTTAAGTTTAACTGGAACTATTCATGAAGGTGTGGGTTATCTTAGTAATCTGCAGACACTGTACGTAATCTGACTCTTTCTCTGCCCACCAATCTTTTATGTAATTTCAGTTGTTTATGTTATGTTGCAGACTCCAGTGACAACTTTCGGGTGTAAAAAAAACTAAGCTTCACAAAAATATTCACTAAGCAAGAATGTAAAGAAATTATAAGTTCAACCTTAATTAAATTTTTTTCTTTATCATATCAAAAGCATTCTATCCGGCAACAAACTTCATGGCAGCATACCTGATACATTGGGGAATTTGATGTATCTCGAAACCCTGTAAGTAATTATATAATAAATTTTTGCACGCACACACTAGAATTTGCATGATTATGAAATATATGGATAGTTTTACATGAAAATTCATTGTTAATCAATCAAGTAGATGCTTTAGTATGTACCTGTAAAAATTAAAATTTTGAATTGGGGTTCTTTGTATCAAGGGATCTATCGCAAAATCAACTCAGTGGTCTAATACCAGCAAGCTTAGGGAGCTTGGCTTCTCTTCAATGGCTGTAAGGGTTTGATTTCGCCAATTTAATTGTGGAGAGTCATCTTGATTAATTTTCATTAATTTTTTTTTTTGTTAAAATTCTTATCAAGTCATTTTCACGCCCTATATGAATAGTTATCTGCAATACAACTTGCTTAGCGGAGGTATACCACGAAGTTTTGGTTCACTGACGAATCTTAATAGACTTACTGTATTGTGAGTACATTAATTTATTATTTCTTTTCTTAATCTCCTCACCTCATCGGGTTTTAATTTGTGATGCATTAATTCATTTCATGCATTAATTAATTTGCAGGAATCTGCAATATAATATGCTATCAGGCTCGATTCCAGAGGCTTTTGGAAATCTTTCTCGTCTTACAACTATGTTTGTACTTTTGCTTATACCACATATAATTATACTTATAGACTTTTGATTTTATTTGTATGCACGTTTAGATAATAAATAAATATATATATATAATTAATCTTCTAAAACGTTAATTCTAAGAAGTCTTTTGTCATTTTTTCCCATAGGGATCTGTCTGAGAATCAGCTCTCTGGTCCTCTTCCAGCAAGCCTCGGAAAGTTGAAAAATCTCACATCCTTGTAAGTTTAATTGAAAAAAAATAAAAATAAAACCAAACTCATCGCTTAAAAACTAAATAAAATAGAAATAATAATCGAGTTAATATGCAAAAGTAATTAACATAGTAGTGTCTCTTCATTGCTGCAGCTATGTGTCGGCCAATTATTTGAGTGAGGAATTTCCAAAAGGTTATGACCAGCTCACAAGCCTGAGACAGTTGTAAGTGTTCACTCCCGTCAATGATTAATTTGAGGCTTGCCACACATTAATTAAATAATTAAGAGAATATGATGGTGACTGGTGAATGCATACAGTTCAATAGCCGGGAATTACATTTCTGGTCCCTTACCAGTTGATACCATAGCCAACTGGACTAATATCAACAGCCTGTAAGTAATTTTTAGCTTTACACGTAGCAGGTAGCAATATTATTCTCTCCCTCTTACTATTAAGGTTTCTTAAAAAGACAATTTTTTTACGCGGCGTGCAGGGTGCTCGTGGGAAACAATTTCGAAGGAAACTCGACTACTAATTATACTAAAATATTCAATTTGCAAAACCTTCAGTATCTGTATAAGACATCTTCCTCTTTCTTTCACTTTGCTCGTTCTATAAGATATCTTATTTATAAAATTTTATCCATAAATTTAACTTATCTAGCATTATCCATATATATATATATTGATTAGAGGTTGAAAATGTATATATATTTATTCCTTTACAGGTTGATAAGCGATCTGGCAACAAATGATGGTTTCCCATTGCCACAAAACATCGCCAACAGTGCTAATTTCTTTTCTCTGTGAGTGGTTTGTGGTAATAATTGCTTTTAGCCCAGTTTGTGCCCAAAGGCTTCATTTTTCATTGTTCACGTTGGTTTTCCACAGAACACTAAGGAACTGCAAAATCACCGGCCCAATCCCCAAATACATTGGTGAAGAAATGACATCTCTAAGATACCTGTAATTTCACTTCACTTTTGTAATTTCACTATGGAGTTGTCCTGTTAATTTGGCTGGAAAGAAAATTGAATCAGTTTTCGGGCTTGTTTTATAATCATAAGCGCTTATACTAGAATTGTTTCATTAAAAACGCTTCTAATTTTTTATTACTAAAAATTCGAGTGATTTCTTACAAAAACACTTACAAATGTTTCCTGAAAAGAATATGACTGTGCACTGGTTTTTCCAAAACACACTTTTAGGACCCAAAATCATTTATTATTTTTTTGTGACAAACGTGGTCATAGACTCATAATTGCGTTTAATTATTAGGAGGTACTTTTAGCCATTCTTGAAGCACTCTCCAACAAACCCTCAATCGCGTCAGTGGACATTAATTAAGCATCGTTTGATATATCTCTCTATGTTGTATTTTTTATTTCAAAATATATAGCCAATTAAACGGAACTAGAATTGAGTATGTTCTTAATATCATTGTAGATCAAAACTCCTTTAACTGTTAATCCTCTGTGTTTTGTCTTGCAGAGACTTGAGCTTCAATAATTTAATCGGTGGCCTCCCTCATTATATGAAATCAGATATGATTTACATGTAAAGGAATTGCATTCTTAACTGGAAGAATTTAGATTAACTACATATCTAAGTCTTGTTAATTACATGCATTAATATAATATATACGCTTAATTATGTTCAGGTCTTTTTCTGGAAATATGCTTAACGGGAGTATCCCACGTTGGATATTTCGGGCCTTCCAAACTAGGATGTATGTCTTCATATTCCTGAACTGAAGTTGGAAGAACTTTCATTTCTAACAGCTTTAATTTTTTACAAATTAATTAATGAGATTGATGCATGCTATGTTACCTTTAGGGATCTTTCGTTCAACAATTTTTCAACAGTAGACTCTGCAGTACCAAACAACCTACAACTGTGAGGATATGTTCTTTCTTCTTTAATATTTCTGTTGACAAAATTGAATGGTTCCACTTCCACTACTAATTGCATCGAGGCCTTTTGTTTAAACCTCACCTCAACTGTTGTAGCACATCGCTTAAGTTTAGGACAGTATCAGTTACGAATTTTTGTTTGTTTCATGACCTTAACTTTTTTTTTCTTCAGGAACTTGTTTGCCTGCTGCCGCAACTCCTCAACCTCTTTACCAGATATGTATGTTTTTTTCCCTTTTGTGTTAGTAAGAGACTCAATCATCAGAACCTTGTATAACATATTGGTAACGACCTTTAGGATGGATCCGTTTGAAATGAGGAACACATACTGTCCTCGAAACAAACCAAAGTGTAAGTTTATTCTTCAGAAATCGGCATCCTGAACACGAACTAAACGCTGCAGGATATATAATGATAGATGTTAATTTTTCTTGCAGACCATTCCTTGTTTATTAATTGTGGCGGTGAAGAGACAACTGTCAGTGGGAATATATATGATCAAGATAATGACACATCCCTCTTTTACACAAGTCCAAAGAAAAACTGGGCTTACAGCCTTTCCGGAGACAGTTTATTGCCAAAAAGTAATACTAGTGATTTCATCAAGAGCACGACACGTGGAGTTTCCATTACTGAGGCGCCTTTGTATGCAAAAGCTCGTCTGTCCCCGGTATCTCTCAAGTATTATGCTTTTTGTCTGCGTAAAGGCAAATATAATGTCACGCTTCATTTTCGTGAAATTATATACACAAATGATGAAGACTATACTAGTCTAAGAAAACGCGCATTTGATGTATATATTCAGGTAACAGTTCTATTTTCTGGTCATGGTGACAATCACATCATTCTACTTTTATTTATAGTATCATCTTATTTTAAATAAATTTTGTTGCAGGGTAACAGAACATTAAATTATTTCGACATTAAAGACAAGGAGGGCAGTGTAGAAAAACCAATAACTGTAAATCATTCAGTTGAGGTTGTAGATGATGGTGATCTGTTAGAGATCCACTTGTACTGGCCTGGAAAGGGATCTTTTCATGACCCTCCTAGTTTTAATGGACCTCTAATATCAGCTATTTCTGTGAATCCTGGTAATATTTTATTTCCTGAATTGATTCTTTTTTAATTTATTTTGTTCAAATTAACACTCATGTATTATTATCTCTTCCCACTAATTTCAGAGTTCGACATTAGTCCCGATAAATATAAACGTCTACGCATTGCATTGATTACGATTGCATCCTTCATTGCTGCTCTGCTGCTCTTATTGGCTTTTGCTTGGAGGATGGGCTGGCTGTCAATCAAAGAGGAGCCCAGTAAGTCTATTAGCTGCATGCTACGCTACAATTATATACTGCACTCTGCACTGTAATACGTGAATATGCCCCCTTTGATACACTAAAATGAAAAGAATTAAAGTTGTCTGATTGATATATATTCCTGATGCATTTTTCTCGCTGAACAGAAATCAAAATCGGTCATGAAGAAATAGATGGCAAGCTTCAAGACAAATTTGTCACCGTCAAAGAATTAATAAAGGCTACCGAAAATTTTAGTGAAAGAAAAAAAATCGGCGGTTCTAGGACAGTTTTTATGGTGAACTTCTATACTTGTATGCATTCTATAATTTTGGTTTTTTTTTTTTTTTTGGGAATTCTATAACCTCTTTGTGGATGAAGGCAGAACTGCCAGGTCACACAGTGGCAGTGAAGAGACTAGACTCCGGTCATTTTAAGGAAAAAATCGATGAATTGAAAAAGGAAATTCACATCATACAGTCATTGCAACACAACAATATCCTTCAACTGTTGGATGTTCATATTGAAAAAGACCTCCAATTTCTTGTTTACGAATACATGGAAAATCAATCCCTTGCGGACATCTTATTTGGTAACGTATTCTCTTCTTCTTGTTTACTTGTAATGTGTGTTTTGATGCGTATTTTGTTTTAAAAACTATCATGAAAGACGAATACAACATATAACGTATTGAAGTGTATGCAACTGCAGACACCAGCAGAGTGAAGCTTGATTGGGAAACAAGGCTTAACATTTGCTTGGGAATAGCACAGGGTTTGAAATATCTACATGACCTTGAGAGAGTAAAGATTGTCCATACGAATATAAAATCCACTAATATTCTTCTTAATAAGAATTTTGAGGCTAAGATATCAGACTTTGGATTTGCAAAGCTTTATACCGAAGAAGATAAAGTTAGGGTCATTGCAAGAGAAACAAAGAAGTAAGTAAATTAGTAATTCACCAGTTTTATACGAGGCAAATTTAAGTCTGTGTAAAACTACATGATAATTTCTTATGCTACCTACAGAGGCTACACGGCGCCAGAGTGTTTGCAAAGGGAAGATTTAACAGACACAGTGGATGTTTTCAGCTTTGGGGTGGTCGTACTTGAAATTATTAGTGGAGAGAGAAATGTAGCTAGCTCATCAAAAAAGGAACTTGAATTTCTTGTAAATAGGGTAAGCAAGAATGAGAGGGTTGTGCTTTTGTGCTTTCTTCTCTATATTTGATTATGCGTTTTTAGGTATGATTACGTTTCAAGCTTGATGCTAACTATCGATCCTGCATGTGCGCAGGCTTATAAAGCAAATAAAGTCGGAGATTTGAATAGCTTGGTTGATAAGAGTTTGCGAAAGTATGATCAAAGAAAAGCCGCCATCATCTTGAAATTAGCACTGGAGTGCACCGCCCTAGGTACTAGTGTCAGACCTACAATGTCTCAAGTTGTGGGTGTTCTTGTTGGCGAAATGAGCATTGACAAGATTTGTCCACCTGCCGAGCCCACTGGCGACGTCAATGTTGCTAGTTCCACCACTTCGGGGAAGTCAACTTCAGTAGCATCAACTTCGTCTTATTCAACCTAAGGCGCACATGATCATCGGAAAGTATTTCTAGATTGATCAAAAGTTTCATGTGATTAGCATTAGACGTTCTTGAATTGCTACCGTTACTAGTGTGCTTTAATCTTTTTCGCGGTTTCTGTACTTCGCATCCTTTTGAACTTTGTGAACCCTTTCTTCCAGCAAAATGTCATATCAAAACTTGGAAATTTGTAACATATGCAGCGTTATTTCATTCACAAGCTCTGCCCACTTTTTCTTCTCCCGTTAAAGTCTTTAACTAGTCAGTTTTGTGCATAATGTACAAATATCATCTTTTACACAGATTCCTTACTAGTACAACAATAAACAATTTTCTGTTATAAATCGAAAGCAGCAAAAATATAATTACAATCTTGTATGTGTTTATTTGCACAGATTCCTTATTCGTGAAAAAAGAAACCTCGGAGTTTTTGTTATTTAAAAGAGGTATTCATGTAAACATTGAGGTTTTGGTTTTTGTTTGAAATTTTCCCTTTTTTAAAGTCAAATTATACTTCACTTTCTCCTTGCGAATGACTCATTCACTTCATAACTTGTTAATTGTGAGAAATTCTTTAGTGTGTCAGGAACACGAAGTGGTACATTATATTTCATTACATTATTTTTCTCAAAATCCATCTATTTGGATTAAAACACAATTGTCAGGCTATGGCAGAAAATTCTAACTTGTTGCGTATTAGGCCACCTTTTTGGATTAAACCTCATTCATAAACGAGTGAAGAAACTTAAATAAAATCACAGTTATCCATCGTAAGCATTAATGTAAAGCTTAATTTCATAACGCAGTAGAGGCGTAAATACCTTTACATAAAAGTCAGAGTCTAGTCAGTCACCTTTCTCAACTCTCCTCAAAGGTGCACAAGACAACTCTTAAAGAACCTTGCATTGGTTGGTGGAGCTAGCTAGACGGTCACCTCTCCCAACTCCCCTCAAAGACATACAAAACATGAATCTTAACATGAATAAAACAATACTTGTTCTTTTCCATCGCAATTGAAAAAAAAAAATCACAAATAACTTTAACAATTAAAGAGAATGAATAAATAAAGGCTTTTTATCTAAAATGGTCCATGAAATTTGCATAACTTCTCATTTTGGTCATTGAGATTTGAAATCGATAGAATTGGTCCTTGAATTTGTCTACCATCAGTCATTTTGGTCATTCCGTGAAAAATCTCCATTAAATAAGGATAAAATGACCAAAATACCCTTAATTTTTGTCAAATCATTTTGGCTTATTGTTTATTAAATTGAGGGTACTTTTGTCATTTTAATCTTTACTTAACATAACTATTCATAGAATGACCAAAATGATTGATGGTGGACCATATCAGAGACCACTTGTATTGTTTTGAAATCTCAGTATTGTTTTGAAATCTCAGGAAGAGTTATGCAAATCTCAATGACCATTTTAGCTAAAAAGCCATAAATAAATAAACTTTAGATTTCAGGAAGAGTTATGCAAATCTTAATGAATATTGCAAGTACAATCATTCATTAACGGTAAGAGATAATCGTTAGATTTCACTAAAACATATTGACAAGAAGTTATGAGGACCTGAGAATGTGAAATGTTCCTTAAGTTCACAATTTGCAACTTTGCACTTGAAATTTGATTTTACACTATGTTTGGATGAGGGAAATATACTTGGAATTTGAATAAAAGTCAGAATTTGTAAAATAACATACACCAATTCCCTTGTTTGGATTCATAAACATATGAATTTAGAATTTCCGCGTGGAAAAAAACTTGGAATTTGAGACCTCCAATTCCCAAGTTTAAATTCCATGTAAATAGGTGTCATTTCCCAATTTCTATGATTGAGAGCTTAAAAATAACAAATTCCATATTCAATTCCATTGTTCTTTTAGGTTAACCAAACAAGAAAATTCACAAATTCTATAAAATAAAATTCTGTCAATTCAATTTCCGTCATTTTAAAATTCTTTAAAAATCTTAAATTTCTTCATCCAAACATAGTGTTAGCTTCACTTTTGTATTTTCCATCAAATCCGTTAAGAAATATGTTAATACCTTAACTGGCATGAGTAAGGCCCACTTAATTGCTGATGTGCCCTTTGATAAATGAGAATATTTTTGTTCACCACTCTCAAGTGATGATGATATTGCTCACTACCCTATCCATCACCGTTGTATGAGTTTAAATTTCGAGATTTGTATAGTGAATAGACACAAATCTCAAAATTTAAATGCATTCATTTACAATAAGTAGGCTGATGAGCATTACCACCACTTCGTGAGCAAAATGCACCCTTGATAAATTATATTTTTCTCCTATTTTGTGCACATGCTCCCAATTAAGAAATTTTTCAGTATGCTAAAACTACAATCCTATACAACAAGTGTCATATTATTAGTGGATGGATCTTGAATAAAAAAAAATTTACCTCCACCAATCTATTTTATCCAGATTTCGGAGAGCAACCATCAACCGTTAGGCCATCTCCAAACGATGGCTGGCCAGAGGGCTCGTTTTAGCCCTTTGGCCCTCCAAGATTCTTCAAGATATTAATATTTTAATGAACAGTGCAGGGCCATATTTGCCTCCGTCTCCAACCGAGGGTCAGAGGGCTCGTTTTAGCCATGTCACAAAAAACCGTCTCCAACCGAGGGCCAAAGGGCCATAGGGCTAAACATAATTTATTATTTAAAAACTACAATTTAAATAGAAGTTATAGGGTAAAATGGAATTTTAAAAAAATACGAAACAAATTTTGTAAAATAAAAGTTATAGGGAAAAATAGAAGTTATATGAAAAAATAGAAGTTATATGAAATATTAAAAGTAATAGGAGAAAATAAAAGTTATAGGAAAAAATAGAAGTTATATGAAAAAATAGAAGTTATATGAAAAATTAAAAGTAATAGGAGAAAATAAAAGTTATAGGAAAAAATAGAAGTTATATGAAAAAATAGAAGTTATATGAAAAAATAAAAGTTATAGGAAAAAATAAAAGTAATAGGAGAAAATAAAAGTTATAGGAAAAAATATGAAAAAATAAAAGTTATATGAAAAAATAAAAGTTATAGGAAAAAATAAAAAGTTATAGGAAAATTTTTGTAAATAAAAAATAATAATAAAACTGTAAAAAAACAAATTCAAAAAAAATAATAATGCAACGGCTAGTTGTTTTAAATTGAATTTCAAATTATTAGTGTCGATTATAACCGACACTGATAGTAATCAATAAAAAACATTTGCCTATGAATACCTATTACTGTCGGTTATAACCGACAGTATTAAAAAATTCTTCTTTAATGCTGTCGGTTATAACCGACAGCAATAGAAAAACTTTTTAAAAAAAAATAGCCAGCCCGGGACTGGCTGGCTGGCCGAAAGCAGCCAGCCCTCCAGCCCTCTCCGATCCCGTGGGGCCCTCCCAGATTCCAGAGCCCTCTGGCCTAGCCCTCGGTTGGAGACGGTTTTAAGGCTATTTTCGGCCCTCTGGCCCTCTGGACCCTTCGGTTGGAGATGGCCTTAGTGGGATAAGGATTACTCAACTTCCAAGATATTTTCTGAAAACAAAATAAATAAATAAAATTGAAAGTTAAAAAGAAAAAAAATGAAAAAAAAAACTTTTTTTAAATGAAAAAAAATAATAATTATTTAATACCAACAATTCACTAAATAAGATAATTTTAATTATTTTATGTATTAAAAATAATTATTATATAATTTTAACTATGTATTTCCAGTAATAAATAGAATTCATGGATTCATCGGGTGAAAAGGCAAAGGCTAAATTGGGTTGGAGTAAATTAGGGAAAGGGAAAAACACAATTAGGAACCTCCAGAAGTAACCTACGAGTCCACGACGGACGTACAACAGTTGGAATCTGTACGTCCAACCAAGGTGGAGAGGAGCGGAGAGCCTCCTCCAGCCTTCTTCTTACGGCGCCGAGGCTCTTTCCTCAGCCACCGCCGCAACAGCCGCAGCAGCATCAGGATAAACGGCCCCATCGCAGCCGAAGTGCCAACAGCAACAAGATGAAGGGATTATTCAAGTCCAAGCCCCGAACCCCCGCCGACATCGTTCGTCAGACCCGGGATTTACTCGTCTATGCCCAGCGCGCTCCCGATTCTCGCGAAAGCAAACGCGAGGAAAATGTATCTATTTCCATCTATTCAAAATCGATTCAATTCATACGATCTGTTTGACATTTTGATCCGGTCCTCCCTTGTTTCTATATTCTATTCTGTGAAAACTTGGGAAATTGGTGAACAAAGTTGATCTGGGATAGGTTGATGATCAATGTTTATATTTTTAAAGTTCCTTTTTTTTTCAGCAACCAGGTTAAGGAATTATATTTTATTCCCTAGGATTTCATTGAAAATTGACGATTTTGAATTCTGAAATTGTTAAAATTAGTTTGTGAATTTCTACTGTTTGAATAAGTTTGTTCAAATGCAATTTTTTCTGTTCATCCTAGTTACTTCTTCGATAGTGTTTGTGTTTATGTGTTGAGCATTGAGCTTATTTGTGTATGGATTTTGTGAATGAGCAGATGTCAGAGCTATGTAAAAACATAATGAGCAGATGTCATGCTCTCAAAAGCAACGAGTCTCCTTGTACAATGTGACATACATTTACATATTGGGAACCGAAGATTACACCAAAGTGCACTAACCCCAACTCGAGGTTAATCGAGACATACCCTTGTGTTCTTGTGTGTTTATGTGCGTTTAAAGTCGGATCTCAGTTGGTCCAAAAATCAACTCGATTTTTTCATCAACAATGCTAATGCATTTCTTTGACTTAAATTTATCATTCATGCAGTACCCCCAATCTTCTATACATCAAATGCATTTCTTTGACTCCATTTTATGATACTTTCAAAAAGTTGGTCCATTTCTTCATTTCTTTGACTCCAAGATGTCCATCACCAGCTACTCCGTTTCCTTATAGGTACCAATGTACTCGCCGCCAGCCGTCCTCAAATACCTAGGCATTCCTTTACTTGCATCCTGGCGAGACCAGCGAGAAAGTCTGCCGTCTTAACATCCTCTTACGATGCCAAGCAGTTGATGGTTAATCTGATGGCATCACAAGAGGATGTCAGGAAGGGACATGCCAAGGCTCTCTTGTTCGCCTTCGCACGGTGCAAGTAAGTTGAATGAATGCAAAGGTTGGGTGGCGACTACTTTGGTGCCTATGAGAAACCAAGGGAGGAGCTGATGATGATAACTTTCAGATTGACGAAAAATTCACAAATTCGACGCGGGTCGAACTTTGTAAAATTTTAGCTATGAACAGATAATGGGCCTCCAAATTTGTAGTGAAACAGGCCTGATTAAATTCGTATCCCCTCTACGCCTGTCCTCACTCCAGTCCATCTTCCCCATCCGACTTGGACGAATTACATATAATTTTGTGATTGCGTACTAGCATAAGAATCGTCGGATATTTACGATTTCTGAGTTGAGGCTTCCCATCGGCATCCGATGCAACAGGTGTACAAAATTCAAGGTCGAAGGCACCAACTTCAATTCCCGCAAAAAATTCGTCCCTGGCGAGGTAATTGGATTATATATTCTTCTTTAATCTTTCTAGTCTTTTGGTTTTAGTTTTAACATAGTACCTAATATGGATTTCTCTCTCTATGTTTTGTTTTACTTTTATGAGAAGGAAGGAGCTAGGGTTTTCTATTTACGCATTATGTTTAGGGTTTAGGGTTACCGCTAAAAAATAGAAAATTTTGCATAAATATCATCTGAACTATTGCGGGCGTGTGCATTTACTATCAAACAAATTTTTTTGGACAAGCAGCAACCAATACTTCCTTTTGAGTGCTATTTTACTTTCTTATTTGCTAGCACATGATCTCTGGCAATCCAAAACCTATAAAACCACTTTCACATGATCATAAATATTTGTAGTTGACTTACCACAAAAAACTAAAGACGAATAATTGATCAGCATATAAATGTTTCTCAAATACTGTCTCTCTCAAAGTGTGAAAGAACAGACAACAATAGTCTTTGTGCGACTGATGATAATATGATCATCTGAACCTACTAGGGACTGCATACTAGAAAACAGAGAAGGAAGCTTCCCTAGTCACTCTCATTTTCAAGCTTTTTGTGTTACTTGACCCTACCCTCGCGTGGTGAATGAACAGATGAATCGAAAGGAATACTCACGTGAATGAACAGAAGAATCATCAAGACCTTTGCCCAATATGTGTTTTATGTCACTTTCATCAACAAAATACGTATATCACTAAGAGATATGAGTTTCGAAAGTTTTATTTTCATTCCCACACGTTATATTTCAAAATTGAGGGCAGTTAGAATAATTGATCATGTGACTTTGAACAGGTAACTAGATTTGGCAAAACCAAACTTGGGGCCATGACAATACTAGCCACCAACCATTTTTAAGAAAACTAAAGGAAAAGAAGGAAAAGGGCCGAAAGAAGAGGAGGACCATACATATTAATTATACCCTACCTTAGTGATTGTGTTTGTGTTTGATTGAACATTATTGCTCTTAGAATGGCAGTTTTGTCCTCTCGATCGATAGAAACCACAAAGTTGGATAGCTATAATGTGTGTTCCACCAGGCAATTATGGGCTTTTATTTTTATTTTTTGTGATTGTCTCGATGTAGAGATTTTAAAACCAGAAAACATTAAACTTACTGCAAATTATAATATCATTTAAATCCTTAAATTTAGGATTGCTCCAGCTAAATCGACCTTTAAGTTATGATTATTATTCGGGCAGTAGATTACACTGAGGTTTAGAGTCCAACTTCTAGAGGTTGATATGTATTATCTTTACGTGTCATGGTCGGATTATACTAATAGAAAAATAATCACATTAATTAATAACAATTTAATCATCAACGACTACGTCATATAATTTAAATTGATAATCTCTATGGCATTATCCTAAAAAATGCTCCAATACTACCTGTGAGCTTAATCTTCAGTGAAAAAATGAATTTGGGTCTGCCACGTGTACAGACAGATCATTTTGAGGTCAAGAAAACAATATAAAAATCAAACTAATTGTGTACAAGCTTCTCCATCCCTCCCCACGCAACCATTCCAGAGTGTTTTCATTGTTTTTTGACATTGACATATTTCATGCCACATGGTTTATAGTACAATCATTCGGATGATGGCCTGGCTGGACCTTGCATTATTATCAAGTTCAGTGGTTGTGGCAATTTGTAGTCCTTTTCTGCACACGTGGCTCTGTTTCGTGGCCTATTTGCCCATTAGAAACTGTCACACTTTGCCATGTTGTTGGATATAAATTTTGCCAACTCTTAGCGAATAAATGGCAATTAGTAGCAAAGTCCAATTTAATTAGCAATACCAAAATGAAAGCCAAACTTGTTCACTACTACTTTAGTGATGAATGAGTCAAAAATTCTTCCACATAAGTTATATTATTCAAAGCTCGCACGAATATGATCTATAATACCTGCGTGTAATATTATATATATAAAAAAAAGACAAATTTGTCTACTATTTTATATGTTTTGAGAAGTGATATTTTAAAAAACTTTAATTTATAGAATTATTTGTATTAGAGTGATAAACAATTTGTAAGTCTAAATGGCATTACTCTATAAAAAACAAAAAACAAAAGACTCAAGCTCAAAGACAAAAAGACACACTACACCGGCCAACCAATTAACCTTACTTGTATGCATAACTGGATAGAAAAGCCTTACTTCTTTGTATACAAAACCGAATATAAAAGACCAATGAAGGTTGGTCAGAGTGGAAGGGGCTCTGATCGCTTAAGCAAGTGATCTCGGTTTCGAGCCCTTGTGGATGCAGAAAACTTTCTTGGGAGAGGTCCCCGCATATGCGCCCGACAGTACCTCGAAGGAATAGTCCTGGGCTTTGCCTGGGGACACCTTGGGAAACCAAAAAAACCGAATATAAAAGCACCATTTCCTCGCATTATATAACCAAGTGATTTCCTTAATCCAATCCAACATCAATAACATGGATCATCATCCAATATCCGAAGACCCCAAAACTCCGCTTCTCCCTCTCCACGATCAAATCCAACGGTCGCAGAGCTTCCATTCATCCTTGAAATCCATTCTAACACTCAAGAACTTCTTCATCCTCGTCGGACCTCTTCTGTGCACCGTCATATGCCTCTGTGTGAAGTTAGATGGCCCGGTGGCCAGTCGGAACATGTTGGCGGTGCTGGTATGGGTGTTTGCTTGGTGGCTCACGGAGGCCGTGCCCATGCCAATTACCTCCATGTCCCCACTCTTTCTCTTCCCTTTCTTTGGAATATCCTCTGCTGATGATGTTGCTCGATCTTACATGGATGATGTTATTGCCCTTCTTCTTGGAAGCTTTATTTTGGCTCTTGCTGTTGAGCATTATAACATCCACAGAAGATTGGCCTTCAATGTGAGTTTCTCTAGCTACTATGTTTCTCTGCTAAGATGGATCACCTTAATGGTTATTTATGCTGTGATTATTATGCTTAATGGTTATTTTAGTACAAGCGTACAGATACATGAGAAAAAGAAAGAAAGGGACCAAATGGCAAACATTTTACTTCTCTCTTCATTCACATTTTCCCTCAGTTATTTTTGCATTCCTTGTTTGGTGGAAAGCTATTGCAGCCATATTATATTATACATGATAACTTTAAATTTGGTTTGCCCGGAAATTCATTGGATTTGAGAAATCTGTCCTTTACTAGCCTGTTAGTTCACTAACTAATCCCATAGATATATAATAAGGAAAGCAAAAATAAAAAATAAAAAATAATAATAATAATAAGGAAAGCTAATGAAAAGTACTTGAAAACTTTGAGTTTAACCGTAAAGACAAAATAAAAGGTAAACTGAATAGTACTTGGATTGACTTTTTAGTGTAAAAATATGATTTTTGGTTAAAGTGAACAGTATCAAAAGTTTTTCGTTAAAGTTCTCGTAATAATATCCTAGCGAAATTCTAATTATTGAAAAAAATATATCTGGTTATTTATTCTTCCTAAATTAATGCACTTTCGCCCAAGAATACGGAAATACAAGAGAGGAGCGGCAATGACGCTTCCCTAATGCATGGTAAATGTTACGTTAGAAAGGAGTGAATTTGAATTATCAAACACTTCATTCCCAAATCAACGAGAATCAAATGGACAGTCCTCCCTCCAATGACCCCAAAACCCCACTTCTCCCACTTGATGATCCAAATCCAACCCAAAGCTCACAAATCAAATTCCCTTCTTCACTGAAATCCCTTCCAACATCCAAGAACTTGTCCATCCTCTTGGGGCCTCTTTTGAGCACCGTTATTTGCCTCTGTGTCAACTTAGATGGCACTGTCGCTAGCCGGAATATGTTGGCAGTGCTTGCCTGGGTTTTTGCTTGGTGGCTCACGGAGGCCGTGCCGATGCCAATTACCTCTATGTCCCCTCTATTCCTCTTCCCGCTCTTCGGAATTGCCTCTGCGGATGATGTTGCCCACTCTTACATGAACGATGTTATTGCCCTTGTTCTTGGAAGCTTTATTTTGGCTCTTGCCGTTGAGCATTATAACATACACAAAAGATTGGCCTTGAATGTGAGTCCTCTTTTTATTTTCATTGTTCTTTCATATTAGCCCATTCATGTGATACATCTTTCACAGAATATTATTGGCATCAATAAAGCAAACATAAATATTTTTTCAACAATATTAATACGTGTCACAACTTGAGAATTGAGTGTTTTAGCGTCCGAATCCTACTAGGTGAGAGCCACATTGTGCTCAAACCCTGTCGCATACCATCCGCTTAGGGTTTTTAAAAGAGAGTTTTAACGAAATACTTCTGGTACTGTTCACTTTAATGAAAAATGACAATTTTACTCTAAAAAGTCACTCATGGCACTATTCACTTACAACACATTTTTGTCATTTTGATTAAAACTCAAAGTTTTTAAGCCATTTTTAGTATTTTTTTTTTATTTAAATGATTCATTTTTTGGATTCAAGCAATATTAGTGAAGGAGAATCGAACTTTTCAGGTACATGAATAATTTATGGTGCTAAAGAGATCATCTATTTTAACTAAATTTTGAAAACTGTATGGCGTGATTGTTGATTTGAGAGAAGTTTTCAGTGTGTCGAAAATACTGCTCGGTATATCAAGTGTCAAAAGAAAATTGGTTGGAATTTCTTTTTTCAAGTTTCCAACAAATTATATTATTACACTTGATCTAACAGACAGTGTTTGGGCACAATGAAAAATCTCTCGATGATTGAATGATTATTAAAATATTATTTAACGTGTTTACTAGTAAGTTGGTAACATATTTACAAATTTTTACGAATTCATTTACCTAGTATTACTGGTTAACCCTTTTTTTTTCCCGAACACAGATAACCCTGGTGTTCTGCGGAGATCCCTTGAATCCGCCGTTGCTGCTGCTGGGAATATGTGGGACCGCAGCATTCATCAGCATGTGGATGCACAACGTGGCAACTGCGGTGATGATGATGCCCGTAGCCACCGGCATTCTCCGGCGGTTTCCAACGGGTCAAGAAGTTCAGGCCAGGCTCTATCTGTTTATTTAGACAAAATCCATTTGAAGAAGGAGCTCGAATTGTTAGGTAGGAGCCCTCAAACTTATAGCAAGTTGCATGCGATCAGCATCCAGGTTTGGTGTATTCTAAATCAATCACGCATTTTTGTGTGAATTTTTTGACAACTAAAACTGCTTCTAACTAAATTAGGCAAAAAAAGTTCAAATGTGTTTTTGAGGGAGTAGGACTTTTAATAAAAAATCAACGCGTTTCTAATGAAAGTATTGATATTAAAGCGTTGATGAAAAAAAGTGTTTCTTACAAGACCAATCCCGAAAAAGCCAATTTTTTTTATGGCAATTGTTATGAATACCCCAAATGCCATAATAAAATAGGTAACACATCGTATTACCGTATTGGTCATGTTCTTTTTTGCTTTTGGCCCAATGTTCAGTATCCAATTTTAGGCGCTAGAGAACACCTTCTGTGTAATTGTATTTGCAAATCAACTTACAAGTGTTGATGCGGCAACCGGCAGGTCCAATGGCTTTTGCTGAGAAGATGGTACTGGCTTTGTTTTCGGTGCGTCCCCAAGTACTCAGTTTCGCGTAGTTTTTGAGTATGGATGTGTCCTCCAGTTATTATGACTAGCGTTTTCTGCAGATGCTGATTGTTTTGTGGATGACAAGAAGCATAACAGAGGATATTCCGGGCTGGGGAGTCCTCTTCAATGGGCGTGCCGGAGATGGAACTGTCAGTGTGAGTATTGACCTTTCTTCTTATGCGTTCTAACTTTAAACCCGATTTAGCCTTATAAACAGACCTTCCCGTTGGATCAAATTTTCAAGTGTGACTTGAAATGTTTGTAGGTTATTATTGAATTTTGAATGTCTATGTTTTTGTATTATGTAAAACCAAGTACAAGGAAAGCTCATATAAATGAGCGGAAGAAAGGAAAAACAAACAGAAGCCCAAAACATGGAAAAAGACAAGCAGAAAACATGGAAAAGTAAAGGCAGAAAACATGGAAAAGTAACAAGCAGAAAACATGGAAAAAGACAAGCAGAAAACATGGAAAAGTAAAGGCACCCATGCTTTCTTCCAATACTCCCCCTCAAGCTGGATCAAAGGGATTAATTGATCCAAGCTTGAACAAAAGACGTTGAAAATCAGCAAAGGGTAATCCTTTTGTGAAAATATCCGCAAGTTGATCATGACTGCGCGTGTAGTGAGTGTCGATCACCTTGGACTGAACTTGATTTCTGACGTAGTGACAATCAACTTTAATATGTTTGGTTCGCTCATGGAATACAGGATTCGATGCAATGTGCATCGCGGCCTGATTATCACAGTGTAGGGACATGGGTTGTTGATGAGGAAAACCTAAAGTCAACAGAAGGCTTTTGAGCCAAATAAGTTCACAAGCAGTGGACGCCATAGCACGATACTCTGCCTCTGCACTAGAGCGTGCAACAACACTTTGTTTCTTGCTTTTCCAGGTAACTAGGTTGCCTCCCACAAACGTACAAAACCCAGTGGTAGACTTGCGATCGAGAGAATTGCCTGCCCAGTCAGCATCGGTATAGCCTGAGATCTGAGTGTGACTATTGTTGCGCATAAGAATTCCTCTACCAATGGAACCCTTAAGATAACGTAGCACACGATGAACAATCTTCAAATGATCCATGCTTGGAGAGTGCATAAACTGGCTAACAATGCTGACAGCATATGATATATCAGGACGTGTGATAGTCAGATAAATGAGTTTGCCAACCATTCTTTGATAGTAACTTAAATTGGGAACTGGATCACCGTGAGTTTTTAGCTTCAAGTTGCTATCCAAGGGGGTACGAGCAGGCTTGCAATCTGTCATTTTTGCTTCGTGAAGAAGATCCATGACATACTTGCGTTGGTTGAGGAAGAAACCCTTGTGAGAGTGTGCCATCTCGATGCCCAGAAAGTATTTGAGAGTGCCAAGATCCTTGATAGCAAACTTGTTGTTGAGATACTGTTTAAGAGCATTAATCTCTGACATATTATCACCTGTCACAATTAGATCATCAACATAAATGAGCACAACTAGTTTACCCACTAAGCTGGAACGAACAAATAGGGAAGAATCCGCAATACTTCGACAAAAACCAACCCTTTCCAGAACATGACTGAGCTTGGCATACCATGCACGTGGACTTTGCTTGAGACCATAAATGGATTTATGGAGTTTGCACACCATTTCTGGATTGTTTGATTTAGGATGACCTGGGGGTAGCTTCATGTAAACCTCTTCTTCAAGTTCACCATGCAGGAAAGCATTTTTAACATCCATTTGAAAGAGAGGCCATGCATTGTTAATTGCAACCGACAACAATACTCTAACAGTGTTCATTTTTGCCACCGGAGCAAATGTCTCTTTATAATCGACGCCATAGGTTTGTGTAAAACCTCGAGCAACCAAGCGAGCCTTATTCCTTTCGATTGTGCCATCTGAATGAAACTTAGTTTTGAACACCCAACGACTCCCCACTGCCTTCTTTCCTTTTGGAAGTTTCACTATAGTCCATGTGTTATTTTCATGAAGGGCTTGAAGCTCCTCTGCCATAGCATTTCTCCACTCACTGTGAAGATTGGCTTCTTGAAAACTTTGAGGTTCTCGAGCTTCATTAATGGCACTTAGGAATGTAGCAAAAGAAGATGAGACTTTGCTATAATCAATAACATCAGTCACGGGATACCTGGCAGTGTAGGTCACATAATCATGCAACTTGGATGGAAGTTTCCTCTCTCGTGCAGGATTGCGACGAACTGTAGGAGATTGAACTACAGGTATTTGAACAACATCATGGTTGGAAGGATCACTGGAGGGTGCGGTGTGAATCTCTGATGAGGAAGGATTTTCATCTTCAAGATGTTCCACCGAGTGAAGGTTAACATCATCCGGCACATGATCACTAGGAGTGCATGTTGCATCTTCTCCGTTTGGATATGGAAAAGGAAATAAGTCCATCAAATGCTCCCCCTGTCTAGAGTAATCCAGTGATTGTGAGAAGTAAGGAACATGTTCTTCAAATTTAACATCCCTTGAAACAACCATTTTTCTAGTTGTTGAATTATAGCACTTGTAACCTTTTTGGGTAGATGAATAACCTAGAAAGACACATTTGGCAGCCCTTGGGTCTAGCTTGTCACGATTTTGAGTTTGAATGTGAACAAAGCATGTACACCCAAAGACTCTCAAATGGGAAAAATTGATCTTTCTATTTTTCAAGACCTCATAAGGTGATTTAAAATTCAACACTTTACTAGGCAATCTATTGATGAGATATGCCGCAGTAAGGACTCCTTGAGACCAAAACTTCTTAGGCACATTCATGTGAAACATAAGAGCTCTAGTCTTCTCAAGTAGATCTCTATTCTTCCTCTCGGCCACCCCATTTTGTTGAGGTGTTCCAACACAGCTTGTTTGGTGTAATATACCATGCGTGCTCAAGTAGTGTGACATGTTATGAGACATATATTCTGTGCCGTTATCTGATCGTAAAATATGAATTTTTGAAGCAAATTGGGTGGCCACAAGTCTATGAAAATCTTGAAAAACTTCCATCACTTCACTTTTAAATTTCAAAAGATACAACCAAGTAATCCTTGTGAAATCATCCACAAAAGTTACAAAATATTTGTATCCATCAAAAGACTCTATAGTTGGTCCCCAAACATCGGAATGCACAATTTCAAAAGGGTTACTAGCCCTAGACAAAGAGGAAGTAAATGGTAATCTAGTAAACTTAGAAAAATGACAAACATCACAAGGACTTGTAACTTTGCACATATTTGGGAACAAGGTGGATAGAACTTTTTCAGAAGGATGTGCTAGACGTTGGTGCCAAAGTTGTTGTTCTTGAGCTAAGCTTGAAGTGACTTGAAAAACCTTGGGAACTTGAATATGCTTGGAAAGATAGTAGAGACCATTTAATAAAAATCCTTCACCAATCGTCTTCTTGGTGACTACATCCTGAAAGATCACATTTTTTGGGAGAGAAAATGGCAAGACAATTTAATGAGTTTGTGATCTTGCTAACAGATAAAAGTTGAAAAGGGAACGAGGGAACATAAAGAGCCTCAGACTCGACATCACTTGAGATCAAATGTATTTTTCCTTTTCCCACAACCATAGCATTTTTTCCATTGGCAACTGACACTTGGGATGGAATAGAAAATTTTTCAAATTTATGCAAGTTTGTAGACTTGTTAGTCATATGATCAGTGGCTCCAGAATCTATAATCCAATAATCATGCACATTACCAATGTTGAGAGCAGTTGAGAAGGAGTGTAAGATACCTGGGATGTCCCTTTGTACCACGCCTTCATTTCCAGCCAGAAAGCCAGCAAACTGTCCTAGTAGTGCAGTTTGATTGTTGTCACACTGATTTAGTGGTCCTTCACTATCTCCAAGACCTTGTTTCTTGTGAAGAAACATAGCAAACTCGTTGATCAGTGCAGCTGGATTAGTGGTGAACTTCAGTGCTCCATCAGAAGAAGTTGTGGCAACATGATTTGCCTTGTAAGAAGGGTTGTACGAGCCTTTCGAGACACCTTTGTTATCCCTAGGAAACTTTGGTTTTAACTCTGGATGAAGAATCCAGCATCTGTCTCTTGAGTGCCCACCAGCATCACAATGGCTACATTTTAAGCCAGTTTTCTATCCTTTGTAGCCTCTCTCCTCACCAAGTTTTTGGTTAGAGAAGTAAGCCCTAGCTTCTGGTATATTTGCCTTCATGTCCAAGGTCATGACTTTCCTTCGAACCTCTTCTCTTTGAATTGTGGCACACACACTTGAAAAAGAAGGCAGGTCGGGATTCATGAGGATATGACTTCGAAGATCTTCGAATTCAGGACTCAAGCTTGCTAGGAGTTGGAATATTTTGTCTTCCTCAGCTCTTTTAGTTAGCACAGCAGCGTCGATGGTGTGTGGTCGATACACATTCAGCTCGTTCCACATAGTGGTCAGCTTTCCAAGATGTTGCACAAATGGCTTCCCTTCCTGTTGCAAACCAGCAATGTCCTTCTTTAACTGAAACACTCTAGCCGCATTGTTCTGATTTCCATACATTTCCTTGAGATTTTTCCAAAGAGTCATGGAGGATTCAGCATAGCTAAAAATTTCTACAATCTTACGATCCATGGAATTGAGTAGCCACGACATGACCAACTGGTCTTTGCATAGCCAAGCATCATACTCCGGTGAGGTAGTCTCAGGCATTGGAATAGCACCATTAACATAACCAAGCTTTGATCGTCCTCCCAGAGCAAGAGAAACTGCTCTCTCCCATGGAAGATAGTTAAACTCATTTAGCAAGACAGAACTAAGACGTTGATTTTGGTTGATATCAATATTTGAGTGTGGTGATGGTGGAGTAGCATGAAAGCCGTCTCCTTCCAAATTTACTAAGCTTTCTTCAGCCATGATTGAAGGACAAGAAGCTCACAAATCTCTCAAGAGAACACCACAGAGACAGGCCGGTTAGGGTCACTGCTCTGATACCATATTGAATTTTGAATGTCTATGTTTTTGTATTATGTAAAACCAAGTACAAGGAAAGCTCATATAAATGAGCGGAAGAAAGGAAAAACAAACAGAAGCCCAAAACATGGAAAAAGACAAGCAGAAAACATGGAAAAGTAAAGGCAGAAAACATGGAAAAGTAACAAGCAGAAAACATGGAAAAAGACAAGCAGAAAACATGGAAAAGTAAAGGCACCAATGCTTTCTTCCAATAGTTATGATTGCAACTTTTTTGTTCATAATTCCAAGCAAAAAGCAAAAGGGTGAGAAGTTGATGGACTGGGAAAAATGCAAGAAGCTACCCTGGAATATCATATTGTTACTAGGTGCTGGTTTAGCCATAGCTGACGGAGTTCGATCCAGTGGCCTTGCTAATAGATTATCTGAAACCCTAGATTTTTTGGAGGCAGTCCCATATGTTGCCATTGCACCTGCTGTGTGTCTCATAAGTAGTTCCATCACTGAGTTGATCACATCAAACAATGCGACAACCACCCTTATTATTCCTCTCCTAATTCAAATTGCCAAAAGTATGCATGTGCATCCTCTCCTTCTTATGATTCCGGGTGGCATTGGGGCACAATTTGCTTTCTTGCTTCCTACGGCAACTCCTTCGAATACCGTAGGATTTGCCACTGGCCACATTGAGATCCAAGATATGATCAAGATTGGCTTGCCATTGAAGATTGTTGGGATTGCTGTGTTGTCCCTTTTGATGCCCACTCTTGGTAACATTGCTTTTCTCTTCATTATTTAGCTCACTTCAATTTTGATCAATTTTCATCTTCAGTACATGGTGTTGTGTTCACAAGTAACTATTGTGTGTTTGGCTATTGCAGGAGCTTATGTATTTAAGACAAGTGAACCAGTTTAATGACTTGAAAGTTCAGAAATGTTTTGATGTCTCGCAAAATTTCAGGGCATAAAAAAAAGTAGAACATATTTCATCAGCGATAGTCCTATGAATTCGAAACACAACTTTAAATTACATTTTATATATGAACTCCATGATGGTCAACCTTACAAACATGAGTGAATATGTATGCATATGCATTTTGCTTATTATACAAGATCAAAATCATCACATCATCTCTAATAAAACATTACATCCCAAGCAAATTTAAGTTTTAACAGCACACCAATATATAACTCGCACACAAAGTTTAAGGCTAGAGTAACCAAGATAAACCAGTGATCGGAGGCTGCCATGGAGATGGTGATTTTCTGGGCTGTTATTGATCACTCTATACTGATCAACTTTGCTTTGTCCAAACTCCTCGCTGGTCAAGCGAGCAGGGAAAATTTTTGAACTCGTAACAATTGCTAATCTCCATGTAGCGAAGTGCAGGCATAATTTTCCTCAAGTACTCCCAATCTTCCTCAAATCTCAGCAACTTCAAACACAAACCCTCGACATTTTTCCAAGTGGACTGATCACTGGTCAGTCTCACAATGTCACAATTCTCGACACAGAGATACTGCAATCTAGAAAGCACATTCGGATGAAACCAGTTGGGCATTGTGTTGGAATGATAATTCCTTACATACAGCTCCCTGAGATTTAGAGGCATCTTAAGCTTGTCTAACTCCCCGAAAGTTTTATTTTCTTTACATTCTTCAGCATCAATGGTAAGAACCTTGAGATTCTTGAGGCTTGATAGGATGCCTATTTCATCTTGGGAGATTTCAGCGTCAGCACTTAGGACAATTCGAAGAACTCTTAGCTCCTTTAGTTCTCTGAGCTCACGAAGGGCGCAACCGTGTGTTTTGGCCGGATTCACCACCTTGAATCCGGTGAGTTCTTGTAGAAGACGGAGGCTCCCTAGACCCTTGGGTAGGCAATCAAGGGGACAAGCTCCAAGGTCCAAGACAATGAGCCTCTTCAAATATTTGATTGATGGGTGTATTTTGACTAGGTTTTTGCATCCTTTCAACACCAAAAGCTGGAGGTTAAGCAGTTTCTGAATCGAAGATGGGACTTCCCGTATCTGAATTCCACTCAAGTTTAGACATGCTAAGCGTTTGAGCAAACTGATATAGCTGAAGAGATCCTCGGCACACATCACTGTTAAATAAAATATATGAGATGGAATTTTTTGTTTTGTATAGTTTTTTGTTTTTGTATGTGGAAAATGATTTCTACATACTCATGTTTATTTTTTCCTTTAATTTATTCTAACCAAAGGTCATAAATAAAGTAGGTGTGCATAAAGGAAGAAAAGAGGCGTGTGATAATCATTTTTTTTTTATGCACAAACATCACATATACAAGTGCACACACTCAACCCAAGTTCGATCCCCCCCCACCCCCACTCCTAACTAATGATAAAAAAAAAAAAAATAGATTGAAATTAGAAAGCATGATGAAGAATTTAAAGTACGTTCTACCTGGAAACAGGGTGCTGCTATCTTCGGCATCTTTAGAGTAAGACAAGTCCAACACCCTGAGGGACTCCAGGAACCCAAAATTCTTGCCAAATTTATTAGGAGGGCTTGACATGAGAAAAAATGTCCTCAACTTTGGATTTGTTTCTAGTTCCTTCTTGTCATCATCCATGTCTTCGCTGATACAGAACCATCGTGGCTTTTGCTCATTTTGCTCATGTTTCTGCATTTGCTGTCCTTGCTCATTGAAGATGCAAAATGCCTCCTCTGCTGCAATCTTGATAATTACCTCTCGCACCATACTCTGTATCTTGCACTTATAAACTCTCCCATCATACCCTCGCCGATCCACTGCTTCCAGCAGGCATCTGTTCACTAGTTCTGCGAGATATTCATATCCCAATTCTATCGCAGTTTTTGAGCCCTTTCCCTGGACGAAGCCCTCCCCAACCCACCAGTGAATCAACTGTTCGGCATCTATCTCAAAGTCTTCAGGATAAACGGAGACACACAGTAGGCATAGCTTGAGACTGGTATGTGGAAGTTCATCATAGCTTAACTGCAGAGAGTCGATGACAGCTACAGTTTTTCCTTCGGTTGTGAGTGCATGGAATTTGTCCGAAATGTCTACCCATTCTGAAGGAGAATCAACCTTGTGAGACAATAAGATTCCTAAAGTCTTTACTGCCAGAGGAAGGCCACCACATTTCTTCAAGATATGCACTGATACTTCTTTAAATTGCTCATCAGGGCATCTTCCATTGCTGTTTCGAAATGCATATTCACTGAATAAATCCCAGCTGTCTTCGTTCTTCAGAGGTTTAATGTAATGAATTTGTGTGTGTCTAATAACCATATTTCTCGCAACGTCTTCATTCCTGGTGGTAATAATGATCCAGCTGGATTTATCAACTGATGTAGGTAGATTGGAGCAAAGGTCTTTCAACCACTCTGGATTTTTTTCGTTAGGCCACACATCATCCAGGACAATGAGATAGGATTTACCTCGAAGGACTTTGATGAGTCTGCCCAACATGCCCTTACCATCCAAGGAAGACGTTTCTTCACTAAGCTTTTTGAGTAACTTCTTCAGAATCCACTGCTTGCTGAAATTTCCCGAAACACACACCCACATTGTCTTGTCAAAATGATCCAAGATTTTAGAATCGCTAAAGAGTTGTTGAGCCAGGGTGGTTTTGCCCAAGCCCCCCATCCCCACAATGGCAATGTAGTTCATTGCAATTGGTTCCTTCTCGTCGCCGCCAAATATCCACATTTTCAACTTTTTTATGTCCGAACCAAGTCCATATGTCTTACTTGAGCAGAAATCTAGTGAACCACTATGTTGTCTCATACTACTATCTGGTGCATTGTCACGAACGGCAGCAGCTACACTCATATAACTGATCAACACGTCGTGCACGTCCTTCATATCAGAATTAATGTTTGTCAACCTCCTGCTCATCTTATGCGGGAAAACCGGATCCAGAGGCATCGAGCATGAGAAGAACCTATTTTTCTTCTTTTCTTCCTCCCTAATCAGGCAATCCGTCAATGCGTTGTCGGCTTCATAAATCACTTCCCTTAGCTCACTCAAATATTTCTCGACCGATCGCCGATCAGACGACAGTTTCAGTTTCTTATCTGCGTCGACAACTAAGCATTCCATTGTTAGAAGCCATTTCTCCATCTGCCTAAGCTCATTTTTGAATTTAAAAACGAACTGAGCTTCCCGCGCTGTAGCACTGACTAATTGTGCTGTTACGGCCTGAACCAGAGCTTCTACTAGCATCGTCATCGATCTGTTACATTTTTACACATTTCGCTCTTGGTTATATTATATTTATATTACTATTATTTAAGACAATTAAAATAGATAAAATACATATTATAACATTTTAGCATAGAACAAGTTGAAAAATTGCAAGTGGTGAATTGTCACGATGGTTAGAATTTTTCATTCCAACTCAGTCCTACCAGGATTCAAACTATTTTTCTCTCTTAGTATAGATCAGTGTAGAATTTTACTTATAATAATAACAAAAAATAAACACGTTAATTTACACTTAACTAATAATCAAATCACCAACCACCTTAATTTACACAAATTAATTTAAAATTTTGGTCTGGCGATTACCTAATAAATAAATAAGATGACAAACTCCTCCCTCCCCTCAATAATAATAATTTTCTCTATAGGATTGCAATCGTTGATTCAACCGCTCCCATCCCCGCCCCAATCCCTCTTCAAACCGTTGATTCAACCGCTGCAGTGAGGTCTGCAGCTATGTGGGTTTGACGAGATGCCACCGACTTGTGGCGGCAACGATTACGAATCGTCTTGGCGTGGCTGTGGAGGACAAGATTGGTGAAGTAAAGTCTATTGCATGTATCTGGAAGATGATGGCGGACCGACGAGGTAGCCGTGGCCGGCCATGAAGGCCTTCCTTCGCGGACTTGTTGGAGGGGAGGAAGACTATTGTTTGGTCACGGGTTTAGAACATAAATTTGTGTTTGGTTACAAAGATGGCAAAGTCTTCGGATTGACAGATGGTTTAAAATTACTGGCCATATAGATGGTCAATGACATTGGGTACTGACCACATATGTTGATGAATTAACCGTGGTAACTGGCTTAAATGGAGGGATGATACTTAGCTAATCACCAGTGGCGGGGCCAGAAATTCATGTTAGGAAAGGCACACTTTAGATCAAAATGGACATAATACATGTAGAAACTATCTTGTTCATTTGGTCGCCTTGGTATCAAATTTGAAAGTGAGTGATGATGCATCTATTCTTCATTATAAATGGCCAACTATAACAAGAGTTGAAACATTATTAAAAGCACATCCATTTATTTTTCATTCTTGATATCAAATACAAAGGTGACTGACCGACTGACCATGCATTCATTTTCTCATAGCGATCAAGAAAACATTTTTCTAAAAACATTAAGACATGAGAGCATCTGAAGAGTTTTTTTGTACTAATTTGGAAAAAGGAAATATTTTTCTCTTCTTGATTTCATAAACGATATAATAGAGGGAAATGAAAAATTAACCAAAATAATAGTCTGCAGGCAAAGGGAAAAATTGTATATAGGCAAGAAATAGAGAATATGATCAACTAATATTAGTATAGAACTATAGTTTCGAATCTTTAATGTAAAAAATTTAAGGCTTTATATTTGTTGGATTGAAGTTAATTGGACTAACCAATACAACTACAAATTCAAGTTGATAGTGGTATTATAAAATTATTTAATGTTAGTAGAGGTTGTTAGGAAAAAATTATTTGAGGATAGGCCCAAGCCTACCCTAGTCTAAAGGTGCCTTCGCCACTGGTAATCACATGGGTACCTAAGTTACTGATCATCTAATGTCGATCATTAAATTTAAAACACTTGTTAAATAAAACTCTCCCAAAACTCTCAATATCTTTCTAACCAAACACACTATTTTTCTCTTTTACTAGTTTCTAAACATCTACCTTCTCCCTCATTAAGAACATAGTTGCCGTACCTCCACCTACCGCTTCCCTCCCTTTTCTCCCGAAGCCATGGTAGCTCTACTCCCATTTCACCAACCCATGACAAATCATATCCATCTTATTAACCTTATGAAGGAAATTTCACCCAGAAGAAAAATTACTAAGGAGGTTGAAATTATTTAGGGAAATTTGGACTTCTATATTGCCATGAATTCCATGACGGAGAAGTTTGACGACGACCATGGCTTCCATGATAAAGATAGGAGGATTTTGTGGGGGTTTGGAGGAGAAGTGGATGGCACCGACGGATGAGACGAGGTTACCATAAGCATTGGGGAGAACAAGGTTTCCGGCGCTGAGACCATGACAGAAGCAAGGAGGAGAGAGGCAGGAAGGGGGAGGCATTGAGGAAGAAATGGGATGTTTGGATGTGAGGTTAATATTGTGTTTGGTTACACGTTTATAAATTAAAGTTGTAACAGATGGTTTGTTCTCATTGGATCACTTCATGTGGTTAGTATTTTGGGAGATGAGATTTTTTGCACCCATTTTTGCCTATGATCTCTCTGTGCCTTTGCCTTTTGAACTAAACATAACTAATGTTAACTTGACAATAATTAAAATAATAAAAAAATGAACCAAATCCTCAGCCAATTAAGCAAGGCATAGAGGGGCCACAAGCAAAAATGGGTGCATAAAATCTCAACTCATATTTTGGGTACTGACTATTCGGTACCCAAGTATTGTCCTAAATGGAGGGTAAATTACATTTTAGCTCGTTTGATTGCAATTATAATATTTTATAACATCTTTAAAATATTTTATTCTTATATATTAATTATAATTTTATTTTATTTTAGTATAACTGTTAATCAATTCGTTAAATTGAACGCTAAGTGTTAATATAACAAATATAAAGTTCATATTTTTAATAACGTAGATGCCATCTATTCTCCATGTGTAAAAAAACAAATAAAATTTTTTGTTGAATAAAATACCTATTTAAATATAAAACGAATCTAAAACAAAATTACAAATACGCCCACATCTTCTTCTAAAATTAATCTAACCTTTCCCCGCAGTGCGTCACCACCTTGGCCGGGAAACGAGGGGACTGGGTTGATCCAAGAGACTTCGACCACGTCCTCTCCAACGTCACCTACACCTACAACCTCACCGACCAGCGCCAAAGTCCAAGAGAAAGAGAGGACTGGGTTGGTCAACAGATTCACACCTAGTCCTCTGTGAAATCAAATTTGGAGTCCGCACGAAATCCTTCCTAAGGGAACGACGTTTAGTCCGCAACCCTCCAGGAAATCGTGAATGGCAGATACAAATCGTCTGGGAGGGTCCTTATGGTGATGTCATGAAGAATTACTCCGCAGTCTCGGTGACACTCTTCAAATCAGGAGGGAGGGACCGGTAGATGGGGTGTAAATCAGGGGCCGGGCGTAGTGGGAAGGGGTGGGGATGTTGGAGGTGTCGTATCAATGGGGGCTTTGGGTTTCTCCTTCACACTTTTCAATCTCAAATGCAGGAATTGAGAATCTAAGGTTTGACAGCACCAACTCAACAAGGTCTAATCTTTTGCTTCTCTTTTTCTTTCCTTAATCAACTCACAATTTTACCAAATTTCTTTGCTATAATGTCTTGATTTCTATCTCGGGTTTCCACTATTCTGTCAAATTTCATAAACCCAGTTGGTTTTTTGATCTCCTGGGTGAAATTTCATTAGAAAGTTGAATACTTGATGGTTAAAATTTCATTAGAAAGATGAAATATTTGAAAACGACGGCCTTTCATGGATAGGGAAAATTGAGATAGTTGAAGGGAGGAAGAAGAAGGAGAGTCCTGTGAGAGCGAGAGAGCGCTCGATTGAGTACTGCAATTTGGGGTCGATTTAAAGATTCTGCATTTTTTTTAATGTCTAAGAAGGTTGCTGGAGAAGATGGGAGAAAGGAAAGGGATTCTCTCTCGGTCCTTACATCAAGTCATTCCTATCAAATGATCCAGACATTTAAAATTTAATCAGATAAAATTATTATAACTTTTAAAGTAGGTCTCTATTTGTAATCGTTGAATTAAATTTCAAAGATTCAAATTAGTTGATGAGGAGGATTTTGTGGAAGGGATCCGAAGAAAATCGTTTCCGGATAGAAGGGACTGATAAGATGTTTAGAAGAAGATTTGGGCCCCCTCGTGTTATTTAAGTTTTGTTTTAAAGTGAACTATCAGTTTAGTTTCTAATTATCAGTTGGGTGAAAATTAAGTTATTAAAATATTATTTTTTAGAAAAATCAGTTATTGAGTTACATAAATTTGTCAATTACAACTCTAATATTAGATTTGAAGCTAGTATGTTCAATTTTGCGTCAATTTAAATCACGTTACTTGCATGTGATATATATTGTAGGATATATTGGTAATTTTATATATAAAAAAATAGTGTATAGAGTTAACTTTGTAGGATAAATTAGACTTTAGATTTGTAACCTATATAAAATGTTAAGGGAATATAAGCGAGAAAAGAATGATATGACATTTTAAAGTGTGTCAAGTGACTTAAATTGACAAAAAATTAGATAAAATAGCTTTGAATATAATAGTAAGGATGAAATTAGTAATTTTAATGAATTTAGGGACTTATTTTACCAAAAAATAATTTATAATTTTCACTGAGATGATAGTTCAGAGACTACATTAACACTTCACCCTTTATTCTATATTAGCTTTATATTTAAATTTGTATTTATTAAACAACAGTCTTTTATTTGTTATTTTTTTGTACACATGACGAACTAGTGGCATTCACATCATTAAAAAATGTGGACCGTATATTTAATTGTCATTATTTAACAGTTAACTTAACGGTTTGACTCACAGTTGTACTAAAATGAATGAAATCATAATTAATGTATAAAAGTGAAATGTTTTAAAGATATTGTAAGATATTGTAACTGCACCAAAACATAACGAGGTAAAATGTAATTTAGCTTATATTTTATACACAAAAATTAGCTTAATAATTAGACTACAATGCCTTTGTTTCCAATTATGTCTTGCTTCAATTAAGTAAATCATTAGAAAAAAAGGAAAACTAATGAAAATGGTTTGAAAAATTTTCTTTTAACGAAAAGCCACTTTTAAAGGTACAGTGAATAGTGACAGTCAAAAGTAAAAAAAAGGTTTTTCATTAAAAGTAAACAGTACCGGAGGTGTTTTATTAAACCTCCCTTAGAAAAAATGTGTGTGAGAGAGAGAGAGAGAATGGGGGGAGTGAGGTTTTTGTAAGCAAGTAAATCATTAGAAAAAAAATGAGAGAGAGAGAGAGAGAGAGAGAGAGAGAGAGAGAGAGAGAGAGAGGTTTTTGTTTTTGGTTTTTTTTTTTAAATTTTAAATATTAGAGATATTTTAACATTACATGTAGGTGAGGCTTTAATAAAAAATAATAAAATTTAGACATGTAAAATGACATTATTACCTATCATTTTTTAGTGTGATACAAGACTAAATAGTCTTTTTACCATCTTTTAATTGACAAAGAAAATTTCATTAATTAATAGAGATAATTAAGTGGAGCTTTACATCTTATACCCATATCAAGCGAAGTTTCGCCATTGTTAACTCGGAGTACACATGCCGGGCTAAGGTCGGGAAAAATAAGGGCCAAGAAAAACTTGAAAAACGGGCTGGGCTTCTGGCTCAATAAAGAACACACGTCTGAAACGAATTTGGGCAGCGTTTCCCAAAGCCTAGACTCGACTTAAGTGGGCCGAAGGAGCGGAGCCCAAAGAGGGCTGTTGACTAGTTAACTAACTTAACGCTAATAAAAGGTCATGTTTGCATAGATGGAATCGGAAGGGTGGAAAGAGTCATTCCCTTACCACATGACTGTTTACGAGCAAGCATGGAGGAATCAAACTCCGCATGGGAATCAACAGTTGTAGGCCAAATCTGTCCTCCCAGTATTTCTCATAATATGAATTTACCCTTACTAATCTTCTTTATATATAAAACCAAGGGCTCTATGAGTAGTGAATTTTGGTGTCACAAGTTTCATAAAAACTAATTGAACAAAAATGCTCCTCAAACAAAAAACTTCAAAAGCAACCTAAAATAATGCATCAAATGTGGCAGGAGTATTTTCGTCATTTTAACAATAATTTTCTAATAATTAATTTGTTTTGTAAATTTTTTTTTAATAATTAGTACCTCAAAATAAGCTAGTAATAATGTGTTTCAATCAGTTGTTCATTAAATATTGCTTTCTCTAGTTTTAAACACGTTCAAAACATCTTAAGAGGTATGTTGTTAATTAAATATTGTTTTCTCTATTTTTAAACACGTTCAAAACATCTTAAGAGGTATGTTGTTAATTAAATATTGTTTTCTCTATTTTTAAACACGTTCAAAACATCTTAAGAGGTATGTAATGCCGGTTGTAAAAAAGGTCTTTCGCACGCGGATAATAATGTGATTAAATTAGTTGTCAAATGAATTATTTTTTTTTGAACAAACGATATTATCTACACTAAGAGAGAGGGGTGTGCTTAGCCTCACAATGAGTTAATAATAATGTGATTTAATCAGTTGTTTATTAAATATTATTTTTCTTATTCTTAATATAAATTCAATAGAAACTGATTTTATTATGTGGATTCAACTGTTTTAATTGATTTATGAGGGGTTTCTTCTAGCATGATCTAAGGTTATTCATTTACTTCAAATGTTTGACTTTTTTTTGTCAATTTACGCAATATAAATATACTTGCAAGTCGGGGTGGCACGTCGTGATTCAAAAAATGTCTTCTGCACGTGCATGCATGAAGGCTAGTAAACTAATAAAATGAAGACTATTTTATTAGCACCCCACATTATGTTAAAGACACTCTAAATTAAAGTTTATTATTATAGAAGAACAGTTAAACGTAAAAGAAATAGTCAAGAAAATAATAAAAAGAGGAAAATAGTTTATATACTCTACTATGCAATGACATTTTCGACCTTATAAAGTTTTTTTTAAATTTTTTTTTAAATACACTCCAAATCAATTTTGACATTTATTTATATTCTTCAATTCTCAAAACTCTTCTTACCTCCATTGTAGAATAAAACCCTAACTACTGAAACTACAAACACGTTGATCGAGAAAAAAATATTTTTGATGAATAGAACATGAAATCAACATTTCAGAAACTTCACATAAGATAAGACTCCATAATTTTCATTGTTTTAGTGATTTCAATGACATCTCCCTATATAAAGCGAGATATAATTCTTTCGGTAGAGAGAATTTAGTCTGAATCTATGAATTACATTTGGTACAAAGTTTCATAAACTTCACATAAGTTAATACTTCATATTTTTCATTGTTTTAGTAATTTCAAGGACATCTATATAAAGTGAGATATAATTTTTTCAATAGAGAGAATTTAGTCTAAATCTGTGAATTACATTTAGTACAAAGTGCAGAAGAATTGCTATGTATACAAATTAAATACCTACGGCCTGCTTATAGGAGAAATTTTTCAATGTGAACTGCACATGAGGTAGTACACTACGTGTCACTATTCAAATAGTGGGATATGTGTGTTAAAAATTTAATAACTTAAAAAATAATATTTTTCACCACTTACATAAAAATACATGGTGTACCACTTATATTCCCGTCACAATTAAAAAAATTTCTTGCCTATAGCAGATTTCATAGGAGGCCTTTATTTTGGGACTCAGATCCTCTCTTGAGCAGTTGCCTGAGGGTCGTAGGGATCAATTGATCCCAGCCCTTCAAATTGATTCGAATTGATCCTGCGGCCAAGGATAAACAACAAGCTTTCAAAAAAATTCACGCAACCCAAGACAATTTTGAGGATCCGAGTCCGACAAGCAGAAGACCAACAGTAGCAATCATCTGAAAATCACCTCAAACAGTCCACCGTAGAATTGAAGCCCACCATTTTTATGGTTGGTCCAAGGTGAACTCTCATTCTTTGAAAATTTGAATTTTTATTTCTAATCTCCAATATTGAATGAAGAAAACATGTAAAAAGAAAACAAAAGAAAATTTGTTTTGAAAGGTCCCGAATCTTTCTGATGAACACAATTTCATGGATAATGACTACCATGAAATTCAAGACCATGAGAGAAGAGCTCTGAGCTAAAGAGTTCTTGTGCTTCAACATATGCACAAATCCCAAGAAGCAAGGGGTAAAAATTTAAACTTGAAATTGAAGGAAGGAAGACTTGTGGGTCGTCTTCAATGATAGCTTCATCAAAAAAAAAAAAAAAAAAAACTTTGGTACGTGAAAAATGGTGGATTTTGGGCAAGCAAAAGACCAACAGTAGTTGGAGAAAACCAACGGTTCAGAGGGAGGAAATTAGGGGTTAGGGGAGCGCGAATTGTAGGGAAGGTAAACAAAATTGCGTTGGGTTGCGTGAAAAACTTTGAAAGCTTCTTGTTCATTCTTGGCCGTAGGTCAATTCGAATCAATTTGAAGAACTATTATCAATTGATCCCTAGGAACCTTAGGCAACTGTTTAGAAGAGGATCCGAGTCCTTTATTTTGCTTCTCAAAAGCTTGCTTGCGGTTCCCAAGCAACATTAATATTTTGTTGTGTTCAAGGTATTAGGAGGATTTAAGGTTGTATGTCGTCATATCATTCCAACAGGTCATCAAACCTCAGTTGCTCAGACAGGATTTTACTCTTCAGTCAATTTTATAAAAATTAAAAATGAGTATTATAAGATGTGAAGAATGTGGGGTGTATAGATATGTAGGGTGTGTATAAAAAAAGTAAGATCTATGTTGAAAATCTGGAAGTGTAAGGGTATAATGGAAAGATATATATGATGTTTTAAGTACGTGAAGTTTATTCAACAATATATAAGATGTTGATATTATAAGCCTAAAACAAAACAGTATAAAACGTATCTTTTATTGTTTGTTTTAGTTTTTGGGATGTGATATTCACACACCACTTTTTACTTCTCACGCACCATTTTTAATTTTCGGTCGTCGGATCAAATGAATTGAAGAAGATCAAGGGATAAAAATCAGCAAAATGTGTGTGAAAAGTAAAAAGAAATGTGAGGATACCTCCACACACCCCTAGTTTTTTAACACCCAATCGTTGAGAACTCTGTTCAATAAACTTTACATCCGTCTTTTTACTCCTTTTTTATAGGGTGTGCACTAAGGTTTATTAATCTGTTTCTCCAAAAAAAAATTAGGGATGCCAACGAGGTGGGGCGGAGTCCGGAGTCCAGTGTGCCACCTCCGTAGGTGGCTTTTTTCTCCATAATCGCATTCATAACTATTATTTTTAAATGGGGATTCCACATCTCTACCTCTATGGGAAAAATGTACCTCTAAACCTGCATCAACTAACCCGCCTGTGACGAATAATTAATCTCTAAAATTGATTATGCAACAGAAGATAATCAATAATCAACTAGCATATGTTTGAGTAAAGCCTTTAGTTACTAGCCTGACCTTGTTTCTGATTGAAGCCCTTCACAACAATCTTGCTTTGGTTGTGAACTATTCTCTTCACTTTTCAGCTTGTACACCCACTTGTTCTCGAGTGCCCCTCTTCATTTGCTGTTGGTGGTGATAATGAGAAAGAGACGGTTAAAGTTGAAGTTGTTCAAGTTCAGGACAATCAAAGTCCTATAGCCTATACTTAGTCCCAAAGCCAAAGAATATAAGTATGCAAACCAATAAAGCTAATAACAAAGCAGTTAACTTTAGAAAAAAAATCCACACAATTGTAATAGCAAGGGAATATGAGACACTGCACGACCACTAAAGAAGACTCACAAACATAATTTATAAGAATTGTATTAATAATAAAAAATACATAAATAATCAGTTCGGGTCAAAGATGGCAATACCGTCACTGCTCCATATCCAACTCTTGTTTTAAAATTAAAATTCCCAAACCCATCCCATAATTGTTTATTGTCATCCATAATCGCCCATTGCCATTAGGGTCGGGTATTTGCGGATACCCAAACCTGGGCTTTTATGCCATCCCCAAAAAACAAATTTTGTAAATTCATTTATTTTACTATTATTTAAGTCTTCAATTGTCTATTTTTATCATTAAAATTGTATATCCCAAAAACAAAGAAAGAAAGAATAGAACCATATAATATTGTCGTTTGAAATATTTATGTATTTTTGTTATACATGCAATATTATTTGAACAATAGAGTGAAAGAGTAGACTAAACCTCATACTAAGTTAGTTAAAATAATTTGGTTTAATTTACCTATTGAATTAAGTTTAGGAGGATAATTTAAGTGGTAAATTTGAGTTTAAAATCATATTGATATTCCAGTTAAAATAATAGAGTATTGTGAAAATTTTCAGGTCGACGGGCTAAGGGCCCACTTCAACAACACCGATACTGTCCCTACTTAACTACCTGCACAACCCTAGGTGTGGAGTTTTATCACAAAAAACCTCAGTGTTAGTTAGAGTGAGGGAATTCTATATAAAGCACTCTTCTCTTCTCCCTCTGTCCGATGTGGGACAAACAAGGGGTTCCAACAAGTATAGAAAGTAAATTTGATGTAAAAAGTGATTATACGATTTCAAATAAATTGTTTCTAATAGGAATGCTTGTCTTTGATTTCTGCTTAATGCGATGCATGCTCACTCTAGTCCCTTCTTACTCCGATTCTTAGTTGGAAAACGTGCCTTAAACCCAATGGTAGTTGGTGGGTGACGGGGGATGGAGCAATCAGCTCGACATCAATGTCGTCGATCGCAGAGGATACACTAGATTCGGTCTGGGTAGCATTCCGAGTATCCACCGCGACTGGAACGAAGTTGCCCTGATTAGCGGCGTCAAAGAATCAGATGCAGAAAATAGGTGGCTTGAGGGTACCATCACTGCCCAATCCTCGACGTGGAGGAGGGAGGAGCCCATGGCGTCAGTGCCGGGAGAAGGCGGCTGGCGGCGCTGAAAAACAACGTGAGTGTGGGATTTCCAGAATCCGGCAAGATTCAACCGGAATATCGAGTCCGTTCGTTAGGGACGATGTCTCGACCTCATGGTCTGTTTGGCTCAGTAGCGAGTTTAGGGTTGTTTATTTGATTTCCAGATTTTTGGTCACTAACTCCACATAACTCAGAAACTCCATAATTCAAGCAATTCACGATAATCGAATAACCAAACCAGTATATAGAATTCTATAAATTATTAAATTGGGTTCATGCTTCATTGTAGTTGTACATATAATCAAGGCTTTGAAACATAAATTTGGGTTTAGAATTACTTGGTTGACGTGGCCAAACTTTGATCTTGAAGGGACCTCTCCGCAGTCGAGTACAGAGCACTGCCTGCCCAAGCCATATATAATTAGAACAAACATAATTGTGAATAAAGGATAAACAATAATCATCGACATAAAAGTTTCAGAAAAAAATATAGGGAGATAATGATCCTTCAAAGATTATTTGGTTCATTCCTCTCTGAAATCAGGAAATGAATCTCGTAAAGGATTTCCTAGAGGAATAAATTTCCTCGATAGGTCCTTGCATTAAGCCCGTCGGTGATAGTCTAAGGCGAGGAACTCACCTTTTTGCGAGGAATTAGTTCTCTCTAATTACGTTTGTTTTATTGATGGATGTGTTGTGAAATAAATTATAGGGAGAGAAATAACGGAAGAGGGGATACGTGTGTTTTACCCTTGAAATTGTGTCTATTCATATTAATTTATAAAGTATTATTCATAATTTCGTAGATGACGAATTCAATAACAAATTAAGCTGTTTACTGCGTGGTTTAACTGAACTCCTTATTCTTTTAGTATAAAAATATTGACGTACTAAAAAAATTCATAATATAGCTTTTTTTCTTTCTTAATATTTTGCTTTATTCATCACATGTATGGTTTTGGTGTATCTAGTAGGGGTGGTTCGGTATGGGATCCCATACCGAAACCCTTGTCCCGATTCCCAAACCGAAATTTTCGGGAATCCCAATTTCAATACCAATCCCAAACCAAATTTTCGGGAATCCCAATTTTCGGGAATCCCGAAATAGTTTCGGGATTTCGGGACAAATCGGGAATCCCGAAATGGTTTTGGGCTTTTGGACTAAAATTTGACATATTATGCTTTAGGGCTAAAATTCAACCTTTTATACTGAAAAATTGACATATAGCCAGGCCCAATCTGCCAAATCAACAGTACATGTACATTACATCTCAGATTTAATTCATATAGGATGTTTATACAGTCATTCATAACGGTAAATATAGAGAAGCTGGACAAGGCTAGAAAGGAGATGAATCCTACTCGGTTGAGGCAAACAGAATTACCTTGTCCTTGATGTCCTTGTAGCATTGGTTTGTACACCTTTTCTGTTAACAATAACACACCAACAAAACAACATTTGAAATATCATCAGTAATGTTGTCTGCCTAATACCCCAAGTAATTCTCATAAAAAGACAAAAAAAATTATCTTGCTTAAACTTTGATCAACATTGGTAAATATGGGTCGCTAATGTGACATCCATTTTATTAATAATAGCTTCCTACTAGAAGAGAATAACCTCCACATATGCTAAGAACCGTCCAGTTCACAACAAAAAAAAGGTAAGGAAGAATGGACTCTTTCACTCAATCCTTGAACTGGTTAGACATGAATGAATAGATGGACGACATAGATTAATTTGAAACAATCCAACGATTCAAATTAACCCTAACTATAATTAAAAAAATAACATATATTATTATCTATGTAAATAAATAAATATATATATGTATATATAATAATAATTAAAAATATATTTTTTCGGTTCGGTATGGGAATACCGAAATATTGGAAAGACAATCCCGATTCCCATACCGAAATTTCGGTATTTTTTCGGTATGGGAATACCGAAATTTTGGGAAAATCGGTTTGGGACATTTTTGGTTTGGGATCGGTATTTTTTTGGTTTGGTTTGGGAATTTTGGGAATTTTTTCCACCCCTAGTATCTAGTGCCACAAAAATCAAGTTTTTAAGAACATTTAAAGTATTTTTTTCTCGTAAAACAACATCCTTTCTTGAAGTCCAAAACATATAGATCGAGGGCACAACCAGATCAACTAAGAACTTGACAATAATTAATCTATCATCATTCAGAGCACATACTCAAATTAATGTATGCACGCAAATCGATCGAGTTCAACTTGACTATCCGAGGACTTGAAATCCTGTAGGTCAGATACAAAGAATTAATCCATTTGTGAGTTAGAGACATATATATAGTATATGAATCCAGAAATTATAAATCGAGGACTTTTATTCTGTAATCTATAGTATAATTAATTAGCTGCGAAAGGTATGGAGAAGAAGGTAAATCCCACCTTGTTTTGTTTTCTGGTGAAAGCTGGCTAGCTGGTTCATCTGCAACTAACTAGGTAATCAGTGAGATTGATGCACCAGGACTACTTAAAAGAACACCTTCTACCTGGTACTCTTGGGTTTGAATATATATCCGGAACACAGAAAACTCATTTTTTCTTTTGACGGTCTACAATCATCTATTATTGTATCGGCTTTTAGCAATCATGGTTCTTGTGGGTGATTGCACGGTAGCTATGACGTGTATATAACGTGTAAAGGACGACAACATTAAATATTAGATATTTCGTTGGATTTCCAACCGGAAAAACAATTGCTACTTTTTTTGCAGCTCTACGTGGCAAAATTTGGACCATCCAGCAGTAATAAATTTGAAATCAACGGGAAAGATTAATTCAACAGTAAAAAAAATCTAAATAACTCAAAAATGTTAAAAATATCAAAAGGTCACACTTGAATAAATTTACTAAATTCACACTTAAACAACACATTTACAAATTAATACATTTAAACTTAAACTAAGTTGAAAGTGACACGTGGAGGATAAGACCAAAAAAATATAATAAAATAAATTAGAAATTAGGTTTTCATTCATTTTTTTTTAACTCCGAAACTTTTTTTTTTAAATTTTTAATTAATGTCTCTTGGTTTTAATAAACATCATTAATTATTTCAATAATAAAATATTTTACATATCAAGATAATTATTTTTTCTTTTCAAATTATTCATTTAGTGTTAGAAATGTTACATTTGATATATTTATATTTATGGTTAAATTTTGTATCATATATTTTTATGTTTAATTTGCAACCCTTTTCTTAAATTGTGCCAATTTTCTATTCAGTTTTAGTTTGTAAACATATATTAGTTTCTTTTTGTGTCCATATTCTTCAAATACTTTTATTTGTACTCATATTTTTTGACCTTTTATTTGTACAGATAGTTTATTAATAATGTACCCATTTGTCAAATCCGGGCCCGGGCCGCCACCACATTTCGGGCTCGACTCCACCGTAGCACGATATTGTCCTCTTTGAAACCCGACCACGCCCTCACAGTTTTGTTTCTGGAAACTCACAAGCAACTTCCCAAGAGGTCACCCATCCTGGGATTGCTCTCGCCCAAACTCGCTTAACTTTGGAGTTCCTGCGGAACCCGAAGCCAGTGAGCTCCCAAAAGGCCTCGTGCTAGGTTGAGATAGGAATATACATATAAGGATTACTGGATCTTCTCCTATAGGCGATGTAGGATGTTAGTAATGACAAATCATAGGTTTTATTTAAGCATAATTTCTTTTAATATTTTCAACAAATTATGAATTTTATTTAAAATCTCATTAATATAAATAACTACAAATATCATATTTTAATTTATAACTTACATAGAAATGCATTATTGCATTAATTACAGGGACTTCAATAAAAAAAAACCCAAAAACCATTAAGATTTCAATCAAAGAACGTTGATAAATAGGAACCGCATCCAAAATCACCCTAAAATACAATAAAATATATATTTATGAATAGTAATCGGCTTTTCATTGGACTTGCTCTTCTTATTATCTTTCAAGCTAGCCTCCGTGGATAACCTTCCTTTTTGAGTGCTGACTTAATAATTTTTTTTCTTTCAGTCACGGTAAGCAATTGTAAGATTAATTTTTGTGTAAGGTTTAAGTTTTGAAGTTTCATTGCCTTACTGGAGGTATGATGCGTATTTGGATGCCAATTTTTTTTTTTTTTATGTTGTAGACATTCTATGTTTTTGCATACAGAAATTGGTGTTTCAGTGTTCTGTTTGAGACTACCTATCTATTAGATAGATAGGGTATATGTGTATTTTTCATTGAAATGGTCTAATGGTCAACTTCTTTTGAGAACAAGCCATGCAAGAGTTATCATTTCATATAGAAATATGTACGTTCAATAATTGATGCCCATTTGAGTTGGTAATGGTCATAAGCTACATAGTGGATCCTCGATGACCCAAAAGGTCATGCCAAAATTTGTAAATTTTTAAATCAATGAACTTATGGTTCATGACATAATGTGTTTCAATTGCCCTTATGGGTGTTATTGAAGGTAATGCATAGATATTCCACATTATTTGAATCAATCATTCATGGATGCGTCAACAAATGAAGATTATGGCTTTCGCCTGATCTTGGGAGGATGCAATGTTTCCTTCTTTGGCAGTGTTCTTAAGATTTCATGCTTCAAAATGGATCTTGGCATCTATAACTCAGGTAAGGTAGTTTTTTCTAGTGATGTCAAGGGCGACAAAATCAAGTCTTGCCAAATTCATAGTTTTCTTTTTTGAAATAAGAATGAGATGTGTAAGAACTTGCAATAATATGGATTCTGGAGGGGTTCTCAATTTTTTTTCATTTTAGGCCAAAATGATAAGCACTCGAACTTCAAATTCGAGGTTAACATAAATTAAGACATTAATTAAAAATTGTTAGGTAGTTAATAAAGAGGGCGATTGTACTGCACCATTCTCAAGTTAGCAGTAAAATTAAATATAAATAATGAATCAGTAGTCAGGATGAGCGATTATACCGAGCCATTCAAATTAATAGTAAAATTAAATATGTAGTGCATAATCAGCGTTTATACAGCACCACCTTCAACATCATAATGTAGTAAAATTAGCATAAAAAAGAACTGGAGTACTAGCAGGTGTTACACCAAATAAGAAATAAAAAATATAAGTGACTATTAACATGAGGATTAGGATAAAGTATGGTAGGAACCAAGGTCTAAAATATTCATAATATCTCGATATCTCCATCGAAATTTCCGTGTTTTTGGACTACCGATATTTCCGATGTCATTGATATTTCCATCGAAATTTTCGTGTTTTTAAAATTTCTGAATTCTTTATATATAAATGATTATAGTTTTGTGAAAATATGCGAAAATATTTGAACCCCTCCCATTATACTAATTCATTATATATAAATGATTATAGTGTGTTTAAACTTTTTTCATTAATTACTACATATTTTCTACACTCACAATATTTGTCAGCTCGCTATATAATCAACTTAAATCAGTTAAATCCATCATGCAATGCATTTCCTTCCAATTTTTTGTGATAAACTAATCGATAATTGACTAAATAAACATCCTACAAAGTTTCAATAAAAATTTATAAGTTCTTTTTACAATTTCTGTGGTTTTTATTCAATTTTTATCGATATTGATAATATTCCAATATTTCCATCAAAAGTTTCGTATTTTTAAACTACCGATATTTCCGATATCATCGATATTTTAGATCTTGGTAGGAACAGATCTTTATTGTGGTGGTGAGGGATCACTAAGCATTGTGAGGAAGGTAAGGAAGAGAAACAATAAAATTCTTATTGGAAACATTTTGCAGTGAGGAAATGAAAACTGGTTAAGGGCTGATAATGTATTGTATATACGCAAAAAAGAGAAAACCTTTTGATCGAAGTGGAACCAAATCAATTTATTACTCTTTGTTTGTTTGTTTGTTTTTTGTATTCTTGATATTTAGTTGTGTGTACAATGATATGAACGTAGGTTTTTCATCCTATGGAAAAATGTAGCAAACTATTTATTTTACACAAAATTTTAGTAATAATATAGTTAAAATTCGTCTTTGGCGATAATCGTATCTAAGATCTCTCCCTTGCAATAGGTTTTTCATCCTATGGAAAAATGTAGCAAATTATTTATTTTACACAAAATTTTAGTAATAATGTGGTTAAAATTCGTCTTTGGCTATAATTGTATCTAAGATCTCTCCCTTGCAAGTGAAAATGAATAGCACTATACATTAGTACTAACTATTAAGTGATAGATTTTGTCTTTCTTGAATTTAAAATCTCCACGTGGGCCATCTAACCTTTACAACAAATTCTATATTTTTGCTAACTAATTTTTTTATTTAATTTTTTTGATATAGAAAAATACTGAAAATAGCTTCTCAAACTGTGTTTTCAACCAAAAATATTTAACCAACTTTGTTTTAATTGTAATAATGAATTACTATAATTTAAGAGAGGGAAGAGTTTTAAACCCATAACGCATGAATAAAAACTCAACATGTTAGGTCATCTTCAATTGAACCGGCCATAGGGCCATAGGCTTAATGATAGCTCTTTTTGACACAAATTTCATCTCCGATGGAGGTATAGGCCATATGGTCAACGGGCTAGACATCCTTAGCCAGCCAATCAGCCATCCCGTTCAATTAGGCCCAACTGTTTTTTTTTTAAGACGAAATTTAAAAAATAAAAAAGAAAATTGACATTTCTACACAATTTCTTACATCATTTTCACCCTTCCATACTACCTTACCTCATTTTATTTCAATTTTTCACATTCTATTCACCTCAAACACTATTTTCGTAAACACCCCGCTCTTACCTCTTCCAATAATCTTTCCTTTAATTTTTTCAATAATTTTCAAATGGCCACATCTTTAAGTGACACTCAAAATATGTTTAAAAATCTTATTTGAATATGACAGTTTAATTCAGTTAACCAATAAAATTAAAGAACAAATTTAAAATAATAAATTATTGAGGGTGCTAAAAAATAGGAGATGAGATGATATATAAATATGGTTTGACTCTATTTATTAAAAAATAATTTCTTACAAAGCTATAATCTAAATGGGGCCTAAGTATAGCCTCATCGATTAGAGATGACATTATCTTCTAGAATATTAACCACATGCATACAAATTCATTAAAAGCTTTTATTTTTTTTCAGTCATCTTCTCTACTCCGCAACTTTGAGTCATCACCCAGCAGCACCTTGTTTACTCCATCTTTGGTCTATCATAATCCTTGGAGTTTTTCTGGATAAACACCAGCAAAACTCTAAATTCACTCAATTGGTAATTTTCGGACTGTAAATTCCAATAATATCCTTCAATTAAAAAAAATTAAAACGAAACTAAAAGCTTTTCTTCTCGACCAGGCCCTCCCAGCGTTGCCTCTGGCTTATCCTGACATTTTATTGCAAGCCTTCCCCGACAAACATCTTTCATTATTCTTCTTTACAACCCTTCGTGTATTGGTCAATAATACAAAACACATTACAAATGATCTCCTATTTAAATTCCACCTCCCAGATTTGATTCCATCCCACCACTAATTTTAATATTTTACTATATTTATTGGACATAAAATCAATAGCCTTAAACATTTTGAATACAAAAAAAAAAAAAATCTCTTAGCATTAAACCTGTTCATTTTTAACTAAAAAAAAGTCTTCTCTGATCTTTCTTTCACAGTGCAACCCAGGAGCAGCAGTCCAAGACTAGAGCTATTCTTCTCCCCATTTCTTGAAATTTCATATCTATTTTCATATATAATTCAAACTAATTAAACAAAAAACAATATTATTTGTAAAATCTATCTTCACTTTCTATAATTTTTTTATTGTTTCTCGTTTATCTTATCTCTTACTTAAGTTTTAGAGTTTGGACTTTTTGATCAAGTCTTCTTATTAAATTTAACAGTATGGTTAATGAGGTTATCATGGAACGGTTTCAAAATATAAAAATTTATGAGAGACAGTTATGATTATTAAAATATAAAATATTATATTTGGTATGTGTTAGAGTAAATTGTACGAATGGTCCATCAACTTTAATCAAATTGGAGCAATGGTCCCTCAACTAAAAATCCATTACCATTGGTCCCTCAACTTATTAAAATGTGTAACTATAGTCATTTTGATCAATTTTGTCAAAATTTTGTCAAAATAAGCTATGTTGGAATGACCTCTATACAATTAGGGTCCCAAAACTCATCAAAGTGTATAATTATGGTTCTTTTCGTCAACTATGTCAAATTTTTTGTCAAAATAAGTTATATTGGAAGGACCATTGCTACAATTAGGTTAAAGTTAAGGGACCATTTCTCCAGTTGAATTAAAGTTCAGGGACCAATGGTAATGAATTTTTAGTTGAGGGACCATAGTTGCACATTTTGATAAGTTGAGGGACCAATGGTAATGAATTTTTAGTTGATGGACCATTTCTACAATTGAGTTAAAGTTAAGGGACCATATCTACAATTTACTCTGTGTTATTATGATATTTTGATTTGTGGTTTTGTGTTACTTGTCATCTTTTTGCATTTGTAAAAGACCTATTTTTATATGAAATCCTGACTCTGTCATTATTTCTGCACCCATCAGTTCGTCTACCATATTGGGATTGCAAAGGAAGAATCAAAACGAAATTGATTTGGGATGTGGTGGTAGAAGAGAAGAAGGCTAGTGGTGGCGCAATTGGCCACGGTGGAGAAGGGTGTATGCCGTCGTGGTGGGTGTTTTTGAGATTGTATTTTCTTTTCGGTTTATAAATTGTTCATTGATGGGTAAATATTGAATTTTTTGGGTTCCAACATATTTATTGGGATGAACTTAAATGAGATGTGGAGTGTAAATAGAAAATCCATATTCCTTATTTGTAATTTTCTTCAATTCTTCATGAATCATGTACACCAAAAATTTCCAACTACCCACAGACGATTTCAAACAACAACAGATCAGCCAAACTGAAACTTCTTTGTCCTCTGTTTTCTGGATTATTTGATTGGAAAGTGGCTTTTTGACTTTCGGTACATTTTTTTTCTGTCTTTATTATTAAAGCTAAACTTTAAGACAGTAAGTGGAGCTTTTTTGGAAAAAGCTTGAATCTTAAACTTTGATGCCCGAAGAAAAATGACGGTACTGCGTGAATCACGAGTTTTATGCAATTAATCAAAAAGTGGTAGACAGGATAATAATTGTTGATAGATATATTCAACCGAATTATGTCAAGCAAGTTTCAAACTTGTACGTACACCACTCAAACATTTCAATCATTTATAGACATGTGTAAAGGAGGACAAAAATATTCGATTGATTAGAGCTTTAAAGCTTAATTTTTAGACAGTGAGTGGAACTTTAAAAAAGAAAAATGTCTTGAACATTGATGCCAAAAGCAAAATGCCAGATAACGCATGAAACACGAATTTGTGCAATGAATAAAAAAGCGGTCGGTAGGAAAATAATTGTTCATAGAGATGACCTTTTTTTAATTTTTAATTTTGGAAACGAGAGATGACCTAATTATGTCAAGCAAGATTTCAATCAAATTTGCATGTTCGTCACTCAAGTTTGTTGCTTATCCTTCGCATGGCCCTTTTTGAGATTGCAGGTGCCATGTGCAAAAATTATAAACAAGCCCTTTTGTTCCAGTACAATGACTTAGGGCTAGTTTGGTATTGCTGTGCTTTGAAAAAAAACTGCTGTGAGAATAAGCGGCTGTGCTGTGAGAATAAGCGGCTGTGAAATAAATCAACTGAGTGTTTGGTAAACATTTTTGTAAAAGTGCTTTTGAAAAAAAAAAACAGTCTGATAGGGGGTCTTTTCATTAAAGGAGCACTGTAGCTCTGTGTGCTTTGAAAAAAAGCCAGTTTTCCAAAGCTACAAATAGCTGCTTCAGCTTTTTCCTTTGATTTCAGCTTATTCTCACAGCAGCTTCCAAAATAAGCCATTTTTTTTTAGTTTACCAAACATCTAAAACTCTTCCAGCTTTTTTTCATGGGTGCTTTTTTTTAAAGCACCTCACTCCCAAACCACCCCTTAGTCCTATTTACACCATCTCACAAAAGTATACTAAAATAGTAAAATATATATCTATATTCAGAGAGCTTAAGGGAGGGATTCCCATTTTTTTTTTTTTTAAATGGAGACACGCTCTCCACCGTTAGATTGACTTTAATGAAATTGTGTGGTTGAGATTAAAACACAGGCCACACAATCTTAACCACACAATTTCATTAAAGTTAAATCCAACGGTGGGGATCGTATTCCCAATTTTTTTTAAAAATGGGGATCGCTCTCCTTAAGCAATTCCTATATATATACAGAGAGCTTAAGGGGAGGGATCCCCCTTTTTTTGAAAAAATGGGGACACGCTCTCCATCGTTGGATTTAACTTTAATGAAATTGTGTGGTTGAGATTGTGTGGCCTGTGTTTTAATCTCAACCACACAATTTCATTAAAGTCAATCTAACGGCGGGGAGCATGTCCCCATTTAAAAAAAAAATGGGAATCACTCCCCTTAAACTCTCCCTATATATATATATATATATATATATATATATATATATATATATATATATATATATATATCATACATGAGTATCATAATTAAAATAAGGTTTCGGATCTGGAACACACATATTTTAGCATACGTTTTTGTAGGGCCTACTCCATAAAATATTACAACAATCCAAATTATTTGTCTTTAATATATATATATATATATATCATACATCAGTATCATAATTAAAATAAGGTTTCGGATCTGGAACACACATATTTTAGCATACGTTTTTGTAGGGCCTACTCCATAAAATATTACAACAATCCAAATTATTTGTCTTTTAGCTCTTCTCTCAAAGATCATGTCTACAAAAAAAAACCTGAATTCGAAGCCATATGAACGTTGCGATAAATGATATACTAAAATACTAAAATATTAATTATTTGTCTTCCATTTTCTTCATTACAAATGAATGTCTTAATAGTTTATTTGTCTAATTTTGTAAGAACGATCTATAAATGATATACTAAAATATTAATGGTTTAGATATTTGAATACATTACGAAGTGGACCCATAAAATAGTGTCAAAATATGTATAAAAAATGTGTGTCCCCAAGCCACAAGCAGGAGAGCTTTGAGCAGTCGTTGTCAGTTGCTTGGACCTTCAAGGATGCTGAGCTACGCGTGAGAATATTTGAGAGCCCTAAGTATTCAATGAGGGTAATCTTGTCTTTTTTAAGAAAAAGTCCAAGTGTCGCCTCTAGAATTTTTGGGATTATCTTTTGCTCCATAAATGCCTCCACACCTGCTAGGTTGCAAGCATGAAAAGGTAGTATGACACACCCTAATCCCGATATCCCCACATACCAAGGTAGGCACGTGCTGGCCAACACCTGAGGGTGATGAAGCCATTTTAAATATGCTTACCAATAAAAGATGTGATAATAGAATGGAATATATCAAAGTAAGAACGTGTTCAGAGCATACAATTAACTAAGAATAATATGAAACAATGACCATGAAAAGATACGAACGAGGAAATAATACCTAAATTGAGAAGACTTGAGGATACTTATGTTGTAGACTCCAGACACCGGAATCATGTGCCTCGAATCCTAACTCCTGAGGGGCACAAAAACAGAAAAGGTGAGTGGACCAATTCTATAATAATAGTACTAGGAAAAACCATTTCCTTTATGAACATAATAAACCCATGTTTTGAAAACATATATAATATTACATAGTAGATTTTCTAAAATCCTAGCATGCCATAAAAACATTTGTAAAACAAATGTCTCGTATGATGTGTGTGGATGTGCCATATAATAACCCACTAGATACGTACCAAAAACATATCTCGAAATCTCAAGTTAAATCACCAAAGCTCAAGGGTTTAAAATCTCATTTCATAAATCCTTAATATAAATCATATTCGAAAGCTATTGAGATCAATAATTCGTAAATCCAATAAATCATATTCTAAAGCCATAGAATTTGATATATTCAAAATATATAGAAATCCATATATGTAAAATCAATAATTCATAAATCCATAAATAAATCATAATTATTCCGTAAAAGTTATTTTAATAAATTATAAGTATGCAACTCCATAAAACATATTATAAATCATATTCTATGCATGAAATATGAGATGCATGCTAGGCAAGTATTTTATAAAAGCATATAAGTTAGAAAGGGGTCTACTCACTTGTTTTTCCATTGCCCGAAGCAACTCGAACTATCAAGGATGTAATCATTTCCCGCTAACGCGCCCAAACACAATTAGGGACCTTTTAATAAAACTATACTAAAATGTTATAATTTCGGAAAACAGATGGCGGATTCGAATTCAGCACGTCGTGGAACCTTGAGTTTTTCCTCCACGTACCGCCGCCCCGACTCGCCAGAAAATCCAACAACTCCAAAAATTCTCAAATTTTACAGGAATAAAAATCTCGATGAGAGAAACAACTTTAATACCTAAGTCCAAGGCCAATTTCGCCGGAAAAAGCCCCAATTTCACTAAAACCCTCAGAAACCCTAGATTTTAGTGTGCTTTGATTCGACCTCCAAACTCACTCTAACGCCTCAAAAAAAAAACCCTTAGGCTTTATTCCTGGACTGAAGAGGAGTCCAATGGTGGTGGTGGTTGCAGGGTTTACCTTCATAAATGGTGGATTTCCGCAGATCTTCCCCATGGTGCCGCCGGTGCTATCCCACGAAACCAAGACAAAATCTTGTCAAATTTGTGTGGAATTTCAAAGAGGGAAGGCTGTTGAGAAGTTCCCAAGTGATAACTCGGCGTAAATTGCCAGAATTGTGCCCAAAAGACCATCGGAACCCATCGGGTTCCATTGTTCCACGGGTCGAGTCGCAAGGATCCGGTGAGGGATCCAGGATCCCGTGCTTCTCGCTCTCTCATTTCCCCTCCTTTTTTCTCTCCCTTATTGGTTAATCACTATTTCTTTTTTCTGAATGGGCATCCCGCCCTTCCTTTCTTTCCTTTATCTCTCATCTCCACTACCCATCTTTTCTTCCCCTTAATCTGGGCCACACACGTGGCTTTCCAAATTTTGCTCCAAAAATCTAGAGCATTCTAGAAAATAATAAATTTACAATTTTTCCCTCAACTTCATTTGTTATAATTCCAAATTATGTTTCGTTTGCGCCCACACGCTTGTTTCGATGAGTACTACGAGAATACGTCAAGAAAATGAATCTTACGTGACACAACAAAGCGGTCAACTTAAGTCAATGTATTTACCTCGAAGGGCATTTTTGTAATTTCACTATTAAAATTTTGAAAATCATAATTTTTTGGGGACAGGTTGTTACATAGTAGGTGTAGAAATCCCAAGCTGCTTAGATGTTGAGACAGTTGTTTCCCAACTTGATGTAGATAGCCCTTGTTTTAGAAATAGTTTTCAAAGGAAAGGGAAATCAATTGCCACCAAAACTTATTTAAGCTTATCTTAAGCAAAGTGGTAAATAAATTTGGAGAATAATTTTTTTCCCAACAAGAAAGAGAGAAAAGCCAAAATATATTATAAGCCCCTCCCTTAGTTTTCTTCTTTGCTTGCTCTTGCCAAGAGTTGATTGTCATCGTTGTTTTTCTTCGCGCCGCATCAAAGTAAAAAAAAAATTAATTTTCTACAGATTTAAGGCCTAATGGAGTGGCTCGATGGGGGTTGACGATGATGTCGGGCCTGCTGTGCAGGTAGGCAGCTTGGGGAGCTGTTGCAGGTGGTGCAGCAAGGTTGACTGTGGTAGGCCAAGAGTTAGCTCAGCTCGGGCCAAGAAGCTAGCATCGTGAGCTTGGCTTGGCATACGATTAGCATGGCCAGGAACCGCATGGCTAGGGCATGACTTGGGCACAAGACATTGTGCTGGCGGGGTGGGCTCGGGCCCATGTCGCTGAGGAAAGATAGATATGGGCCAAGGCACTCCGCCTTTGTGTCTTCAAGATTGGTCTTCCAAAAAAGTGGGCTACTTTAAGGCTGTTCACGTCAAGATTAATTCCGATGAGTTGTTTTGAAATTTCCTTGAGACATACAATTATGCGATTCCATCAGGAGTTCGCGTTAAACGGGTGAAGGATTAGAGTAGCAGTGAGTTGCGTAGTGAAGTCTCCAAAGTTAGAAAGAAAGCCATCAAATTCCACCTGTATTACTTCGTGCTGCATGCCGTGCCTTTTCAAAGAAGTGATTTGCTAATAAGTGTGTGCTTGCTCAGTGTTCCCCCAATGCAGTTCGCGTAATCGTGGGGTTCTCGAACTTGAGCATGTTCTTTGACCTGGGATTGATCGTCAACGAATTCTTGTACTTCTTCGAGATTGGCCTGTAGACATGTAAATTTTGTTGCATATAAATGATGCATTACAAAGCTCCATGTGGCATATAACTCCTCACAAATAGACAAGTCATCAATGATATATGGCACAAATCAAGCAAAGGATGTATAAAACATTCCCAAAATTTGGCAAATGAGAGAAATCTCCTTTAAATTCGGCAAAAGGGTTCAAATTGATCCTAAAACCGGAAAGAAAGCTAAAACATCTTCATAAAACAAGCAAGAATTGATGATTGCTCACCAAATAGGCAACAAGGCTTATAAATTTTGGCCAATATGAGGAAAAGTAGTTGAAATTAAGATACAAAACATGTTTAAATTGTCCCATGAACAAATCAAGACACAAATCAAAGCTAAATCCACCCAAGGGCAAGTTTTGAGAAGTCTATAAATACAAAGTCCTCAGACAAGCATAAGGGTCTACAAATTCTACATTAAGGCTGAAATTCTCCCATTAAGGAGAACCATTGCCAAATCTTTGAAGACTAATACGCCACCAAAGCTCTCTTTGAAGAACATTTAACCAAAACTAAAGCTTTCTTTTGACCAAAGCTGAAGGACTCTATTGAAGAATCAACAAGCACTTGTGCCGATTCCTTCAAGACTTTGTTACTCAAAACTTATAACGTCATTCGTTTCAAGATCAAGTCACCAAGACCCTTAAATCAACGAAATCCTACATCAACGTCACATTTGTTGTAGCCCTAAGACAGGTGAAAACTATCTACGCATTGTTTCAAGCTCAAAACTTGAAGTATGTTTAACTATTCGTCCAAAATCAAGTCATTGCGACCTTTGGATCAACAACTTGCGCATCTACATTAAATTTGAAGGCTGAATCAGAGGAAAAGTTGTAAACAGAGATTGTAACCCTACAAATTCAAATCAATATAAATCTACTTTTTACATGTGTTCTTGTTTCATTCGTTACAAAATTTTCATGTTTACATGGCCATAAGGATAGCATGGGGTAGCTGAGGTCTCGTCATAGGTTATTATACTCTTCGAGCAAAGGTGAACATGAGTTGGCGAATGACACCTTGGAGATCAGCAGAGAGTGGGAGTCCGACTCGTTGCCTGAGATATGTATTCCAATTGAATTTATTAGTGGTAAGTGAGCTGCTTCATTTTTGGTCTCTTTGGCATTCATGTTGAGCTGCTCTTAATTTCAAGTTTATTGATCGTCTTCCTTACTTTGTGTAGATTCAGAATTTGGCTCAACTCTAAGAACTATGATGGATATGAAGAAGGTGCACATCTCCTTAGACATTCCTACTGAGTACCGTGAGTGGCGTTTGCTGCTTAATCATCTTAGTTGGGAGAAATATGGATTGCCACTGAAGGAAGAGATTAAGCGAATTAAGGAAGATGCGTTTGGTCGTTCGATAGTCATCGTGGAGCCTGATGCTAGTGAAGGTGGAAAGAAGAAATCTTCATCACTTGCTTGAGAGCCACCGATTGAGAATAAGCCAAAGGCTTTCTCTGCCGTCTATGGGAGTTTGTCTGCTACTGAAAAACTTATCATTGATCTGACTTATCCTAAGAGGATGAAATAGACTATTGAGTCTGAGCCTACGAAGCGTCTGACTGGAGCTAAGTCTGGATCAGCTTCTGAAGGGCTCGCTGTTATGAAGAGCGGAAATGTGGATTCTACTACAGAGATGGCGCCTAGGCCTACTCATTCTTATGTAGCTGTGACTAATCGACCTACTGAGAAAGATAAAACTGCTCTTATGTGCAGTTGTGAGAAGCTCACTAATTCTGTTTCTAAAGAGTTCCTAGAGAGATTTATGGGCTATTGAAGGTTGACCTACTTGAAAACCTTGATGCTTAGGCCAAGTTTATTGACAGCTTTGTGAGGCATGTGCTAGCTTGAGAAGGGTTTTCTACTCACTATTATGTAGAATACTTTGATCTTGGCTGCTAAGTTGATGCGTCTTAACTAAGATGCGGTTGAGGTAGCAAAAGAAGTCGAGCCAGCGATGGTAGTTGAAGATTGTTTTGCCGCAAAAAAGATTAAAAAATTAAGAGTTTGAGCTCGCTGATTTGAGGAGGTCCGATGATGTCTCTGTCCCTACTTCTGTGGAGCTGAAAACAATTTGTTGGGAAGTTGAAGATTTGAAGTTCAAACTTATGCTGCTCAAGTTTTGTTTTAGGGGTGGGTTCGATTCCATTCGGTTTGGTTTTTTGCCAAAACTGAAAACCGAACTGAAATTACTATTTGGTTCGGTTTTCTATCGATTTGTGTTCAGTTCGGTTTGTATTCAGTTTGATTTTTCTCGGTTCGATTTCGACCCGGTTCGGTTTTTCTCTTTTCTTTTCTTTTTTGAAATTTTGATTTTTCTTTCAATTGAGCTTGCTGCAGAGAGCAGTGCAACAATGGTCCAAACAATCACAGAAAGCAAACATTCAAACAACCACAGAGAGTAAACATTCAAACCAAACCTCTAAAACTGTATAAGTAGAACAGAAAATTAAACGAGAGTATGGGATCACCGCTGGGCATAAACACCTTGTTCCTCACCTGCTATGTGCACCAATTTTTAATTCAATTTTAACCCCAAAAATAATTGACAATCAACAGAATGTCATAGCTGGAAAAATTGGAAATTTTCTAGTTAATATTCAAACTTAATTCCATAGCTAAACAACAACAAAAAGTAAATGAAATTATCATCAGTTTCATGGCGAGAAAAGATTGGGGTCGCCTCTAATTAATCAAATCTTGAGTTTCATTTGATACATGAATTCTAATCCAACAATTCTGATTCTAAACAAAATTACTTGGTGGTGTAAATGTACCTTTTTCAAATCATTCCCAACATTGGGAAATTCGATGAACAATTCTCGTAAAACGGGTTGCGGATCGAGCCGACTCCGGCCTGGCTCTTAATTGTCAGCACTCCTCCCAGAATTGAACTCATCGCCGTCATCAACCCATAAAACTTCTTCTTCTTCTTTGATTTCCTTCTCTTCGTCTCTCACTTGCTTCTCCGTTTCTCTCTCTGTTCCTTTCTCTTCTCTAACCACCGTCGTCTTTTTTGCGGCGGTGCTTTTTCGAAGAGTGCTCGGATTCCTCGGAGCTGACGAAGGCAATGAATATGAATCGTCGTCGGTTGAGTCCTTAAATTGCTTCATTTTCTTGCTTTTGCTTTTGCTTCCCATTCTGATTTGGATTAAGGATTGGGGATTTGGGGTTTGCGATCAGAAATGCAGAAGTAATAATCGATTGAATTTCAGGGAATCTCAGGGATTGGGGCCCACTTGTCCTTGAACAAAAAGCTGGACGACCTGAGAACTTTCTAGCACGACTCGAGAAGCTTCTCAGAGACATCGAAGCCGAAGGCATCGAGCTCAAAGCCAGAAAAGAAGAGGATCTGGAGGGGGCAGCGCCGTCGAGAAAGTGGAAGACGCAGATGCGGATGGATGAGTGGTAGGCCCACTCGGTCTCAGTCACAGAAAGCTGGAAATCAGAGCAACAGTGCAGAAAAGAAGAAAATAGTAAGAGAATTCAAAAGGAAAATAGGCAGATTTCATTCATTCCTCATTTTTCAGGTTACAATGATCTATTTAAATACAATATGCAAGGGAACCCTAGCAACAAGGCTGGGCTTTGAGTGATCTTGGCTAAGGGCTAACAAACACGGGCTGGAAGAGAGCTAGCTAAAGGCCCAAGACAGATGGTCCTAACAACTCCCCCCCCCCCGCTTGAGAGGAGACCTGTCCTCAGGTCTGAAAATCAGGAAAACGTGTAATGATATCATCAGCCTCTTCCCAGGTAGCGTCTTCCGTTGGTAGGCCGGCCCATTTGATTAACCACTTAGTTACTGGTTTGTTCTTTTTCTTGAAGACGCCTCTGTCCAAGATGGTGTCTGGTTGCCATTTGAAGAATCCCGTGGAGTCCATCGGTGGAAGGGTGGGGTTGGTGGTGACCGCTGCACCCACCGTCTTTTTTAGCAGGGAGACATGAAAAACAGGGTGGATTTTTGAATATTGTGGAAGGTGGAGACGATAGGCCACAGAGCCAATTCGTTCTGTAATCTGGAATGGACCATAAAACTTAGGCGCCAGTTTGTTGGAATGGCGCATGGCGACAAAGTGTTGTCTATAGGGTTGCAGCTTGAGAAACACCCAATCACCAACCGTAAACTCTCGTTCAGTCCGACCTTTATCATGGATTTGTTTCATTCTATTCTGAGCCAGCTGAAGGTTGTTCCGTAAAAGACGAAGCAGCTGGTCTCGGTCTTGTAGGGCAGCATCGACGGACTGAACGGTTGTTGTACCAGGAAGATAAGTGTGGACAGATGGAGGGGTAACCCCGTACAAAGCTTGAAAGGGAGACATCTTGATGGCTGATTGGTAGGTGGTATTATACCACCATTCGACCCATGGCAGGAGGGAGGACCACTTGCGTGGTTTATCTGCATAAAAACATCGGAGATAGTGCTCCAGAGTGCGATTGAGGACTTCCGTTTGGCCATCCGATTGGGGGTGGTAGGCCGAGCTATAGCAGAGCTTGCTACCTTGGTGTTTAAAAAATTCCTTCCAGAAGTTGCTGAGGAATGTTGGATCACGGTCAGACACTATGGATTTGGGCATGCCATGTAAACGGAAAATCTCCTTAATGAAAGTGTCTGCGATCGTGGCTGAAGTATATGGATGTTTGATGGGGAGGAAGTGACCATATTTGGTAAGACGATCGACCACAACCAAGATTACTGTGTAACCATTGGAAGAAGGTAAACCCTCGACAAAATCAAGTGCAATATCTTGCCAAATGCCATTGGGGATTGGTAAGGGCTGCAAGAGGCCCGGGAGGTGGACGGTTTCATGATTTTGGCGTTGGCATTTGGTGCAGTGAGCAACAAATCGCTTGACATCTCGTCGGATGCCGGGCCACATAAAGCTGTGTTTGATTCGGTGATAGGTGCGAAGGAACCCGGAGTGGCCACCCTGTAGTGAAGAATGAAGTTCTTCGAGGATTGTAGAACGCCAATGAGATGTAGAAGGAACGTAAATACCGCGCTTGTAGTGTAAGACGCCATTGTGGAGGGAAAAACCTTGAACAATTGCATCTGGTGAAGACAATAATGCAGGCCATACAATTGAAAGGGAAGGATCCGTGGAATATGCTTGTTGAAAGGCAGTGGTACAGTCCAATATGGGAGAGGAGAGGCCTATCAGCTGCAGTGGTTCGGCTTGGCGAGAAAGAGAATCAGGAGCACCATTTTGAGATCTGGGGCGGTACTCAACCGAATAGTTATAGCCCAAAAGTTTGGCGAGCCATTTCTGTTGATGTGGGGTTGTGATTCGTTGCTCGAGAAAGTACTTGATAGGTTTGTGATATGTGACAATCTGGAATTGTTGTCCTAGCAGATATGGTCTCCAATGTTGGACGGCAAACACAATAGCTAGGAGTTCCTTATCATACGTTGAGAGGGCGAGATTGCGGCCTGAAAGAGCTTTGCTAAGGTAAGCAATTGGGTGGCCATCTTGGCACAATACTGCTCCGATGCCGGTGCCAGAGGCGTCAGTTTCCACCACAAATGTCTTTGTAAAATCAGGGAAAGCAAGGACCGGAGTGGATGTGAGGGCCTGTTTGAGTTTCTCAAAAGCACTACAGGAGTCAGGCGTCCAAACGAAGTTGCCTTGCTGCAGCATATTTGTTAATGGTTTGGCGAGCAACCCATAATGCTTGACGAACTTACGATAATAACCTGTTAATCCCAGAAAGCTGCGAAGGCCTTTGACACAAACTGGGCGTGGCCAATTGATGATTGCCTCAATTTTAGATGTATCCACAGAAACACCATGTCCGAAAATGGTGTGGCCCAAATACTCAAGTTGATGTTGGCCAAAGGAACATTTGCTTAGCTTCACTTTCAAGCTGTGGGTTGATAGAATCTGGAAAACCGTCTCTAAATTGGAGAGGTGAGTATTCCAAGATGGGCTATACACAAGAATATCATCAAAAAAGACTAACACAAACTTACATAAGTACGGACGGAAAATGGAATTCATAAGGGCTTGAAAAGTAGAGGGAGCATTGGACAAACCAAAAGGCATTACCAAGAACTCGTAGTGACCGTCGTGGGTACGAAAGGCAGTCTTGGCGATGTCCGCTGTGCACATTCGTATTTGGTGGTAACCGGAGCGGAGGTCGAGTTTGGAGAAGAAGCAAGCACCATGTAATTCGTCCAAAAGCTCATCCACTACTGGGATTGGGAAGCGATCCTTTATTGTAGCAGCGTTGAGAGCTCTATAATCGATGCAAATGCGCCATGATGCATCCTTCTTTTTGACCAAAAGAACAGGGGAGGAGAAAGGGCTGTTGTTGTTCCGAATTACACCGGAGGAGAGAAGTTCTTGCACCTGTTTTTCAATTTCTGCCTTTTGTGAGTGAGGGTATCGATAGGGCCGAACATTGATGGGTGGTGTATCTGGGAGTAACGGGATTGTGTGGTCAACTTGTCTGGGTGGTGGTAGATCAATAGGTAGGGAGAATATGTGGTGGTATTGAGATAACAGGGAAAGAATTTCGGGGTGGGTATTAGATGGTGGGTCAAACGGTGGGGCGGTGGGTAAGTGGGGTCGGTGGGGTAAGGGAGTCGTGGAGGAAGTCAATTGGGTGGAGTGGCACGGGTGGAAAGATGGGTGGGCCGTTTGAAGGCCTTGGAGGGTGTAGGTGTGGCCATGTGATATGAAAAGCATTGTTTTGTTCTGGAAATGCCAACCTATCCATCCTAGGGATTCGAGCCACTCGGCTCCCAACACCAAGTCATATCCAGGTATGGTGAGTAAAAGAAAGAACCCCGCTAGAGTATAATCCTGCAACTTGACAACCACATTATGAACTCGCATAGTCGTGGTGACTTGTTTGTGAGAAGCTGTGGTGAATGGTATGGGAGAAATATGCTCAATTTACAGCCCTAACTGTTTGGCAATATCAACGCACAAAAGGTTACAAGCAGAGCCTGAGTCAATGAGGACCTCGATGGGTGTAGACTGAATAGAGCCACGTAGGCACATAGGTTGACCAAATCCAAGGTGCGGGATCGAGAATAGTTCAAGCATGTGACAAGAGGGAGTAATGGGGTTGTCCTCCGCAGGGGTACAGTCGTGAAATTCTTAGAAATCATCCTGGGAATCATCGTCGGGGGTGGCAAAGTACAATAATACCATCATTGGGTGTTTGCATTTGTGGCCTGGGTTATAAGGCTCGGAGCAATGAAAACATTCTTTATTTCGAATTTTATCTTGGACTTCCGTTGGGTTTAAACGTTTGAAGGGTTGTGGAGTATGAGATGGGGGTTGGGGAGGAATTGTGGGGAGAGGTGAGGTGGGGGAAATGGGTGGTCTCGAGAAGGATGAGGAGTGGAAAGGACGAGAGAGTCGGGAATAACGTTTGGCTTGGTTCTTGGTCTCAAATATTTTGGCGAGCTTTTGGGCGTGGTGGAGAGAGTCGGGTTCGAGTGCTAAGACATCATGACGGAGGTCATCTCGTAAGCCCCAAGGAAAACGTGTTTCAGCTGGTTTTCAGTCCAGTCAATCACCCTACAAGACAGTTTGGTGAACTATGCAATATATTCATCAACAGTGCCTTTTTGTTGAATGTGAGTGAGCTGTGATTCAATGTTAGCACGGTCGCCTCCCCCAAAATGTTGAAGCATAAGGTCGACAAAGAGACTTCAGTTGTCTCTACCATATCGTTGTTCGAAACCACGCATCCAAATCGAGGCATCGGCTCCAAAATTGCAGGCTGCCACCAAAACCCATTGATTTGGGGGAACCTCATAATAGTCCAGGTATCTTTCCGCCATGGCAAGCCAACCATAAGGGTTATCCCTAGTAAAACGGGGTAAGTCCATTTTGATAGGTTTAAAATGGGGGGTGTGGGAAGGAAGGGTGTGTGTGAAAGGGACGGTTGTGGTCAGTGGGTGGATGGAGTTGGGTGGATATATAATAGGAGAGGTAGGGTGGGTGGTCGGAGAAGGTGGGGTGGGTGCGAGGTGGAAAGCGTGGGAGAAGGGTGAGAACGGGATGGATGAGTGTGGAGAGAAATTTGAAGAAGAGGCCTGGTATTGGTGAGAGGACATGGGCCTGGTGGTCATCATAGTAGGGGACGGTGTGGGCCGGGTTAGGGGAAAGGAAGAGGGGAGTGGGGTTAAAACGGGTGGGTGGGAAAGCCCGAAGCCCGTGGTCGGTGGAGGAAAGAGGGACCTGAAAGAGGGTTGGGTGGTAGGCGTAGAGAGACGGGGATGGGTGGGGGTAGTAGAAGGTGGTGCGGGAAAGGGTGGGGTGGTTGTTGATGGTGTTGTGGTTGTCGGAGGAGTTGGAAGAGCGGATTTAAGGGATCTTAGTTCGTCCAATAGTAGGGATTGGAAGGCTGTGAACTGGGAGGTGATGGTTTGTTGAAACGTTACGTTGGAATCTTGCATTTGGTCGAGAGCTTTTTGGAAGGATGTTTGTTGGTTTTCCAAAGCCGAGACGGAATCGGAGATGTCAACAACCTGGTTGCGGAGGTGGTCATTGCGAACGTCCATTGCCGCCGCCACAGCGTCGGGATCGGAACTGGGGGAAGGGGTGGTTTTGCCCATCGAAGGGCTCTAATACCAAATGGTAGGCCCACTCGGTCTCAGTCACAGAAAGCTGGAAATCAGAGCAACAGTGCAGAAAAGAAGAAAATAGTAAGAGAATTCGAAAGGAAAAGAGGCAGATTTCATTCATTCCTCCCTTTTCAGGTTACAATGATCTATTTAAATACAATCTGCAAGGGAACCCTAGCAACAAGGTTGGGCTTTGAGTGATCTTGGCTAAGGGCTAACAAACACGGGCTGGAAGATAGCTAGCTAAAGGCCCAAGACAGATGGTCCTAACAATGAGGGGCGGGCAAAGATGACGATGCTGAAGAGGCTGGAGTGGAAGTGGGCAAATTTGGGGAAAAGGTGGAGTTTGTGGGCTGCTGCGCCAAATGGGAAGTGGGAAAACAGGCGACACAGAGAGATGAGGGTTAGGGACCTAGGTTTAGGTTACACTTTAGGGTGAAAACGGTGCTATTTTAGAATTAAGATTATTAATTAATAAATTAACTTTGGTTCGGTTCGGTTTAGTTTTCGAACCCTAGAAAGTGAAACCGAACCGAACCAAAGTTAATTTATTAATTAATAATCTTAACCGAACCGAACCAACCAGATTTCTTTCGTTCGATTCAGTTCAACAGACTCGGTTTGGTTTTTTTTTTCGGTTCAATTTTTTCGGCCTCGGTTCAGTTTTCGGTCTGGTTTTTTTTCGGCTTTTGGGTTTTTTAACCCACCCCTACTTTGTTGAGGGCTACCCATAAGGATATTAGCCTCTATTTGTTGAAAGTGGTGTGGCTAGAAAGCAGTGAGTTCATCAAACTACTGATAAGTAGTCTTCTTGATTAGACATAAAATTTTGTTACTTTCCTTTCTGTTTTGCTTTATTTGAACTTTGTTGGCATTCAAGCCAATTTATCAATTTGCTCGAAATTTAATAAACTGCTTTCTTCGTTTTACTTCATCTTTATCACTTTTTGTATTTACAAAACTTATACTTTAGGACTGGCAACTGGGCGACCTACTTTAATGGAGCAAATGATCCCACGTCGTCACTTTAGGCTTTAATCTTGGTTTGAATGGTCCATGAACCTTGGTTACTCGAGGAATTGCGAAATTGTTAACTATAAAGCTGGCAGCCAGAAGCGTTGCTTTTGCAAAAGCATACAAGTTTGCGTAGCTTATAATCGTGAGCTTCAGCTTGGCGATTTGCAAACCTTTTAGTCATAAGGTAGTCGGTTAGACGCGTTACTTTTGAATAAGCAGAAGGGTAAGCATAGGCTATAACGGGTGTGAGTTTTGGCTTATTAGATATTTTGTAGAGCTGCTAGCCGTAGGGTGAGTGGTTGGGCGTTTTACTTAAAGTGACATACGAGTCCGCGTAACCACTTTAGGCAAGAGCTTTAGCCTTCCGAGGCGTTGACTTCTCAATCCTTTCACTTGTGTATCCTGCATCACAAGATGTTAAAGATTTATGGGACACAAAATTTGCTAACTAATCACATCATAAGTGTGTAGTCGTATTGAGCATTGATTCAAAAGAATACTTTACACTTTAACCAATTATGTGGGTTGTGTAACAAATATCACAACACTTTAGGAATCAATGTGTGGTAGCCTAACAGGTCGTCTGTTCTTGATAGTATGTAGTAGCATAGTGGGTTGTTTGCTCCCGACAATTTGTAAACGCAACAGGTTGTCTACTCTGAACAGTATGTTGTAGCATTATCAGTTGTCTGCTCCTGGTAGTTTGTAAGAATTCAGCACCTTGTCTGCTCCCGGCAGTTTGTAATAGCACAACAGGTTGTCTGCTCCAAACAATTTATAGTAATCCAACAGGCTGTCTGCTTTGGCAGTTTGTAATAACTCATCAGTTTATTTGCTCCTGACAATTAGTAAAACCAGTCAGCTGCGTAGCATGTCAGCACTCGATAAAGTTTTCATATGAACATAAATATTGTTAATTAGTCACAACAATAATGTGCAGTTGTATGAATTTTTCATGGGCAGAGGTCATACATTTAGCGTCTATTTTGGTAGAGACTCACGTTCATGCAGAATTCCATCCCTCTATTAGTTAAGACTTTGAAGAAAGATCATGATGGCCAATTCTAGGAATAACTGGTTTAGGTTGTCATATGCTTAGTTAAACTAAGACATGTGAACTTATCCATGTATGGATTTCTAGGGTAGCTTACCCTTTCCCAATACGAAAGTAGACCCAAATGGGTGTAGGAGAATTAGTTTACCTTCTTGCACTGAAGTTGTTGTGATTATGCAGTTGAGGCAGAGGTATAGGAGAATTAGTTTACCTTCTTGCACTGAAGTTGTTGTGATTATGCAGTTGAGGCAGACTTGTGAATGATTTCTTAAATCTTCGTCGAAAGTATGAGAAGTGTATTGAACTCTGCTAGAAGGTAGAAATTATAAGATAGCTTGAATGATCCACGGTCAGAGAGGTTTTTTCCGTTGATCTGCTTGAGTCTTTGAACTTGGATAGGCCTAGATGAGTGTGGAATCATCCTTGCAGGCATGGGTGAAAGCTTTTTTCTTAGGAATAAGTCTCCGTGCTAGAAGTGCCATATTTTGGTACTTTTGTTGTAGTTGGAGAGGAATTGCCGCTAATAGGTTGCAACGTGAGTAATAACCTTCTCGCATTCTTTCTTTGCTAGGTTTAGGTCTTTGGCCATCTTCTTTCTGTAATACTCGGGGCTTGGCAGTAGAGTGCTGATATTGAGCACGATGACGTTGGGAGGAATAATCCTCTCCAAACTAAAAGTCAGAAAGAAAGAAGTTTTGCTGGTAGCTTGTCATTTAGTTGTGTGGTGATGCCCATAGAACATTGGGAACCTTGTCTGGCTACTTGTCTTTTATTGTTTGTGGGAAACTTCTTGAGGCAATATAAGATAGTCTTGTTGGATGCATCGTATTGCTTGTTACCTTGGGGGTATCTAGACGTGGACATGTGCCGCTAGATGCATTGCTTCTGGAATAACTTCACCAAGTCTTTGCCTACGAACTATGGGCTGTTGTGGCATATAGGTTTCAAACTAGTAGATGATGTTCTTCCAGAAAAATTTCTCTATGTATGTCTGGGTGGTTACCTTTATGGGTCAACTTTGATCGCATCTAGTGAAGTAGTCGTCTACTACAATGATCATGCTTCTGCCCCAGTAGTAGGCAGTATTAGTCCCACCAGGTTGATCATCTTCTGCATGGATGGCCAAAAGCTCGTATGTGGATGAAGTTCACTGACAGGTAGTGCGGTCACTGACTTGAAGTGTTGGCAGTTGTCGTACTTTTGTATAAGTCCTCAACGTCTTGATGCTTGGTCGGCCAGTAGTGCCCTGTTTAAGAGTTTTGGACGCTAAGGAATAACCTTTGGAGTGATCGTCACAATTGCTTTCATGGATCGGACTTAGGACCTTTAGTTTGTCGGGAGACGTCAGACAACAGATATATGGTATAGTAAAAGATCTTCAAACGAGCACATCGTCTCACATGTAGTAGTGTGCTATCTGTGTTTGGAGCTTTCTAGACTCTAGCCTATCTTTAGGGAGTGTTCCATTGACTAGGTAGTTATTGATAGGATCTCACCAACTCGGGGTTACGTTGATCTTTGCCACCTTTGGTGCTGGTTTTGTGTTTGTGCTCAATTTTCGGTATTGGGCCGCTCCAAGGTCAAGTTGTGAGCAACAGGAATCGGTGCTCGACTGCCGACGTTGGGCTATTTTATGTATCGAATCATCTAAGTAATGAGGACAAGGTATGCCTTCGATCCTTGATGGTTGGAGAAACTCTCTTGCAAGTTGAGCTGATGAGTCATTCGGGTGCTCATCTGCCTCTAGAACACGTTTAAGTTGGGTTGCTACGTTCGTCAGAATATCTGCTAATGATTGTGTGCATCTGAAGGTACGACTTGAGCTTCCGGATTGCAATAACTAGTGTCAAGATCAAGTTTTTAATTTTTGGGTGCATCAAGTAGAGCTATTCAATTGTGGAATACAGGTAGTTCTGGAACCCTGTAGAATGCGCAATACTTCATCTAGCCCAGCTTGGAAGTTTCTCCCTTTGAGAGCGATGGCATTTTGGACCATGGTTCATCCTTGAGTTTGCGGAGAATTTGTTAGATTGGGACTAAGAACTTGGTTCATCTTGAGCATTGAGCCTCATTTCGCTGGGGATAAGTCATTGCGCTTGTTTCCTAGATTACTTTTGCCATTGAGCTGCTTGTTGCTTGCTTTCAATTTGCTTTCTTGCTTCCTACGGCAACTCCTTCGAATACCGTAGGATTCGCCACTGGTCACATTGAGATCCAAGATATGATCAAGATTGGCTTGCCATTGAAGATTGTTGGCATTGCTGTGTTGTCCCTTTTGATGCCCACTCTTGGTATATTCATTTTCTCTTCATTATTTAGCTCACTTCAATATTGATCAATTTCGTCTTCATTACATGGTGTTGTGTTCACAAGTAACTATTGTGTTTTGGCTATTGCAGGAGCTTATGTATTTAAGACAAGTGAACCAGTTCAATGACTTGAAAGTTCAGAAATGTTTCAATGTCTTGCAAAATTTCAGGGCATAAAAAAAAGTAGAACATATTTCATTAGTGATAGTCCTATGATCCCTTTCATATGTGAGTCTATATAAATGACTGTGAGATACCTATATGAATTTGAAACACAACTTTAAATTACATTTTATATATGAACTCCATGATGGTGAACCTTATAAACACGAGTGGATATGTATATCAATCAAAATAACTTCAAACAAATCAAATAAATAAACTACTACTAATCCATACACATTTTTGCTTATTATACAAGATCACATCACCACATCATCTCTAATAAAACATTACATCCCAAGCAAATTTAAGTTTTAACAGCACACCAATATATAACTCGCACACAAATGATCGGAGGCTTCCATGGAGATGGTGATTTTCTGGGCTGTTATTGATCACTCTATACTGATCAACTTTACTTTGTCCAAACTCCTCGCTGGTCAACCGAGCAGGGAAAATTTTCGAACTCGGAACAACTGCTAATCTCCATGTAGCGAAGTGCAGGCATAATTTTTCTCAGGTTCTCCCAATCTTCCTTAAAACTCAGCGACTCCAAACACAAACCCTCAACATTTTTCCACTTGGACCCATCACTGGCCAGTCTCACAATGTCACAATTTTCGACACAAAGATACTGCAATCTAGAAAGCTTGTCCGGATGAAACCATTTGGGCATTGCTTCGGAATGATAATTCCTTACATACAGCTCCTTAAGATTTGGAGGCATCTGAAGATTGTCTAACTCACTCGAAGTTTTATTTTCTTTACATTTTTCAGCATCAATGGTAAGAACCTTGAGATTCTTGAGACTTGATAGGATGCCTGTTTCATCTTGGGAGATTTCAGAGTCACTTAGGACAATATGAAGAACTCTTAGCTCTTTCAGTTCTTTGAGCTCACGAAAGGCGCAACCCTGTGTTTTGGCCGGATTCACCACCTTGAATCCGGTTAGTTCTTGTAGAAGACAGAGGCTCCCTAGACCCTCGGGTAGGCATTCAAGGGGACAATCTCCAACCTTCAAGACAATGAGCCTCTTCAAACATTTGATGGTTGGGTGTATTTTGACTAATTGTTTGCATCCGTTCAACACCAAAAGCTGGAGGTTAAGCAGTTTCTGAATCGAAGATGGGACTTCCCGTATCTGAATTCCACTCAAGTTTAGACATGCTAAGCGCTTAAGAGAACTGATATATTTGAAGAGTTTCTCAGCGCATGTCACTGTTAAATAAAACATGTGAGATGGAATGTTTTGTTTTGTTTCGTTTTTTATTTTTGTTTTTGTTTGTGGAAAATGATTTCTACATGTCTCTTCTTCTTATACACACTCATGTTTATTTTTTTCCTTTGATTTATTCTATCAAAGGTCATAAATAAAGTGGGCGTGCATAAAGGAAGAAAAGAGGATTGTGACAATCATTTTTATATGCACAAACATCACATATACAAGTGCACACACTCAATATGTCGAAATTAGAAAGCATGATAAAGAATTTAAACTACGTTCTACCTGAAGACTGGCTGCTGCTATCTTCGACAACTTTAGAGTAAGACAAGTCCAACACCCTGAGGGACTTCAGGAACACAAAATTCTTGCCAAAGTTACTAGGAGGGCTTGACATGAGAAAAAATGTCCTCAACTTTGGATTATCTTCTAGTTCCTTCTTGTCATCATCCATGTCTTCGCTGATACAGAACCATCGTGGCTTTTGCTCATTTTGCTCATGTTTCTGCATTTGCTGTCCTTGCTCATTGAAGATGCAAAATGCCTCCTCTGCTGCAATCTTGATAATTACCTCCCGCACCATACTCTGTAACTTGCACTTAAAAACTCTCCCATCATACCCTCGCGGATCCACTGCTTCCAGCAGAACTCTCTCATCACACCCTCGCGGATCCACTGCTTCCAGCAGGCATCTGTTCACTAGTTCTGCGAGATATTCATATCCCAATTCTATCGCAGTTTTTGAGCCCTTTCCCTGGACGAAGCCCTCCCCAACCCACCAGTGAATCAACTGTTCGGCATTTATCTCAAAGTTTTCAGGATAAATGGAGACACACAATAGGCATTGCTTGAGACTGGCACTTGGAAGTTCATCATAGCTTAACCGCAGAGAGCTGTAGACAGGTTCAGTTTTTCCTCCGGTAGTGAGTGCATGGAATTTGTCCGAAATGTCTTTCCATGCTGCAGGAGAATCAACCTTCTCAGACAATATCCTTCCTAAAGTCCTTATTGCCAGAGGAAGGCCACCACATTTCTTCAAGATATGCTCCGAGTCACATTTACGATCCTCATTACAGCAATCTATCTTGCTATTTTGAAACGCATATTCACTTAATAAACCCCAGCTGTCGTCGTTATTCAGAGGTTTGGGGTAATGAATTTGTGTGTTTCTGCAAACCATATTTTTCGCAACGTCTTCATTCCTGGTGGTGATAATGATCCAGCTGGATTTACCATCTGATATGGGTAGACTGGAGCAAAGGTCTTTCAACCAGTTTGGATTTTTTTCGTAAGGCCACACATTATCCAGGACAATGAGATAGGATTTATCTTTAAGGACTTCGATGAGTCTACTCAACATGTCATTACCATCCGAGGGAGTCGTTCTTTTTTTTTTTTTCTTTTTTTTTTTCTTTTTTCCGGTTACAGAGGGAGTCGTTCCTCCACCAACATTTTCGAGCATCTTCATGATGATCCACTGCTCGTTGAAATTTCCTGAAACACAGACCCAAATTTCTTTCTCAAAGCTATGCGAGATTTTCTTCCTGAGATTTTGTGCAAGGGTGGTTTTGCCCAAGCCCCCCATCCCCACAATGCCTATGTAGTTCATTGCCCCCTTGTCGCCGTTAACTATCCACGCTGTCAACTTTTCTATATCGTTCTTCAATCCATATGTCTGAGTCTCGCGTGGGCATAAATATAGTGAAGCAAAACCTTGCGTGCTACTTATGATTTTTTGGCTCATACTATCTGATGGATTACCGACGGCAGCTGATAACTTCAAATAACTGGCCAACTCGACATGCACCTCCTTCATATCAAAATTAATCTTCGTCAACCTCTTGCCCATTTTATGCTTGAAAAACGGATCCATAGGCAACAAGCATGAGCAGAACCACTTTTTCGTCTCTTCTACCTCTCTACTCAGGCAATCCGTCAATGCGTTGTCGGCTTCATAAATCACTTCCCGTAGGCCACTCAAAGTTATCTTGATCGTTTCCTGATCCCATGCCAGTTTCTTATCTACGTCGTGAAGTACGCCATTCATTTTGTCAAGCCATTTCTTCATCTGATTAAGCTCACTTTTGAAATTAAAACAGAACTGAGCTTCGTGCGTTATAGCACTGAGTAATTGTGCTGTTACGGATTGAACCAGATCATCTACTAGCATCGTCATTGATCTGTTTACATTACATTTCGCTCTTGGGTTATAATATGTTTATGATACTATTATTTAAGAAAATTAAAATAGATAAAATCTATATTACAACATTTTAGTGTAGAATAAATTAAAAAATTACAAATAGTGATTAGAGTCTTCCTCTCAAACTCATTATGTCTCAAATTCAAACTATTTCCCTCTCATTAGAGCAGCTCCATCCCCTGAGCTATGACCTGTCCAATCCCCAAAAACCAAATGATAAAAAGATGCTCCAGCCCTTACAAATCGACTGGGCTCCAGGGGAGCCCAATAAAGCCCCCATGCCAGAATCGAGTGTGGTGTGATGTCAGCCACGTTCCAAATTTTAGTTTTAATTTTAATTTTTTGTGCCAAGCACGTGAAAAACACTTGCGAGTGGGAACACGTGCCTGATAGGATTTCAGTGTGTGGGCCCTCGTGTGTAGTCACACTAACAACTCTGAATTTTGAAGAGTCATGGCGTGATCTGAGCTGTTAGATTTTCAACGGCTATATTTCCAAAGGTCAAATGACGTGTTATAATCTGGACAGTTGGTTTCTCCGATCAACGGTCCAAATTTCTCATCAAAAAAAGAGAAAATATTAAATAATTAATAAAACATACAATAAATTATAATTTTTTGTCTATAAATACATAACCATGTCTTTCACGTCAAACTACATTTCAATGTTTTCAAATAATGAAACGTGACGTGATGAGATTGGTTAAAAATCATATTTGAAATTAAAAATAAATTTTTTATTATTTTATATAAAATAATATTTTAATACGAAATGCCTAGACTATTAAGTTTAGGGGTGGATATGCACTTAGGCAGTTACTGTTCACTAAAAAATTATTCACTTTGGGAAATTGGGTTGCCTAAAGCCCATGGGGATTTAGGAGTGGAGTTGCTATTAGTATAAATTAGTGTAGAACATTGCTTGTAAATAATAAATAAATAAATAAGATGACAAATTCCTCCCTCCTCTTAATAATAATAAAATTCTATAATGTGAATGAGAGGGAACGGCAAAGAGAGTGAAGAGGGGACAAAGGTTTGTGATGTGTGTTTTCTCCTTAGCCTTGTCCCTTTGGATCCAAGTTCCTCAATCTAGTTTACACAATCATATTTAATATATGGTACGAATTTGCTCATCACTCTTAATTACAAGGTGAAGAGCGTTACCACAATTCTTACAGTGCACCACATGTTGATGGATTAACCATGGTTAACTAGCTTAAATTTTATATACATACAAAATAACTTAGTTATTAAATTAAAATTCTTTTATTTTTAATAATGTCTTGCTTCAAGCGTGTGAGAACGCGTATTTTATAATTATATTATGGGTTTTCTTTTTTATATATAAGTGTGTGTGTGTGTGTGTGTTGGGGGGGGGGGGGGGACTAGGATTGTAAATTGGTCAACATGGGATCACCAAAGGAAAGAGTGGCATGTATATGAATGGATGAACATTGGAGAACACCCTATATTACTGGAGTTCAATCCTGTCAAATTATTTCACTTGCTTGCAGAGGACTCTTAGTCATTAATTTTCAGATTCAGTTTATCTTCTTTGCCGCTTCCCCCAACCAATCATAGGCTAGTGGTTGCCGCCATTCACCCAATATAAATAGGAGCAGTTATTGTGCTTTCAAAGCAAGTGAGAACCACATCATGCAATGCATGCATGAGAGTACTCACGTAGAGAATTAGAAGAAGGGAAAAGAAAGAAAAGAGAGGGTGGAAAAGAAAAGAGAGAAAGCAATTGGTTGTCTTGATGGGATTCGGTTGATAGTTGTCTTGATAAGGTTTTGTTTATTGAGATGAGTTGTTTATGTAATGTGTTTAAAATATTTTTATTTTTTGACAAACGAAAAGTACTACTTATTTTGGATTTTTACTCTATTTTCAAATATATCTCTAGTTCAAGTCAAGCATGTTTGATTACGTATAATCGTTAGCGATATGTATATATACATTTTATGTGGGTTGTTGAGATTGTTCATGGAGTACGAAAACCTCAGTGTTGGGTTCTTCAAGAGTTATATGTATGGCCACACAAGGACATTAGGGCAGAATGGCAATTTAGGGTTCAAGTGGTGAGTTGCATATTATGAAGGATAGCCAACACGTGAAGGCATGATATAATATAAAATTGCATGGCTAAAGCTTCAATATAATTATCATATTTTATAGAGTAAAACAGCACACTTGACTAACATATTACATATGCTACTCACTGGGCGACGTAGTTATTGCTCCCTCCTCACCCGATAAGAGCTTGACAACCACATAGTAATATCCTTTCAAGCACTTCTACATGGATATAATTTCTTTCTTTTCCGACAACCAGTATAGAAAGTATTTCAGCCTTCTATAATTCTTATTTGTCGTCCCCACTTTTATTTTACAAATGAGTTACTTGGTAAGACAAGGGCAGTTAGACGAGCCGAGGTTATGCTATAGGAGGGAGATAAGAGTTTTTATTTATTTGTGTCCATTTGTAAGGATTTTCGAATTATTTATGTATGAGAAGTTCGTTTTCGCTTTACTTTTATTTTAACTTGTGCAGCGGGCATTACAAAGTAGATCATTATTTCATGATTGGAATGATCCATAAGAGCGAGCCAAAGAAACAGAGGATCCTCTTTAGCGAGGTACTCCATTTGTAATGCTTAAGGCATATGTCTACGAATAAAAATCAGGGTTATGATCTATTCAGCTTCTTCTTCATTGTAGTTGACTTCAATGGTTTCCTAACTTCTTAACATTTGAGTGGAGCATTACATCTTATAAACTTATAACCGCGTCAAGTGGAGTTTTGCTATTGTTGACTCGTAGTATGCATGCTGGGCTAAGGTCGAAAAATGGCCTGAGAAAAACTTGAAAAAGGGGTTTTTTTTATATATATTTTTTATAACTTTAATCCTTCAAGAAGATTGAAATTTAAAATAAATCTGTTGCTATACATATTGATTAGTCTATTGATGTGTTCTTAATTCAAAATAATTAATGTGTATTTTATTTAGTCTCTCATTAAATATTTAAATTTATTAATATACAAAAATTAATTTATTTTGACCAATTTTTTTTATTTAACATTTTTCAAACTTGAAAGACTCAATTAATGTACCTAAATGTATGTGTCGAAATGTATTATATTGAACTAATGTATTTAAATGTTAGTACGTAAATATATGTACTGAAATATATGCACCGAAATGTATTATATTAAATTAATGTACCTAAATGTGTCTACCAAAATGTATGCACCGAAATGTATTATATTGAATTAATGTATTATAATGAATTAATGTATCTAAATTTTTGTATCGAAATGTATGTACCGAAATATATATGCACCGAAATGTATTATAATGAATTTAATGTACTTAAATGAAAATGACAAAGTACATTAAAATATATTATATAACAAAAATTAGTTTATCTAAATGTTTACAACAAAATATATTACAATAAATTAAATGACAATTATAATTATAATGAAATAAAATTAGAAAGAAAAAGAGAGATAATTAAAAAATGCAAATGTAATTAATAAATAAAGTTATTAATGTATCAAGAGACTAAAAGTCTAAAATTATATTTTGATCTTATTCATAGTTTTAATTTATAAATCTTTTTGTCAAGAATTAAAATGAAGTTACTATTGAAAAAGGGGCTGGGCTTCTAGCTTAATAAAGAAACCACGTCTGAAACGATTGGGGCAGCGTTGCCCTTGCCCCGAAGCCAAACTCGACCGGAGTGGGCAGAAGGAGCAGAGCCGAAAGGGGCTGTTGGCTAGTTAACATATACGTCATGTTTACATAGCTGGAATCGGAAAAGGGTGGAAAGACGGTCGTTCCCATTCTACTTGACTATTTGTTCAGACTCCGTAGTGACGGGGGGTCGGGGGTTCACATTGTGAATGGAAATCAACAGTTGTATGCCGAATCTGTCCTCCCAGTTTTTCTTATAATACGAGTCTACCCTTACCAATAAAACCAAACAGCACCAACGTAGTCTACCCTTACCAACAAAACCAATAGCATAAAAGAGTATTTATCATAAATAATTAAAATTAAGACTTTAATTTCATAAATGTTAGTTTTTATAAAAACTTTCAAATATAATCAAAATCACATTTCAACAGACTTTAATATCCTCCAAATTAAAAACAAAACAACCCTGAAAATCCAAACCTCAGATTTATTTTTTTATCAAACGATAGATTTTGTTATATTAGTTATTGACGGAGTTCGAATTCACGCCGTCATGCACACAATCATATGTGTTTATCAAGAACTGAATTTTTCTGTTTATCAATCACGGCCTCATCTCCACCTCTTCAAGAAATAAAGTTGTTCTTTTTTTTTTTGCAGTTTTTTAACAAACAATTTGGATGATTTTTAACAAAAGGTAAAGGTTGCGATTATCAGATGATGGATGACTACCGTCGTCTCTTTTTTTTTATATAGGGTGTGCGCTAAGGTTTAGTAATATGTTTCTCCAAAAACCTTATGATGACAACGGGGCGGGGTGTTTTTGGTGTTTTGGGTTTTTGGGGTTGGGGGGGGTGGGTAGGCCTGGCAAACGTGTCGTGTCTGTCGTGTTCGTGTCGTTTTCGTGTAACACCTGTTATCTTAACGGGTCGTGTCGTGTCACACCCGTTATCTTAACGGGTCCTTAACAGGTCGTGTCACTTTACCCAACGGGTAAAGTGACCCGACCCGTTATGACCCGTTAAGAAAAATATATATATTTTTTTAAAATTTGCACATACCACATATATTATTATATATTACTTCAAAACATTAAAACATTTGTCGTTTAAGTACTATATGTACACTCGAAAATAAGAACCTAATAAAAAAATAATACATACACTACTAATTTATTACAAATATTAAATGTGCAAGCATATGCAAAATGAAAGAGTTTTTGTTTTCAAGGTTCTAAGTCTTTCTCAAAAGTTTAAACCTCAATTTACAAAATCTTCAATTTACATCGATCATCATGAAATTGTATTGGAACTTTGACTTAATATATATAATTATTATTGTTGATTCATACTTTTATTAAGTATATAAGATTTTGTGATATCCACTGTCCACATCCACTAGTGTAAATATTTTAAATTGAAGATCAAATTCATTCATTGTATTCATATAGGGTCAAGGAGTGTAGCTGTAAAAAATCATCAAAATCGGATTTAAAATAACCGTTAAATCGTGATTTTTTGTTTATAACCGTCGAAAATTTTTGGCCCGTTACTTGATCTCTGAATGTTTGTTTTTTGTGATTTTTTGCTGATGTGATCTCGAAGCATATACATACAAGTTTGACGGTTGCGATCGTTGAAATTAGTTTTGGAGAATTCGTATCCCATTAAAACGATAGATTCACTAACACTTAGAGTTTATTTATACTTTCATTAAGTATAACATAAGATTTTGTGGTATCCACTTGTATAAATATTTTAAATTGAAGATCGAATTCATTCATTGTATTCATATAGGATCAAGGAGTGTATCTGTAAAAAATCATCAAAATCAGAGTTAAAATAACCGTTAAATCGTGATTTTTCGTTTATAACCATCGAAAAGCTTTGTCCCGTTACTTGATCTCTGAATGTTTGTTTTTTTGTGATTTTTTGCTGATGTGATCTCGAAGCATATACATACAAGTTTGACGGTTGCGATCATTGAAATTAGTTTTGGAGAATTCGTATCCCATCAAGTTTCAATGAATCAATAGTGTGTATTATGTGTTAGTGATGTGTGTGTGTGTATATATATATATATATTTATTAAGTAGATTTAAATCCATTTATTTTGTACGTATAATTAAATTAACACGTGTTAATCATTATAAAAATAGTGGGATATGATATATGTGTGATAAAAAGTTAATAACTTAAAAAAAAAATTCTCACCACTTTTATTAATTTTCATTTTTCCCTCTCTTTTTTGTTTTCTTTTTAACTTTTCTTATAATTTTCATTTTTCCCTCCGGTAGCTTACCCATCTTTTCATAATTCCCTCTCCTTTTTATTTCATTTTCAACTTGTTTTATCATTTTCATTTTCCCTCCCTTTTTCTTCAAAAAGGGCGACACTTTAAAGTTTAAATGGAATCAAAATGAATGGATTGTCTGTTCGATGGTTGGACTTGGATTGGAATATTGGATGCATCATGCATTGCTCATCGATTCATGCATATTATTAATTAATAATTATTATAGTTTTATAAAATTTAATATATATATATATATATAATTATTATAGATGATTAATATTTTGGGGTATAATTATTATAGTATATATAATTATTATAGTTAAAAATTTTTGATTTATTTATTATAGTTAATTAACTTAATTTAATATATATTTATTTATTTATTATAGTTTTTAGGGGTATAAAATTGTTAAATTAATATATATAATTATACTAGTATTTTTTTAGGGTTATAAAATTATGAAATTAATATTCTGCTTATCGTGTATCGTGTTACCCACGTGTATACCCGAATTTACCCGTTATCTTAACAGGTGCTATCGGGTTACCCGATAACGACCCGATTCGTTATCGTGTCGACCCAAACACCTGTTAATTTCGTGTCGTGTCGTGTCGTGTTATCGGGTCGTGTCAGAAATTGCCAGGCCTAGGGGTGGGTGGGGGTGGGAAGGTGGTTTTGTTGATCCATACCTGCCTCCGATGGTGACTTTTTTCTCCATAACCACATTCATAACTAATCTTTTTAAACGGGGATTCTACATAGCCACCTTCGCGGGAGAAGGTATCTCCAAAGCCGCATCAACTAACCGGAATCTCGGGGGTCCGTTCGTTAGGGACGATGTGTCGACCTCACGGTCTGTTCGGCTCAGTCGCGAACAGTTTTTGGCTCGGCTCAAGCGCTGGGCTAATAGTTTGGGCTTTGTCCAATACGCAACTCGAGAATTAATTGTTCCAGAATTCGAGTTTAGGGTTTCTTTATTTGATTTCCAGATTTTTGGTGACTAAATCCGCATGACTCCCAAACTCCATAATTCAAGCAATTGACGATAATCGAATAACCAAACCAGTATATAGAATTCTGTAAATTATTAAATTGGGTTCATGCTTCATGGTAATTGTTCATATAATCAAGGCTTTGAAATATGAATTGGAGTTTAGAATTACTTGGGTTGACGCGGCCAAACTTTGATCTTGAAGCGACCTCTCCCCAGTCGAGTACACAGCACTGCCCGCCCTTGCTAATGGTGAATCTACAAAGAAAGCCATATATAATTAGAACAAACATAAGTGTAAATAAAGGATAAACAAAAATCATCGCTATAAAAGTTTCAGAAATAAATATATGGAGATCATCATTCAAGGACTATTTCATTGATTCCCCCAGAACTCCATATACTGCAGTAACGTACATCTTTAGTGAGAAGATAATTCCTCTCTAAAAGCAGGAAATGAGTCGCGTAAAGGATTTTATCGAGGTAAAAATGTCCCCGCAGTATAGTCCCCTGCAGGTAGTCTAAGGCAATGAGCTATTGATTACCTTTTTATGCGAGGAATTATTCCTCACTATTAGTGCAAAGCATGCATGTTTGTTTTACTGATAAAAGTGTTGTGAAATATAATATAGAGAGAGAGAGAGAGATATGTGTGTGTTCTTCTCTTGAACTTGTGCCTTTGCTTATATTAGTTTACGGGGCCTTATTTAACCCTCAAATAATACAGATCTACAAAGAAATGATCTTCTAAATTCTATAAGACTTGTGTCTTTAATTAATATATAATACTATTCATGACATACCTTTTTTTAAAATATTTTGCTCTATCCTATATGACTGGGTTTGGTGTATCTAGTTTCACAAAAATCAAGTTTTGAAGAACAAAAAAGTATTTTTTTTTCGCATCGAACATCATCCTTTCTTGACGTCCAAAACATAGACTGAGGGCACAACCATATCAAGTAAGAACTTGACAATAATTAATCTATCATCATTCAGGAGCACATACTCAAATTAACGTACGCTCGTAGGTCGATCGAGTTCGACTTGACTATCCGAGGACTTGAAATCCTGCTGGATAGATACAAAGAATTAATCCATTTGTGAGTTAAGAGTTTTATATAAATATATATATATATATATATATATATATATATATGAGTATATGAAAACCAGAAATTATTAATTGATGACTTTTACTCTGTAATCTATAGTGTAATTAATTAGCTGGGAAAGATATGGAAAAGAAGGTGAATGCTACCTTGTTTTGTTTTCTGGTGAAACCCAGCCAGCTGCTTCATCTGCAACTGACTATGTAATCAGTGAGATTGATGCACCAAGACTACTTTGATAAAAAAAACACCTTATATCTTGTACATTGTACTCTTGGGTTAGATATTTCATCAAAATTATATATATATATATATATATATATATATATATATATATATATATATATAATTAAGCAAACAAGTAGTGGGGTGCACAAGAAATTTTTTATCTTTTGACGGTCCAAAATACTCGATTATTGTTATCGGCTTTTAGTAATCGTGGCTTTTGTGAGTGGAGAATGAATCATGGTGGCCTAGTGACGTGAATATAAGATGCAATAAACGAAGTCCATCTTTTCAAACTTTAGACGATTAGATTACATTTGAACCCAATTTCTTATTTAAACCCATAGGATAACCACCCCCTCCCTTTTTTTATGCTGACGAAACATGATTTTATGCCCATACTTGTTAAATTTAAGTCGGCGCTATCTACACACTTATTTTTATTTTTCATACATTCATGTTTTGTCCTTTGATCATCTTTAATTTTTTCTATCTGATAGCCGAGATTTGAGAGGAGTGTGTGGAAGGTAAACAAAGATATCTAGGTTTTTAATTGTTATGATTCTAAATTGCTTGCTTGTTCCTAAAAAAAAAAAATTCCCCTAGTTAATATTTGAACCACATTTTATTTGGAATTTTGGCTCTTGCGACCTCCAGGAATATTCTTCAACTTTTTTTGTTTCTTTCTTTTTCCTCTTATGTTTATTCTATCATGCATGCCAATGAATATAAGGTAAGCAATTGTAAGATTCGTGTTTGTATAAACTTTGGGTTTTCGAAGTTTTATTGCCTATATTCGATGTATGATGAGTTTGGGATTTCATATTTTTCAATCTGTGTGGCTATATTTGGATGTCAATTTGGCTTTTATTGTAAGGTCCCACATCGTCCAGGGAAAAGAATCCTCTATGCCTTATATGTACATGCCCACCTTCCTATAGTAAGACGCGTTTTGGAAACTCACTAGTTTCGGATCCCATAAGAACGCCGAAATTAAGCGAGTTTGGGCGAGAGCGGTAACCCCCTGAGAAGGCCCAAAAACCTAAGAACAAAACCGTGTGGGCCGGACCCAAAGCAAACAATATCTTGTTATGCAGACTGAATGTGACATTTATGTTGTAGATATTCTATGCTTTTGCATATAGAATTGGTTTCTGCTATGTATTTTGTTTGTTTGGTTACCTATCTATTAGTTAGATAGAGTACATATTTTTTTGGATTCATATTTTCCCTTCTAACTCTCTACTAAATAAATTTGGGTATGTTAATTTTCTACTAAATGGATTCTAGTATCATGTTAACTTTCCACTAATTAATAAATTTGAGTATCGTGTTAACTTTCTACTAATAGATTCCGATTTGTGTTATTTTCCTATCCAATAGATTCAAGTAACGTGTTAAATTATTACTTAGTAGATTTGAGTGTCGTTAACTTCCCTGTTAGGAAGGTATTTTATATTTCTTATTTTAATGTTGGTAGTTCACTATCTTGTTTAGATGTGTTCCATTCCATCCAGGTGTCACATGGCAAGAAAATTCAAAATAGGAAACAATAAAGAATGATACATAAAATAGTGATTTTAATTCATTCTCATAATTTAATGTAGAGGCAGATTGCACAAAAAATAGAGATATATTTTTTTTGGAACAAACGATATTATCGAGTTAGCAATAATGTGGTTCAAATTCGTTTTTGACAAAAATCGAATCTAAGACTTCTCACTTACAAATGAAAAGGAATATCACTAGACCGTAGTATTAAGTGACTATCCAAACTTTGCTTTTAGTTGTTATTTTAAGTATGGATGATTCGACAATTAATTATTATCCCTTAAGTATCCAAACTTTACTTTCTATAATTTTTTATTGTTTCTAGTCTATCTTACCTATTACTTAAGTGTTAGAGTTTGGACTTTTTGATTAAGTCTTCTTATTAATTTTAACGGTATGGTAAACGAAGTTATCATGTAAAAGTTTCAAAATATGAAAATTTATGAGAGACAGTTATGATTACTAAAATATAAAATGTTATGGATGCTGTGTTATTATGATATTTTGATTAGTAGTTTTGTGTTACTCGTCATTTGTTTGTATTTGTAAAAGACATTTTCTTATATGAAATTCTGGCTCTGTCATTGTCTTTGCACCATCAGTTGATCTAGCATAATGGGATTGCAAAGAAAGAATCAAAACGAAATTGATTTGGGATGTGATGGTAGAAGAGAAGAAGAGTAGTGGTGGCGCATTCGGCCACGGTGGAGAAGGATAAGTGGAGCTTCTTTTTGGAAAAGCTTGAACTTGAATTTTGATGCCCGAAGCAAAATGACAGATAATGCGTGAATCACGAGTGTTATGTAATGGATCAAAAAGTGGTAGACAGGATAATAATTGTTGATCGATATATATGGAAAGAGATCCTTTCCAGATCTTTTTTTATCAAAATTCAAGAATCAAGTGATCCGATCTTTTAAAATTTAATTTAACAATTAAAATTATTATAATTTTTAAAAAAAAATTTTGTTTTTAGCCGTTTAATTAAATTTAAAAGACCCATATCCTTGGGTCTTGGTGGAAAAGATCTAGAGATCTCTTTCCGATATATATGACCTAATCATGTCAAGCAAGATTCTAATCAAATTTGTATGTACATCACTCAAAAATTCCAATCGTTCGTAGACATGTGTAAAGGACGACGACAACTTTAAACAAAGTCTTTGGAGCTTTAAAGCTTAACTTTTAGACAATACGTGGAACTTTAGAAAAAGAAAAATGTCTTGAACATTGATGCCAAAAGCAAAATGCCAGATAATGCATGAAGCACGAGTTTGTACAATGAATCAAAAAGTGGTATGTAGGAAAATAATTATACATAGAGATGACCTAATTATGTCAAGGAAGATTCCAATCAAATTTGCATGTACGCCACTCAAATTTGTTGCTTATCCTGCTCATGGCCTTTTTTGAGATTGCGGGTGCCATGTGCAAAAATTATAAACAAGCCCCTTTGTTCCAGACTCGTGGGGAGGCAACGTACGTAGACCAAAGATGGAGTAAACAAGGTGCTGCTGGGTTATGACTCAAAGTTGACTGAAAAAAAAAGGAAACGTTTAATGAATTTGTCGTAATGATTAAACAAAGTTGGTTTGGTTACATTATTTGGGATACTATTTTCATTAAAGCTTATTATACTAACACTCCACGTATTAATAAATACACATTATATACTTAATATACTTCACATTTGTTTTTTCAATTAAAATTCTTAGTATACTTTACAATATTTCTTATAATACCCTCACACGTCACACTCTCAAAATAAACTTCACACTTTTTTACGTGCACTTCACATTTCCAAAGCACTCAACACTCTTTACATCTTAAATGCAAATATATAAGGTCATCAAAGCCTTCGGTGTGAAGTTAACGGCCAGTGTGATGCCGGAATTTTTCTAATTTCTCCCAACCACACGTGAAGGAGGGGAAATTTAGTTCAACAAATCCTGAACGAGGTATTGATGACGGTGGAATAGGAGAGAGAGTCGGTCCACTATATTTGCATGTGTTTCTGTTCATTTATCAGTAAAGACTCTTTGGACAGGTTTCTGTTGAGTTTACAACTTTACATGATTCAAGAAACCCAAAAGGATTATAGGGAAAAAATTAAACTCAAGGAATTATGCCCGGACATATATTTTATGGCGAATCATTCTATGCTATGAATAATCACATTCTTTTGCTTCCTTGGATCCTCGTCATCACATACTTTACTTGAGGGATAATAAATATCTGTTTAATCATTCATATTTTAAATAATAATTAGAAAAAAAAAGTTTGATATCTGTCGAAAGCGGCAATATAGGTATCGATATTATCGGCGGCGAAAATATCGTTTTTTTTTAGAGGAGATATTTTTACACTAATACACTTAATTATCGTCATAATATCACGATATTATCGCCAAAGCTCCGTCGTCGATGTCTCAACTGCAACCGAGGCTTCGTCATCGGAGCTGCCAAGATCTGTGCCTCTCTCTGCAATCCACGCTCAGACGCTCAGACCCATCAAAATGAGCTATCCACGCTCAGACGCTCAGATCCATCAAGATCTGCGCCTCCCCTTGCCTGATGGTGCTCACCGGGAGGTGAGAAAGGGAGGAGGAACGGTCCACAGGTGGTGATGGTGCTCGCCGGAGTGTGGGCCACTGTGGTGGAGGTCACGGTGGGGTGTGATAAAGGGCACTAGGCTTGAGGTTGGAGAGAGCATTTTCGGAGATTACAAAGAGAGAAGGCTGAGAACCTCTCTATTATTCTTGAGAGAGAGTGGTTGAAGATTTGAAGGAGTAATAGACATGGAGACTTGTTATAGGGACTTCTTTACGGTATGGTTTGAAATGATGGTTCGAATGAGAGATGGAGAGTCGTTCGGCTCGGGAGTCAAGGAATTGCAGAGGGCTTTTTTCATTTTTCCGCAATTAAAAAAAATATAGGAATGGACATAAAGAGCTGTTTGGCTCCGGGTTTGATCAAAGAAGAGAGCCGTTGGCTCGGCTCTGGGCTCGAGGCAGATGGATGCAGAGCATCCAATGTGAGATCAAAACCGAAGTTAGAGTTTTATGGTGCACGAGTGTGCATGCATGTAAGCTGCAATTGGGCTGCCTTATTCAACTTGTAAGTTTCTCGCGGCCCAGGTAAAATTTTTCAAGGCTTCTTTATTGGCTGCCCGTCAATCATGGCCCATTGTTCAAAGCTTTTTGTTCCTCATCTTCCTGAGTTCGACACACCAGGTCTTTTTTTTTTCTTTTTTCTGTTAATTCATTCTCTGTTAGTTATTTTCTTTCATTTTTATTTTCATGTTTTTACATAGTTTAGTTTATCTTAGTTCCAGTTTTTTTTTTTTTTTTAGTTTGTTCTTTCTTTTCCACATCTTCAGGACAATGTGTGATTTAAGTTTGGGGGTGGGAAATAAGAAATTTTAGGTTTTTAATTTTTTTGTCAAGTTAAAAATTTTTGTTTTTAAGTTAATATCCATAGTTTATTTTAAGTGTTAGAACAAATGGACAAGGTGAAGGTTAATTCCATATTACAGTCTTTTCTATTTATAGTCAATTAGACATTAATTCACGAATTATACTTTGAAAATTTGCATTATATATAAATGATTATGGTGTGTTTAAACTTCTTTCATTAATTACTACATATTTTATACACTCACAATGTTTACCAGCTCGCTATATAACCAACTTAAATCAGTTAAATCCATCATGCAATGCATTTCCTTCCAATTTTTTATGATAAACTAATAAATAATTGACTAAATAAACATCATGCATAGTTTAAATAAAAATTTCCAAGTTTTTTTTTACAATTTCCGTGGTTTTTATTCAATTTTTATTGATATCGAAATATCCCAATATTTTCATCGAAATTTCCGTGTTTTTGGACTACCGATATTTTCGATATCAATGATATTTTAGACCTTGCCCAAGACCACCACTCTTCTTCTCTCTGTACTACCCAGTACCTAGAAAAACTGAAGACAAAATGTTCCTCCCAAAATGAAATTTTGATTTAAACCAAAATAAATAATAAATTAAAACTGATTAGAACCATTATCTTGTCTAAGCAAATCCAAACTTTCCAAATCATAATATCAAATTGCTCAATGACACGAAATAAATAAATTGGTGAGTGGCAGTAGGACAATTACTTAGGGTTTATATCTGCACCCATAAGTTCGTCTAGCATATTGGGATTGCGAAGGAGAAAACAAAACGAAACTGGTTTGGGATGTGGTGGTATAAGGAAAGAAGATAAGTGGTGGCGGATGCGGCCACGGTGGAGAAGGGTGCATGCCGTCGTGGTGGGTGTTTTTAAGTTTTTTATTTTCTTTTAAGTTTTTAAATTGTTTATTGAACTTCAATGGGACGAGGAGTCTAAATAGAAAAAGTATATTCCTTATTCTTAATTTCCTTTAATTCTCCAGGAAACTAGTACACCCAAACTCTTCTTTGTCCTCTAATGTGGATTATTTGTTTGGAAAGTTGCTTTTTGACCGACCGGGGCATTTTCTTTTGACGGTATGATAAAAGTTTAGGGCCTGTTTGATATCTTATTTGAAAATTTTTATCATTTCTCAAAACATTTCATAAGAACATTTCTTGAAAACAATTTTCTTTAAGACTCAAAAACTTGATTGGTTTGCGATTTAAATGTGACATCCCACATCGCCCAGGGGAATGATCCTTAAATGTATATTCTCATTCCTAGCTAGCACGAGGCCTTTTGGGAGCTCACTGGCTTCGGGTTCCGTAGGAACTCCGAAGTTAAACGAGAAGGGGGCTGGAGCACTTCCATGATGGGTGACCCACTGGAAAGTTGCTCATGAGTACCCAGAAACAAAACCGTGAGCACGTGGTCGGGGCCCAAAGCGAACAATATTGTGCTACGGTAGTGAAGCGGGCCCGGGAAGTGGTCCGCCTCGGGCCGGGATGTGACATTAAAAATTTTAAATCTTACGACTTAAATTTAATTGGATTGGAGTAGAGAAAAAAAAAAGTAAAAAAAAAGAGAAAGAAAGAAGAAAAGAGAGATATATTTGGAGTGAGAGGGGAGGAGGGAGAGAAAAAAAATGAGTGAGTTTAAGTTTAAAAATTCTAAAAACTCACTTTTTATGTTTTTAAAGAATATATTATAATTTTGAGTTAGTCTTAAGTTCAGTTTTTAAAAATAGTCATACCAAACAAGTTTTTAAGATCTAAAACTTGAAAACTGTTTTTGAGTTTAAAAAGTTGAATTCAAGTACAATACCAAACAGACCCTAAATTATTTCGACATTAGAGACGGATTTGGATCCTTTCCGGATCCCCTCTATAGGGATCCTAGGGATCAGGCAACAAGGGCCGTTTATCAAAAATCGTGCGGCTACAATTAAATGATTTTTATATTTTTAAAAATAAAATAGTCTCGTTTTGCGTAAAAAGTATTTAATTGTAACCGCACGATTTTTAATGAACTGTCCTTGTTGCTTGATCCCTAGGATCCCCATAGAGGGGATCCGGAGAGGATCCAAACCCATTAGAGACAAGCAGGGAAGTGCAGAAAAACCAATAACTAGAAATTTTTCAGCTGAGGTTGCCCGTAATAGTGGTCTGTTGGAGATCCACTTGTACTGGCCTGGAAATGGGTCTTTTCATTACATGCCTAGTGTTAATGGACCTCTAGTATCAGCTATTTCTGTGACTCCTGGTAATTAAGGCCATCTCCAACCGAAGGGTCTAGATGGCCAGAGGGCCGAAAATAGCCCTAAAACTGTCTCCAACCGAGGGCTAGGCCAGAGGGCTCTGGAATCTGGGAGGGCCCCACAGAATTTCAAAGGGCCAAAGGGCCGACTGGCTGGCTATTTTTTTTTTTATAGTTTTCCTATTGATGTCGGTTATAACCGACAGCATTAAAGAAGGATTTTTTAATACTGTCGGTTATAACCGACAGTAATAGGTATTCATTCAACAAATGTTTTTATTAATTACTATTAGTGTCGGTTATAACCGACACTAATAGTAATTAATAAAAACATTTGAATGTAACGGCTAGAATTTCAAATATGGTGAATCAACTAGCCGTTGCAATTTTTTATTTTTTAATAATTTTTTTTAATGTGAAGCAACTAGCTGTTGCTTTTTTTTTTTAATAATTTAAACTTTTTTTTCTTCTATAAATATGGTGAATCTCTTTCAATACTTCACTTCATCTACAATATTTCCTTCAATATTTCCTTCAAATTTCCTTCAATATTTCTTCAAAATTTTCAATAATTTCCTTCAATATTTCTTCAAAATTTTCAATAATTTCCTTCAATATTTCCTTCAATTTTTTTCAATAAAAATGGCCTCCTCTGCAATGAAAGGTAGGGCTTGGACCCGAAAAGAAGATGAAGCTCTTTGTAGGGCTTATAGATGGCCCTCGGAAGATAGTGTGAGAGAGATTTCTCAAACAAGTGAAGGTGTTTGGACTCGTGTGTCCAAAAAATACTTAGAGTTCTACGAAGGCACCATTCCACCAAATACCCGAAACCACGAGAGTTGTTCTTCAAGATGGAAGAAACATCTTCATCCAAGTTTGAATAAATGGCATCAAGCACTATTAGCAGCCGCAAGTAGACATCAAAGCGGTTCCAATTACTACGACGAAGTTAGTGTTTTCATAATTTATTTTAAATGTTTAATTATATTACATTTATTTTCATGAATTAATTTCCTTTAATTTTTGTAATTATATTTTTTAGGTACGCCAAGCGGAGGAATTGTATATGGAGGGCAACTCAAAACCCTTTCAATTTCACGGTTGTTGGGAAATTTGTAAAGGGTGGGTGTTATTTGAAGATCCACCTTAACGTAGAGTAGATCCTACGTCCCCAGTTGTAGATACGGATGAATATGAATCTCCTACCATTCAACAAAGAAGGGTAGAAAATTTGTCTCCGACCGAAGGTTCTTTACCTGGGCCTATGGGACGAAACAAGGCCCGAAGGTTGAAGGAAAAGAGAAGGCAAATGATAATCACGCTGCTCAACTTGAAATGGCGGCCTCATTGCGATTAATGGCGGAGCAAAATGCCCGTGAGACGGAAGACAGGAAGTGTAGGCATGAACAACAGGCCAAACAAATACAAGAAGAGATGGATGATAAGAATATGGAAAGGAACACTTCGAATTACACTCCAATGAGTAAGGCCTATTTTGATATGAAAAAAAAGGAAATTATGGCTCGGCGGCAGTTGTTTACCTCTGCCTATACTCCTACAATGGCGGATGATGAAGATAATGTTGATTATCCATATTAAATTTAAGTTGTTATAGTTTTTAAATTTAAGTTCATGTTGTTTTTAAATTTAATTTGTAGTTTTTAAATTTAAGTTGTTGTTTTTAAATTTAAGTTGTTGTAGTTTTTAAATTAAAATAATAAATTATGTTTGGCCCTATGGCCCTTTGGCCCTCGGTTGGAGACGGTTTTTTGTGACAGGGCTAAAATGAGCCATCTGGCCCTCGGTTGGAGACGGAGACAAATATGGCTCTGTACTGTTTATTAAAATATTAATATCTTGAAGAATCTTGGAGGGCCAGAGGGCTAAAACGAGCCCTCTGGCCAGCCATCGGTTGGAGATGGCCTAATACTTTATTCCGTGAATCAATTCCTTTTTAATTTATTTTGTTCAAATTAACACACATGTATTATTACTCTCCTCCCACTAATTTCAGAGTTCAAAATCGATAAATATAAACGTCTGCGTATTGCATTGATTACTATTGCTTCCATCATTGCTGCTCTGCTGCTTTTATTGGCTTTTGCTTGGAGGATGGGTTGGCTGTCAAGGAAAAGGCTCACCAGTAAGTCTACAAGATATGCTAAGCTACAATTATATACCGCAGTCTGCACTGAATCCGAGAATATGCCGTCTTTGATACAGCAAAAATGTAAAAATGTAAAGAATTAAAGTTGTCTGATTGATTAGGGGTGGGTTCGGTTCCGTTCGGTTCGGTTTTTTGCCAAAACCGAAAACCAAACCCAAATCACTGTTCGGGTCGGTTCGGTTCTGTTTTCTGTCGGTTTGTATTCGGTTCGGTTTTTCTCGGTTCGGTTTCGGCTCGGTTCGGTTTTAGAATACCTATAAATATTATACTTGTACAATTATAGCAGCACAAAGCCTCCTGTCAAGTTGGCTTGTGGCTGCTATTCCCAACTTAGAGGGAAGGGGTTCGAAACCATGCGAAGGGTTTTGTTGATTTATTTTGTTGATTTCTCATAAAAATTGGAAAAAATTTCCAAAATCCGGGAGGCATGAGGAGGGTTCGAACCCATACGCTCTAACTTCGAAAGTTTAACTGTAACCAACTTGGCAACAACATCTGTTTTGTTATGATTGTATGACTAAACTATTTATAAACATTGAAAAAAATAATTAAATATATATATCGGTTCGGTTCGGTTCTCCGAACCTCAAAAACCGAAACTGAACTGGGCAGATTCGGTTCGGTTCGGTTTGAGAGTTTCGGTTCGGTTTTTTTTGGTCTCGGTCCGGTTCGGTTTTCGGTTTTTTGAACCCACCCCTATGATTGATATATATTCTTGATGCATTTTTTCCTCTGAACAGAAATCAAAATAGGTCCAGACAAATTTGTCACCGTTAAAGAATTAATAGATGCTACCAAAAATTTTAGCGACAATAGGAAACTTGGCCTTTCTGAGACAGTTTATAAGGTAAATTTTTATACTTGTATAAATTTTATAATTTTGGTAATTTTGTTTTATTGTATAATTTTCTGCGTGGATAAAGGCAGAACTGCAAGATACTACTGTGGTCGTGAAGAGACTAGCTTCCACTCATTTTAACGAAAAAATCGAAGAACTGAAGAAGGAAGTTGGTACCATAAGGTCATTGAAACACGAAAATGTCCTTAAACTGTGGGATGTTTATATTGAAAAAGACCTCCAATTTCTTGTTTACGAATATATGGAAAACAAATCCTTTGTCGACAACTTATTTGGTAATGTATTTGTAGACAGTGAAATTTCGGTAAATAAAATGTTGACCGATGGTCAAAATTTTAACACTCATGTATTACATAAATTGTACACATAATGTGTGATTCAACGAAAATTCGAAAGAATTAGAAAAGCCGTCAAACAGGACACGTGTCAACACCTGGCAGAGACGACTTATTTCATCTGATTATTTAAATCCAAAAATCAAGTTTTGGAAATCTATAAATAGAGACCATTCCACACCAATTCACATACACATTTCTCTACTCCCAAATTGGAAGAGAATTCTCTGAAGTTCGTTCTTCGTTGTTCGTTGTTCGTTCATCGTTTATCGTTCTTCGAGATCAAGCCCCAACGGCCCTTGAAGAAACGCTCATCCATCCAAAGATCAAGCCCCAACGGCCTCTTGGATCAGCGCAATTGTTCTTCAAAGATCAAGCCCAGAAGCCCTTGAAGATCCATTCACCATTCATCGTTCATCCGTTCTTCAAGAACAAGCCCAGAAGCCCTTGAAGATCCATTCACCATTCATCGTTCATCCATCGTTCATCCATTCTTCAAAGATCAAGCCCTGACGGCCCTTGAAGCAACACACATCCATTCTTCCAAGATCAAGCCCCGACGGCCCTTAAAACAACATTCATCCACCCTCCAAGATCAAGTCCCGACGGCCCCTGGAATCCATACATCCATTCTTCAAGAATCAAGCCCAAAAGCCCCTTAAAGATCATCCATCATTCATCGTTCATCGTTCTACATTCATCATCAAACCTCTGAAGAACATCACTGTTTATCCAAGGATCAAGCTCCAAAACACCCCCTTCGGATCAACACATCATCAACAAATCCGCATCACTGTTCATCCAAGGATCAAGCCCAGCGGCCCTTTGGATCAACAGCCCATCAACAAATCCATATCTTACGAAGATAGAATCAGAGGAACAAATAGATATTGTAACCCCAAAATTCATCAAATAACAAATATAATTTTGTACACGTGTCCTTGTTCACATCAGGAAATTTTCGTGTTTACAAATTTGGCACGCCCAGTGGGACATTCTCTACCTCTCATCTCTATCTTCAAATCCGCAAAGAAAAGCACATATGGCATCGAAGAAGGCTCAAACCGTTCCCGCAACTAACGCAAAGAACAAGGGTGCCCTCGTCACGAGCAGTGGCGTTTTTGGCATCACGACTCGAAGCAAGGCAAGAGCTCTTTCCGCCACATCTTCCCCCTCTGCATCAACCTCGCCAAAAGTTCATGAACACCAGAAATACAAACCCGTAATCACTTTGGCCTCGCTAAGTGCGCCAATGGAAGATATTCCAAAGAAGTGCCCCGAGTCCCTGCTCTCTGACGCCGACTCGAACAGCAGCACGGCCATGCAAGTCATGACCACCGGAGCGACTTCGATCGAGGAGTACCTGGCTCAAATGAATGAGGCAATTGTAAAACTCACACAGACGGTGGAGGAGAAAGACTTACAAATCGCCGCACTTGTCAACCGATTGGAAGAAGAGAACAACAAAAAAGAAGGAGGTGGTGAGGAGGAGGAACCTCCGATACAAGAAATCGAAGAGAAGCCAGACCAGGCAACGACACTCATGGGATCTCTGTCTATCCAACAGCTGCAACAAATGATCGCTAACACCATCAAAGCGCAGTACGAAGGAAGCTCACAGGCCTCCATGTCGTATTCAAAACCTTACTCCAAGAAGATTGACATCTTAAAAATGCCAAGGGAAATCCAAAGCAGCATGTGGCCCATTTCGTCGAAACTTGCAACAACGCGGGGACGGAAGGAGATTACCTCGCAAAACAGTTTGTCCGCTCTCTGAAGGGGAACGCATTCGACTGGTACACGGATCTAGAGCCTGAATCCATCAATAGCTGGGAGCAATTAGAGCGAGAGTTCTTAAACCGCTTCTACAGTACTCACCGCACAGTGAGCATGCTTGAGCTAACAAGCACGAAGCAGTGGAAGGATGAACCAGTTGTCGATTACATCAACCGATGGCGCACTCTGAGCCTCGACTGTAAGGACAGACTCTCGGAAATCTCCTCAATCGAGATGTGCGTGCAAGGTATGCAATGGGGATTGCAATACATCCTTCAAGGCATCAAACCGCGAACGTTCGAAGAGTTAGCCACCCGCGCTCATGACATGGAGCTGAGCATCGCTCATCATGGAAAAAAAGAGCCGATCACCGACTTCAAGAGGGATAAGGTGTTTACTCCGAAGGGGGACAATCGTGGAAAGAAACCCGCTAAGGAAGCTTTTACCGTTGACGCTATCCCCACTAAAACCTCAGCCGCACCCGTCAAAATCTACTCTAAAACCAAGGCAAATGAGATAAAAAGAGGTGAGCTATCCCGTACCCAAGACAGATACAAAAACACCTTAAGGGAATTGGAGCAGAAAACATACCCATTCCCAGACTCTGACATGGCCCCGATGCTAGACGACCTGTTGGAGAAGAAAGTAATTGAGCTTCCTGAATGCAAGCGCCCGGAAGAGATGAATCGCGTTGACGATCCCAAGTACTGCAAATACCATCGCATCGTAAGCCATCCCGTCGGCAAGTGCTTTGTCCTTAATGAGCTCATCATGAAGTTGGCGCAACAAGGGCGAATTGAACTCGACTTGGAAGACACGGTTGCGACACATACCACTACGATCGTGTTTGGCTCATTTGATCTCGTTCCTCTTCAGACAACACATGACCATACCCATTAAGGCCCCAATCACACGGCCTCGTCCGCCCAACCGTCGCTGGGAGCAGATGACCTAAATTCACTTATCGACGATGAAGGAGGGTGGACATTGGTGACCTACAAAAAGACAAGGAAGCCAAAACCACAAGCCATAAAGCCAAAAGTGAAGGAAGGGAGAAGGCATCGTCGCCGCAATAATAGGAAACCAAAAAGAAGCGCGATCGCCGCTAAGCCAACCTACGCTGGGGAGCCTATGGAGCAGGAACCACGCATTCCTATCTCCTTGCACGAGCACTTCCCAAATGACTTCTTCCAACAGTGCACTATCGCTGCATGCCACATACCCAAGGAAAGCTTGCTAGCACACTTTAACATCATGGAGGCACCACAATCGCCCAAAGAGATGGAAAAAGAACTAGCCGCGACCTTGATAAGTCCCGATGACCACAAGGCGCAAGAAAGCAAAAACAAAGGCTTAGAGCTTCGGCCACACGAATATACTACGTGTTGTGTCGCTCGTGATACAATCCACTTCAATGACGAAGATTTGCTATTAGGATCCAAGCCTCACAACCGTCCTCTCTTCGTATCAGGGTACATAAGGAAGCACAAAGTCAGTCGCATGCTTGTGGATGGTGGATCGGCCATAAATATCATGCCAAAGTCAACAATGACCACGATCGGCATCAAGGTGGACGAGCTGTCCACCAGCCGTTTGCTAATCCAGGGTTTTAACCAAGGAGGACAAAAGGCAATAGGCATGATTAGGGTGGAGATGATCATTGGTGAACTCAACTCAAGCACCATATTCCATGTGATTGAGGCAAGAACTTCATACAACCTACTCTTAGGAAGACCTTGGATCCATGAGAATGGAGTAGTACCGTCCACCCTCCACCAATGCATAAAATTCTATCGAGAAGGAGTAAAGGTGATCCAAGGAGATGTCAAGCCATTCACCGAAGCTGAAGCACACTTTGCAGACGCCAAATTCTACATGGAGAAAGACGTGGTGCCCGAAGCTCTCCCAAAAGAAATCAAGTCTACGGGCAAAGCAACACTTAAGAGGCAGGAATGGCAAGCCGTACCCAAGAAGCAGGAAAGAGAAGTTGTACCATCTTCGAGCAAAAATGATGATGAGACTGCTAAACCTGCAATAACCAAAGGGAGCGGGACGCCCTCAAAAGGACCGGACACACCAGTTTTCCGATACATCCCCATGTCAAAAAGAAAGAATGGTCAATCCCCATTCGAAACAGGGACAAGCAAAGCCGACATGCAACAGTGCAAGGATGATGTGGAACTACTCAAGGCGAATGCAATTCTACCTCTAACACAGCTAGGCAGGACCAAGATTGCAGGACCACCACAAGGTTTCATAAAAGCTCCGCCAAAAGGAGTAGAATCAAGCTTTCTCCCAACCAAGAGGACCGAAGAGGGTTTTGATCCAAACGCCTACAAGCTCATGTCAAAGGCTGGGTACGACTTCGTTCCCTCTTCAAAACCTGGAAAGAAGATTTCAGATGTTGTCAACAACAAAGAACGTGACCTCACCGAGACTCAAAAGAGGCTGAGAAAGCATGGTTACAGAGTTGACAACGGCAAAGCAGGAATCGGCTTCACACCAAATGCACCTGTGAAGATTTCGAGCAAGGCGAAAAATGCTAGCACTCAGCACATCAGCGTGAGCGTTGTACAAAAACAAGAAGAGCCTAAAACCGCCCCTCGGATACCGGTCGTCAATAGGATGAATCACCCAAGACCCAGAATATCGGCATTGTATCGTATTGGTGGTCAAAGTCGAACCTCCGTCTTCAAGAGGCTTAACACGCCAACATCCCAAAAATCCGTTTTTGAAAGGCTGTCAGAACCTAAGAAACAAGGCAACACGGCTAGCTCGCCTTTGCAACGGTCAGTTTCCGAAAGACTGGAAGACAACGAAAAGCCTTCTAGAAGGAAGGAGACAGCGCCAAAAGAAGAAAAGTCGGACAGGCTAGCAGAAAAAAGCGATATTCGGAGTTCAATTCCTTCAAGGATGAAGCGTCAAGCAATCTTGGAGATTGACACAAATGGACCACTAAAAGTAAGAAGGCGCACAATCATCCATACCGGACAAACCTCATGCCAGCAAGCCCAAAAGGACGACACTAAAGAGGAAGTCCAAGACGTCTTCCACATCACAGTCCAAGAAGACGAAGAAGACGAGATCCTTGAGGAAGATGTCACTGCTGCACCACCGCAGCTCGAAGACGGGGGGCAAGCCACGGTAGATGATCTTAAAGAAATCAACTTAGGCACAAGTTAGGAACCAAAGCCTATCTTCGTAAGCGCACTGCTAAGTGCAGACGAGGCAGAAGAGTATTACCAACTGCTGTTAGAGTATAAAGACGTCTTCGCTTGGACATACAAAGAAATGCCCGGCCTTGACCCTACCATCTCTGTACATCACCTTGCAGTCAATCCTGGATCGCGACCGATAAAGCAAACTCCAAGACGTTATCGGTCTGAGCTCATCCCACAAATTGAGGTCGAGATTGACAAGCTAATCGAAGCAGGTTTCATTCGAGAGGTGCAATACCCTAAGTGGATCTCCAACATCGTCATTGTCCTTAAGAAATCTGGACAAATACGTGTTTGCGTAGATTTCCGAGACCTCAATGATGCTTGCCCGAAAGACGACTTCCCCTTGCCGATCATTGAAATCATGGTGGACGCAACCACTGGCCACAAAGCACTATCGTTCATGGACGGCTCTTCGGGATACAATCAAATTCGCATGGCTCTCGAAGATGAGGAACTAACAGCCTTTCGCACTCCAAAGGGTATCTACTGCTACAAAGTAATGCCGTTTGGTCTGAAGAACGCAGGAGCTACGTATCAGCGCGCAATGCAGAAAATCTTCAATGACATGCTACACAAAAATGTAGAATGTTACATAGATGATGTAGTGGTCAAGACGAAAAAGAGATCAGATCACTTGAAAGACTTGCGATCAGTGTTCGAAAGGCTGCGGAAATACAACCTCAAGATGAACCCGTTGAAATGTGCATTTGGCGTCACATCTGGAAAGTTCCTGGGCTTCATTGTCAAACACCGCGACATTGAAGTAGATCAATAAAAAATCAAGGCCATTCAAAGCATGCCTGAGCCAAGAAACCTGCACGAGCTGAAAAGTCTACAAGGACGCCTAGCCTTCATCAGGCGTTTCATCTCCAACCTCGCAGGGCGCTGTCAACCATTCAGTCGACTCATGAAAAAGGATGTTCCATTTGTATGGGATAAAGCATGCCACAATGCTTTTGAAAGCATAAAAAAATATTTGTCAAGTCCACCTGTCTTGGGGGCACCCACGCCTGGAAAGCTACTCATATTATACATCGCCGCTCAGGAAAGTTCAGTTGGGGCACTCTTGGGACAAGAAAATGAATCCCAGAAAGAAATAGCGCTCTACTACCTCAGTCGAACCCTTACCGGTGCTGAGTTAAACTATTCCCCAATAGAAAAGATGTGCCTCGCCTTGGTGTTCGCCATCCAGAAGCTCAGGCATTACATGCAGGCTTACATCATCCACTTGGTTGCTAGAGCCGATCCAGTTAAATACGTCATGTCCAAGCTAGTTCTGACAGGGCGACTGGCTAAATGGGCGTTGCTTCTCAATCAACACGAGATCATCTACGTTCCAGCTAAAGCCGTTAAAGGACAAGCACTCGCAGACTTCTTCGCCGATCACCCGATCCCGGCCGATTGGGAAATCTCAGACGACTTGCCTGACGAGGAGGTGTTTCACATTGACATCTTCCCAACATGGACGATGTTCTTCGACGGTTCCGCACGAACAGATGGAGCGGGGGCAGGAGTGATATTTATGTCACCACAAAAGCAAATACTGCCTTATGCCTTCCAACTGAGTAAACTATGCTCTAACAACGTCGCTGAGTACCAAGCATTGATCCTCGGCCTCCAAATGGCAACCAATATAGGAATCACAGCTCTTGAGGTGTATGGCGACTCCAAGCTCATAATCAATCAACTCTTGACCGAGTATGAGGTGAGGAAAGATGATCTTGTCCCCTACTTCCGACTGGCAACTCAGCTGCTGCAAAAGTTCGAGATGGTGACACTAGAACATGTGCCAAGAAAAGAAAATCAAATGGCAGATGCTCTCGCCAACCTAGCCTCTAACATGACACTATGAGAAGGAGAAGTCGCAAACGTGCCAGTTTGCCAAAGATGGGTGATTCCACTTGCCGCCGAAATACTGCTAGATGACACAAACGTCATCTCAGTACTCCTAGTCAACACCCAAGAATGGAGACAGACGTTGATCGACTACTTGGAACAATGAAGGCTTCCAGACGATCCCAGGCACCGCTCTGAAGTACGTCGACGAACACATCGCTTCCTCTACTATAAGGGAACACTTTATCGACGCTCTTTCGAAGGAGTACTTCTGAGATGCCTAGGTGAAGAAGAAACCAGTCAAGCCATGGAAGAAGCGCATTCAGGTATATGTGGGGCACATTAGTCAGGGCCAAAACTACATTTCCAGCTTAAAAGAATGGGTTACTATTGGCCAAGCATGGTGAAAGATTGCATGGAATACGCCAAAAAGTGTCAAGTCTGCCAATTCCATGCCAACTTCATACATCAATCGCCTGAACCATTGCACCCTACAGTTGCTTCATGGCCGTTCGACGCATGGAGGTTGGACGTCGTGGGACCGATCGCACCAAAGTCATCTGCGAGAGAAGCTTACATCCTAGCTGCAACAGACTACTTCTCTAAGTGGGCTAAAGCCATACCCCTAAGGGAAGTCAAGAAAGAAACCGTCGTCCGTTTTATTAAGGAGCATATCATCCACCAATATGGTGTGCCTCGTTATATCATTACGGACAATGGAAAGCAGTTCTCCAACCGACTCATGGACGAACTCTGTGAGAAATACAAATTCAAACAGAATAAGTCTTCCATGTATCATGCCCTAGCTAACGGCCTCGCAGAAGCATTCAACAAAACTCTATGCAACCTGTTGAGAAAAGTCGTTGGTAGAAGCAAGAAAGACTGGCACGAAAGAATGAGCGAAGCACTTTGGGCATACAGGACGACGCACCGGACGCCTACTCAAGCTACACCATATTCGCTCGTGTGTGGTGTAGAGGCGGTTTTGCCGCTGGAAAGCCAAATCCCTTCCCTGAGAATGGCTATACAAGAAGGACTGACCGACGAAGAGAATGCAAAGTTACGTCTTCAAGAGTTGGAAGCACTAGACGATAAGAGGCTCCAAGCTCAGCAGCACTTGGAGTGTTATCAAGCACGATTGTCCAAAGCCTTCAACAAGAAAGTTCGCCCGAGGTCATTTCAAGTAGGAGACCTCGTCCTTGCATTACGTAGGCCTATCATCATGACGCACAAGACGAAAAACAAATTCACCTCGAAGTGGGATGGACCTTACGTAGTACACGAAGTCTACACAAACGGTGCTTACACGATCGTGGAAGAAGATGGCTTGAGGATTGGCCCCATAAACGACAAGTTCTTAAAGCGATACTACGCATGAGAAGGTGCCACGCTCCTGGCCCGCAAGAGCATAAACTGTGTACGGCAAAATCATCATCAAAATCATCATCAAAAAATTACCATATAAAAAAAAAAATCCATCATTCATTTGAACTACGTGATGACTTGATCCCTCCTTAAACCGAGGGTACGTAGGCAACTTGAAACTTCAAAATTTCAAGTACAGTCACATCATCAGCAAAAACACAAACACTTTGAAGAAAAAAAAAAGGGGCAAATTCAAGAACAAAAATACTTTAATTCTTTAAGGGAAGATGTTGGCTAAAAGCCTTGTTACAAAAAAGGGAAAAGGAAAGGCACTACTCAAAAGTTACGCTTCTAAAACTACGAAGGCAATCCTCAAGTGAGCCTTCCAAAGTCTTCAAAGCCTCGATCTCAGTGGGAGACAAAATAGGCGATTCCATAGCCATGCCCTTCTCCTGCTCTAAGTAAGAAATCTCTTCTTGGTACTGAGAAAGTGTAGTTTTCTGCTCTGCAAGCGTTCTTTCAAGATGAGACGATTCAGTCTCCAACCACTCTCGCTCTCGCACCAATGCATCGAGACGCGCTCCGACGGAAGCCAAAGAAATCTCTGCAGTCTAATAATCTCCCAAAGCAGCTTGCTGAGAAGATCGAACTCGGGCGAGCGAGGAATCTATGGTTGCAAGTTGCTGAGCCCTAACATCCGGATTCAATTTCTCCAAAGAAGTAGCACGCAAGGAAGAATACTCAATCGAGGCGGCCATAAGCTCGGCAATCTTGATCCTCAAAGGCGAAGAATCAACATTAAGGTTGTCAATTACAGAAACAAGCTTTGACAAATCCTCACGGAGCAATGCAAGGTCTTCCAACGGCCACTTTGAAATCCTACTCTCAATATGGCCCTTGATGTCCATGGCTGCACGGAGGCTAAAACGATGAATGAGCTGCTTAGTACCGCTAAGGTTCGGCCCCCTCAAAGAAATCTCAGAATTAGCCGGCAAAGGTATTGGACGCACGGTAGACTCTTGTACACATTCACCAACACGCAGCGGGCTTGGAAGGCTCGACGAATTTTGGGTAAGCTCTACACCAGGCAGATCCCTGATCCCCTCATCGGTAGGTAGATTGCCTCCAAGAGGCATAGAAGGCCAACCTAAGAAAGACAAACAAAACATGTTAGAAACAAAAGCTAAAATAAAGAAGAAGAAATCATGAAAAAAAAAAAAAAAAGGGTACATACGTCTCTCTCAAAAGACATACGGCCATCAGTTTGAGGAAGCCTAAATGCTTCTTTCTTCTTATGACGAAAATTGACATCACTGTCAACCCGAGAAGCCTCAAGTGGTCGCTTGTTTAAAGCTTGTTGACGCGGCCGCAAAGCAAGTCCATCCTCGTGCGAACCGACTTCGTCACCCGCCTCTTCAGAAGCATTCAAATGAGAAGAAAGCAAGCATGAGTGTTGACGGGCTAGGACCACAGGGTTATCTTGCAAGGGAGTCACACTCGCACAATCAAAAGATACCAGCTGCGGAGGAACTGAAGAGCAACCCTCTTTCGATGCCTTATGGTAAGAATGGGAAGAATTAGTGTCACTTGCCATCCCCAAATTCTCGTAGTGTACCTTCAACCACCAATTTACGTAAGCACGAGTCACAGGATTATTCTTGAACTCGTCTTTAACAGGCAGGGTGATAGAAGCATCTGTGCATGCACGGGTACAAGACTCCCAATGCATATACGTATCTTGCAAAGATTTCGATTGGTCTCTTTCCTTCAGCCTACCCGAAACAGTTTGGACAAAACCAAATTGCCTACTAAAACGGTGGGGATTATACAGTTGAATAATGCATCGGTCTTCTTGCCGCAAAGAAACATACGCCGAGCGAAGGCTTATAAAATAAGACAAGTCTGAGGAGCGAAGGTCCGAATCATCCACGATGACTTGCCGCGTTAAGCCGACTCTTGCCAAACGATCCATCCTCGAGCCTTCACAACTTTCAAACAGCGCTTGCGCCTACGAATCATCAAGACCCTTCGCAGAAAGCACACCGGAATACTTCGTCATTAAGGGCCCCAATTTCACTGAAGTCGATGAAGAAAAATGAGTGTTAAAGTATTCGCCCAACCAGCCATACACATAGTGGTAGGGAAGTACCGCAGCACTGTCTTCAGTGCTTGCCAAGTTCGAAACAACACTCAAACCGTTGTAAATATTGGCTAAGACCGGGATGGCAAGACTAAAAGATTCGCCTGCAGCCATCTTGCTGGCAACTTTGAAAACTCCGGGACGGACGAAGTTGACGTCATCTTTAGGGAAAACAAATTTACAAAGCCAACAAGCTAAAAAAGCGGCTAAGTAAGATTCCTCCAAGTGCTCTGACGACACGCCAAGGTTTTCAAACGCCCTCAACTCAGTGGGGGTACGGCGCCCAACTGGACCAATAACGCCTGATGGATCCGAGTCTCCCTGAGGCCTGGTCGTCTTATTGCGACCACTTTTCTTCGAAGGCCTCTTATACTTCATGGCATCCCAATACCAAAACCGAATCCATGAAGATATCTTCACGCCTGACTTGCCCGGAGCCTCTTGGGAAAGCTTGTGATATGCCCAAAACAAATGGCGACAGCTCGCAGGCAATCCTCGATTGTTGCGACAAGAAAACTCATCCACGCTAGGGACAACTTCGTCGTAAAACTTTCCCTGGATTGGCAAGCCCCCTATCTTGTAAAGATCCCAAAGAGAGAGCGACATCTCCCCTCGAGCTGTGTGAAGTGTGTTGGTTGCTAAACACCAATGCTCGAAGAATTCACGAATGACGGAAGGTTGGCGATCATAACTGAACAAAGATGCGTATACAGCGTGGTAAAGGCCCGTCTTGGTAAGTGAATCCTTGGAACGGCTCAAGACATCTTCAAGCCATTCCCAATAAAAATCAACAAAGGCAGCTCCTCCAGTGGTCGACAGGGTACCACTCCAAGCCACGGCTCCGTTGCGGATACGATCACCAAGAAGATCAAACACAACCGGAGGGTTGTCGTAAACATGGTGTGAAAAGTTCAAAATAAGAATCCTCGATGGACACGCCCTCTTCTTTGCATTAGATCGAATAGAGTTCACCACCTCCCAAGCTACATCAGAAGACCATGACTTAATATGCATGGAGTTGTCTTTGGCGGGAAGGACAAGCGCCTTAGGGCCAGTCAGTGGCGCATAAAGCTTCAACGTTGTTCCGCTATCTTGGGAATCGCCTTCCTTTGCAAGAATAGTAAGGGTACCGCCCTTAAAGCACCTGAAAAATACCATGACCGCAACGAAGAGTCAGCCACAAGACTTCAGCAGGACGGCGGACAGTACAATGGCGTGCGGTAAATAGTGCAGCGACGGCAGGGCAGTAAGCACGGTAAAAAGGGCAGTTACAAGACGGTCCTTCAAGGCACGTTACGGTAGCAAAGAAACCAAAATGCCACGCAGTCACACTACGCAATCCCGCAGCGACTACACAAGCAGTTTCTCGCACCGCACGGCAACGTCGCCGCCGAAGGAAAATTGCGACCAAAAGACAATACACAACGAAGCCCCAGTGCAGCCTCTTGTACAGCACCACACGGCAGCGCACCAACCAAGGGAAAACTGTAATCAAAAGGCACTACACAGCGGAACTCCGGCGCAGTCTCTCGCACAAGCACTTGGCAGCAAAGAACACAAAGTATACCATCGTTCACTCCACTTCCAGAAGCTTCATAGGGGTCCCAACGTCATGCCTCCACAAAATTGTTTACGTAATCCCTGACATCACAACAAAGAAGTCCATCAGTAGGGGGTACACACATTATGTTGTACATGCATGTATGTATGCGGTTAAAAAAAATAAAAAATAAAAAAAATAAAAAAAAACCCGGCCCAAAGCCAACTAAAGCCTCAAAGGCCCAGGCCAAAAAAAAAAAAAAAAAAAAAAAGGGATTATTACAATTTTCATCTAGAACATGTGTATGTGCGTACATGTATATATATATATATATATTTATATCCAAAGCCCAAATCCACCAGCATGGGCCTCATCTGCACAAAGACAAAGAAGAAGCTAAATGGGCCGGATTGATGCAACCAGATCAGGATAACACAAGTCAAATAACCCAGTTCATGGGTTGGATGATTCAGGCCCGACCAACAAGACCAGCAGGCATGGGCTATGCAATCAACACAAATCACAAAATAACCATACTGATCAGAATCTGCACAACCCAATCCAACTCAAACTCACAATTATCACAGATCCAAAAAAACAACCACCATGGAATTAAAAAAAAAAAAATCCTCTCACTGACTCTGTCAAATTTCTCTCTTTAAAAAAAAAATTTAGCTCAAGCAAAGCCCCCCAAATCCAATTCATTCCCTTGTAAGAGCCCATAGCATGATCTGGTTCAATTACCAAAGTATTCCTTAGCAACATGCAACATGCAACATGGTCTCACCATTGGGGGTACAGATGGAGTGCATGCCGAGGATCCGTAAGGGGGGACACTTTTTTTTTGCAATCCTTCATCAGTTAAAAAAAAAAATTGGCACATTTCAGTATGCAACCCTTTGAAGAAACTATTGGAAAGCAGCTATTGGCCGTGGCATTCGAGGCTGCAAGATTTATGGTTGCTGCTTTTCATTCGACATCTCCTGCCGTCAAATCGCCATCATTTTCTTTGTCTGTGCACCTCCACCACACCCACTGCGATCCAAGGCTCAATGCTTCTCAGGCTCTTGAGCTATCCTTCATCATTGCAGAACGACTTAGGAAGAGAAGGATGGGAACTCAGCGATTGCCGCCATTAAACCTCTAAACAAAACCTTAAAGACGTGCAATGATTGGAAACCATGGTGTAATTCGGTAGAAAAGAATACTGTTATGGATTGTCCAGCAAACTGCATATTGCTCCTCCACCTGCAAGCTCATCTACCCATTGCCCAAATTTATATCGAAAAAAAAATACAATAAAATAAGTGGATGGTGGAGCGGTGGTACCTCAGCATCATGAAAGAAGAAATATAAAAAAATGGAGGGGGTGGAGCAAAGGTGGTACCTCAGGAAAGAAGAAATATAAAAAAATGGAGGGGTGGAGCAAATTGTGATGGCACCATGTGGAAAGCAAAGAAATAAAATAAAAATAAAAATAAATAAAAAATTTGAAAAGAAAGGTAGCATTACCACCGAAAGCAGAAATTTCTTCAAAGGATCATGATTAGTGGGACACAAAAAAAAAAAATAATAAAAATAAATTATGATAATGACGTGTGTGTGTGTGTGTGTGTATATATATATATATATATATATATATATATATATAAAGAAGAGCATTGAGAGAAATAAAAATCCATTTTTTTTATTTCTCTGGAAAATTACACAAAGCTACATGCCACCAAAAAAAAAAAAAAAGTTATGCAAATGCATGTGTATGCATATAACGTATATACATATTTATGTATATGTATATAGCAAAAAAAAAAAAAAAAAAAAAAAAGAAGAGCGATAAAGTCCATTTTATTTACTTCTCCGAAAGATTACACAAATTGGCACTCTACATGGCACAAAAAAAAAATTATTACAAAGAATGTGCAAAGAAGTAGGGACTCTTCAAAGACGGTCAGGTGGTGCCTCAGAAGTCGACGGAGCTTCGGAAAGACGAAGCGCCAGAGTTGGAATCTCCGGAGCCGGAACGCTTGGTGCAACTCCAGATGACGAAGGCAAGATAAACCTCGGGAGTAACGCCATAAACCTTTCATGATCACTCTGAATCCGAACGTCCGACTCCTGCAGTTGGTCCAGCTTCCTCTTCATGCTTGTCGAGTAACTAGTTGCAAGCATGTGCAACTCCTTGTTCTCGTTCCTGAGTCCTCTGACCTCTTGCCGAAGACTAGCCACCTCCGCCATCAGTGACTCAACCTGACGAGAACGTGCAAGAAGGCGTTGGCCCATGTTTGAAACTGAGCCTGCACACTGGACGCTGAGAGCAAGAGATTCCTGAACAGCCAACTCGTCAGACCGTCTGGATAGCATCCTATTGTCTCTTGGAGTAAGGAGATTTCGAGCAACCACCGTAGCGGTTATTTCGTTTCTCATCATTGAGTCCCCGACTGTAAGAGGACCATTGGGGGATATGAAGGACGGACGCCAAATGTTGTCTGGAGAAGACAAGTCATCATCATCTCCGACATTCAAGTTAAGGCGACGGTCGGAAGGGCAAGACATTTTTAGAATGTGTTAAGAAAGAAGAGATCAGAAAGATTAAGATTACAGAAGTGCAAAAAGAGAGTGTTTACAGGAGGGAGTATGAGTGTGCTGTGAAACAAAATTCATGCCTCTATAAAAAGAAGCAAATCAAAGAGGCGCTCCTCGCAGATCGAAGAGGCGCTCCTCGCAGATCGAAGAGGCGTCCTCGCGCAAATCGAAGAGGCGCGCCTTTCTCGAAGGCCGAACTCCTTTCTCAAAAGCTGGGCTTGCTCAGAAATCACGAGGCAATCAGCTTTTCCAGTTTTGTCGTCACTCGTCACATGCAGCATGGAGCTTTGCGAAAACCACGAGCCGAACCCCGGTTTTCAAAAGATCAATTTGTCCAGACGTGTCGTCACTCGTCACATGCACCATCAGCTTTGCGAAAATTACGGGCAGCTTTGTCAGAAAGCGCGTAACTGGTATTGTTCATCCATCCACCGGCTGCCGACAAATAGTGCGAGAATAGTTCCGGTTGTGAAGAAAATTTCTATAAGTTTCGACCTTCGCCTTCCACAGCAAAGGCACACCCTCTCAACCTCTCTTCACCTCCGAAAATGTATTCCCAAAGAAACCTTTCGAGTTACTCAGTGTTCTTCATCCCTTGGAGCACCCCAGAAAACAAATCATCCAAAGCAAAAGTATTTCATATCAAGAAGGTTAAAAGCAAAAGTATCTCATATCACGCTTTCTCCTCACCTTCATCTGAAGAACATGGAGAAAGTGAGATCTTGATTGCTTACCTAGTCTTGCTCTCGAGTACTCATCTCAGACCCCTCCCAGCCCACTTCAAAAATAAACCTGTGTAGAGGTACTTCTTCAAAAGCAAAAGTATCTCACAGAAGAAGCAGGAGGAGTCTGAGTTTCATCCAGATGAAGGCAGAGTCTGAGACGATCCAAGAGTTCAAGAAGATGCACATCTGCATGGAGACCTGAGTACTTGAAGCATGTAGAGACAACGTGCTGATTCATCCTCAACTAAGCTAAGGATCACTTGCAAGAAAGAAGGCCCATCCAGTTCAAGATGAAAGCTGTGGAAAAAATCACAAAACCCGATTCAAGATCAAGTGTCCGTCACCCTTGAATCAACCTTCAAGACCAAGCCGCGACGGCCCTTGAAGAAATCACAAGTCTGATTCAAGATCAGGTGTCCATCACCCTTGAATCAAAACCAGTTCAAGATGAAAGCTGTGGAAAAAATCACAAAATTCGATTCAAGATCAAGTGTCCGTCACCCTTGAATCAACCTTCAAGACCAAGCCGCGACGGCCCTTGAAGAAATCACAAGTCTGATTCAAGATCAGGTGTCCATCACCCTTGAATCAAAACCAGTTCAAGATGAAGTTTGTGGAAAGTCAACAAGCACAACAAATACACGTGCCGATTCACCCCAGTAAAGTTGAATATAGTCTCAGCCCAATCCAAGATCAAGCCTCGACGGCCCTCAGATCGACGTCTACATTAAGGGATTTCAAAAACACGTCTTCTACACGTGACAAGCACATGTATACGACACGCTTTGAAGTGGGGGCATTTGTAGACAGTGAAATTTCGGTAAATAAAATGTTGACCGATGGTCAAAATTTTAACACTCATGTATTACATAAATTGTACACATAATGTGTGATTCAACGAAAATTCGAAAGAGTTAGAAAAGCCGTCAAACAGGACACGTGTCAACACCTGGCAGAGACGACTGATTTCATCTGATTATTTAAATCCAAAAATCAAGTTTTGGAAATCTATAAATAGAGACCATTCCACACCAATTCACATACACATTTCTCTACTCTCAAATTGGAAGAGAATTCTCTGAAGTTCGTTCTTCGTTCTTCGTTCTTCGTTCATCGTTCATCGTTCTTCGAGATCAAGCCCCAACTGCCCTTGAAGAAACGCTCATCCATCCAAAGATCAAGCCCCAACGGCCCCTTGGATCAGCGCAATTGTTCTTCAAAGATCAAGCCCAGAAGCCCTTGAAGATCCATTCACCATTCATCGTTCATCCGTTCATCCGTTCATCCGTTCTTCAAGAACAAGCCCAGAAGCCCTTGAAGATCCATTCATCATTCATCGTTCATCCATCGTTCATCCATTCTTCAAAGATCAAGCCCCGACGGCTCTTGAAGCAACACACATCCATTCTTCCAAGATCAAGCCCCGACGGCCCTTAAAACAACATTCATCCACCCTCCAAGATTAAGCCCCGACGGCCCCTGGAATCCATACATCCATTCTTCAAGAATCAAGCCCAAAAGCCCCTTGAAGATCATCCATCATTCATCGTTCATCGTTCTACATTCACCATCAAACCTCTGAAGAACATCACTGTTTATCCAAGGATCAAGCTCCAAAACACCCCATTCGGATCAACACATCATCAACAAATCCGCATCACTGTTCATCCAAGGATCAAGCCCAGCGGCCCTTTGGATCAACAGCCCATCAACAAATTCATATCTTACGAAGATAGAATCAGAGGAACAAATAGAGATTGTAACCCCAAAATTCATCAAATAACAAATATAATTTTGTACACGTGTCCTTGTTCACATCAGGAAATTTTCGTGTTTACAGTATTTTCTACTTGTTTACTTGTACTGTGATGTTTTGATGCATATAATGTTTTTAAAACTATCATGAAAGATGAATACAACATATAACGTATTGAAGTGTATGCAGCTCCAGTGTCGAGTACTCCTAGCAAATTGAAGCTTAATTGGGAAACAAGGGTTAACATTTGCTTGGGAATAGCAAAGGGTTTGAAATATCTACATGAGCACCCGAGAGAGAATATAAAATCCGCTAATATTCTTCTTAATGAAAATCTTGAGGCTAAGATATCGGACTTCGGATATGCAACTCTTTATACCGAAGAAGATAAAGTTAGGATCATCGCAAGAGAATTGAATGAGTAAGTAATCTAGTAATTCATCAGTTTTAGATGAGGAAAATTTAAGTATGTGTAAAACAAAATGATAATTTCATACGTTACCTACAGAGGCTACATGGCGCCAGAGTATTTGCAAGGGATAGAGTTAACAAGCAAAGCGGATGTTTTCAGCTTTGGGGCGGTCGTACTTGAAATTGTTAGTGGGAAGAAAAGCAAGCTCAGGTTCTTATAGACAAGGTAAGCAAGAATAACAGGGATGTGCTTTTGTGCTTTCTTCTGTATATTTGATTATGCATTTTTAGGTATGATTACGTATTCAAGCTTGATGCTAACTATCGATCTTGCACATGTGCAGGCTTATCAAGCCAATAAAAATGGAAAATTGATGAACTTGGTTGATAAGAGTTTGTCTACATATGATGAAAAAGAAGCCCTCATCATCTTGAAATTAGCACTGAAGTGCACCAGGATAGCTCCTTCTGGCAGACCTACAATGTCTGAAGTTGTGAGTGCTGTGAGTGTTCTTGAGAGTGTTCTTGGCGAAAAAAGCCTTGACAACCTCACTGGTGACGTCAAAGTTGCTGGTTCCACATCGGGGGAGTTGACTTCAGTAGCATCAACTTCTCAATTTACTGAAGGCGCACATGATCATCGGGTTGTAGTTCTAGATTGATCAAAAGTTTCATGTAATTAGCATTAGGCGTTCTTGAATCGCTACCGCTAATGGTGTGCTTTAATCTTTTTTGCGGTTTCTGTACTAGGCATCCTTTTGAACTTTGTGAACCCTTTCTTCCAGCAAAATGTCATATCAAAACTTGGAAGCTTAAGCGCTTTTCTCTCCTCTGTGAGAGTTTTTCTCACCGTTGTGTGAGTGACCTCCGATCTACGTCGGCGCCGACCCTGGCTTTGGTTAGGGTCGGTGCCAGCCCCATATTTCTCCCGTGTGGTTTGCTCCTGTGGATTATTTGGTTACTGCTTTTTCTTGCTCTCTCAGCTGGCTGCAAATCTTCTTCCCCTCCTCTGGAATGTTCACGATCTCTTCATAACCTCTCTCCTTTTGCTTTTGATCTTACCTTTACGAGTCAAAACCCCAAATCTCCTGCTTTCTTCATTTTCTTTGACCCACCCCCTGCTTCCTCCTTTCTCCGTGATTCATCCCCTCTCCTTCATCCATCCCCCTCCATCATCTACATCTTCTGGATCCGCCACTTTTATCATAAATTCCGGTCGATTTCCACCGCAGTTAACCACGATTTGCCGCGGATCTTTGGAAGGGTGTCCGAGCTATAGCTCGGGGGTTCGCACCACCACCCGTGTTGACTAGCGTTGGTCCTTCCTGGCGTTCGCCCTTGTCGGCGATGTTGATCGTGGGGTCTCCCTGCGTGTTTCTTCGTTCTCGTGGCGGCGGTTCTTGCTGGGACTTTGTGGATGGTGTGTTCTCTTTCTTCATCTTTTCTGGGGTTTCCGATGGTGTGATCTTAGGCGATCGTGATCTCTGGCGGCGGCGGCGGCGGCTTCTGCAGATTCAGGAAGATTAGGTCAGTAGGGTTTTTTTCGGTGTGGTTTGGTCGTGTGCACTGGGCTCCAAGGTTGGTCTTGGGGCTTTGTCATCTGTATGTTTGTGGCCCATCTTTGCTTGTGCTTAAACTGTTTTTTGGGCCTTTGCTATAATTATGCCTCTTAGTAATAAACTCTACCTTGTACCCAAAAAAAAAAAAAAAAACCAAAAAAAGACAAAGCCTTGAAATCTATATAACTACGCAGTTTTGTGCACAATGTACAAATATCATCTTTTGCACAGATTGCTTACTCGTACAACAATAAAAAATCTTCTGTTATAAATCGAAAGCGACAAAAATATAATTACAATCTTGTACGTGTTCAAACATATTTAACCAATAAGTAAATTTGGAAGGATAATTGCAGCAGGACAAAAATTTACTATTCTATTTCCTTTCTACTACAAATTTAGAAGGCAAAAGAGTAAATATCCAAAGGACCAACGGACTAAGTTTTCTATTTTGCCTCATGAAATGGACTGCTAACCTAATCACTCTGAATACAGCAGGCAAATAAAATCCATTTATTTGCACAGATTCCTTGTTCGTGCAACAATAAACAATCTTCCTTAATTATTCATGAAAAGTAAAATTTAGGGGTTTCGTTATTTAAAAAAAAAAAGTATTCATGTTATAAACATTGAGGTTATGGTTTTTTGTTTGAAACTTTTCCCTTTTCTGAGTCAAATTATATTTTACACTCTCGCGAATGACTCATTAGTTTCGTGATTTGTTATTTGCGAGAGAACAAGGTAAAAGTAGGGATAAAAATATTTGTAAGAGAACAAGATAATTATAGTATAAACACTCAAGTAAGGTCGTTCTCCACAGAGATTGAATGAATAATTTGTATTTAAAATAATCCTTAATTAACTATGTAAAACACCATGCAACCCTTAACAGCGTGATGTTCACTTTTAGTGAAATGATAATTATCAATTACAAGAAGCCCTTTTCAATTTCAGGTCGATGCTCCAGCAGAAATTGTATCAAATTACTTGTCTAATTAGCTTAATGGTGGCTAATCACTAAGACAATTAGATAGTTTAAACACTGTGATTAATAATTCAAAGCAAACATGCATCCATTCATAAGAAAATTAATAAAATTATATATTCATGCTTTGTTAATTGCGAGAAATTTTTGAGTGTACTCGAAATATGAAGTGGTACATCAAATATCATTATATGTGGTGTAATACCTGATATTTCGAACACATTGAAAAATCTCTCGTTAATTGCAAAAACAAAATCCATCTCTTTGCATTAAAACACAATTGCCAGGCTATAGCAGAAAATGTTATTGATCTATCTTGTTACACAATAGGCGACTAGTTTTCTGATCCATCTCATTTTATTTTGCTTTTCACATATTTGACGGGTCAGATTAGAAACAACAGTTGTTTCACTTATTATAGACGGCCCTGGAAGTCCCTCTTTATTTTTTTGACAAGCAATGATATTTGGTATTTCATTAATCAACCGAAAATAATACATAGGTGTTAATTGGGCACAATCTTTCGATGACCAAGAAAATAATTTGGAGGTGAATTTGTGCAAATGAGACAATAATTGTAAACCCCTAAGTAGCTACCACGTGTACGAAAACTTCCCACTACATCCATACTAACCTGTCACAAAAACGATATATTGATTTGTATAGGTGATTACAAATAGTCGTCGCCGAATAGCGCTGCCATATAAAATCATCCCATGAGCGAAACCACATAAAGTTATCGTTGGTAGACGAGATCACGTAATACAACGCTCAAAGCAAAAATCAAATACAGCCATCGTTGCGGCGCAGCCACAACACTCGGCAAGACAATAGAGCTAAACTAAACTAGCTCAAAATTAAAGTAAACTAAATTAATCTAAACTAGACTAAAATAAATTATTCCCAGAAGAAAACCACAAGACGATGCCACCCGATGGAAAGTAAGGACCACAGCCATGCCACGGCACACGATATTGGTGAGAAATCACATCACAAAATTAAGAGAAACTTAATGCGAAGGAGTGCAGGTTCGAAGCATATGGTGAGTTCAACAACTATAATTAAAATCTATTAAATTTGTAGGCTTTTTTGTCAAAATAGTTCATGAGGTTTGCATAACTTCTCACTTTGGTCCTTGAGATTTCAAATCGATAGAAGTGGTCCCTGAGATTGTCTACCATCCATCATTTTGGTCCTTCCGTTAAAAATTTCGTTAAGTGTCTGGAGTTCTTGGCCGGAAGTTTGGACAATTTTCAAAACTTCGTAACTCAATCGTTTATTAACCACATTCGTCCCATAATATATCAAAATGAAGATAGGAAAGTGTAGAATAAGATTATACCATTTGGAAGCACAATAGTTGCCGGAGATAGTCGGAAAATAGCCTCAAAGTTGACTGGTCCAATGAAAAACTAGAAAGCTCGCTAGAAATTGGGTAAACTTTAAATGTTCATAACTTCCTCAATACTCAACGAAATCAAGTGATTCAAAAACGAAAATTATACTTCTCGATGAGACGAAAAGAATGGTACTTTTTGTGATGGCTAATTCGCCGTGTTTTGGCCCAAAAACGTCTCGAAAGTGGCTGTCTTTAGCCACTTTTGCTGCGCCAACAGCCACAAGATGAAGGGAGTATTCAAGTCCAAGCCCCGAACCCCCGCCGACATCGTTCGTCAGACCCGGGATTTACTCGTCTATGCCCAGCACGCTCCCGATTCTCGCGAAAGCAAACGCGAGGAAAAGGTTTCTATTTTCCATCTATTTAAAAAATCGATCCAATTCACTACGTTCTGATTGAAATTTTGATCCGGTTCTCCCTTGTTTCTGTATTCTATTCTGTGAAAACTTGGGAATTTGGGATTGTTCATGTTTTTTTTTATGACCAAAGTTGATTTGGGATTGGTTGATGATCAAAGTTTATATTTTCAAAGTTCTTTTTTTTAGCAACCAGGTTAAGGAATTTATTCATTCGGATTTCATTGAAAATTGACGATTTTGAATTCTGAAATAGTTAAAATTAGTTTGTGAATTTCTTCTGTTTGAATTAGTTTGTTCAAATGCAAATTTTTTTTGTTCATCCTAGTTACTTCTTCGATATTGTTTGTGTATGTGTTGAGCATTGAAGCTTATTTGTGTATGGATTTTGTGAATGAGCAGATGTCAGAGCTATGTAAAAACATAGGGGAGCTGAAGTCGATTCGCTACGGCAGCAATAGTGAGTCTGAACCGGTTTCAGAAGCTTGTGCCCAGTTCACCCATGAGTTTTTTTAAAGCGAACACACTTCGACTTCTTATTACATGTCTTCCGAAATTGAACTTGGAGGTAAACCTTCAATGCTTTTGTTCTTTCAACTTAAATTGTTTTGCCTACATTCTCCATTACCATTATGGGCTTACGGTCTAGTGCTATTTTTCTTATAATTATTAAAGTTTAATGGTATTCATGTTAATACTACGGTTTGATGTTATTTTTTTTATTTGTGCGACTAAATACTTTATCTTGTCACGATAGAGTAAATATATTATGTCATCATTAAACAAATACAACCGGCTTTATTACAAAATACCTCGTGACGTTCACACATCGATTTATTTTGTGCCTATGCTTCTAGCATTCGATAAACCACATACAATAGAACAGAATGCAAAACCAAGCAACAAATCTTAAATGAATTCAATTTTGGACGGCATGACTCTTTCTATTTTTGCGCGGATATTTTAGTTGTCTTTTATCTAGTTCTAGGTATAAAAAGAAACAAAAGCAAAACTTTGTTTATGATGAATTTTCAATTTGATTACGAGTCTTACGAAGCTTTTAACATGTATGTGTTTCCTTTCTACTATATTTATTATATTTTATATAAATATAGTATAAGGAGATCAAATTTTTTAACCAAATTATGTTTTATATGAAGGAAAGCTAATGAAAATGGTTTGAAAACTTTAAGTTTTAACGATAAGGACAAAATAAATAATAAAGTGAATAATACCAGGATTGATTTTTTAGTGTAAAAATGTGATTTTTCGTTAAAATAAACAGTATCGAGAGCTTTTCGTTAAAGTTCCCTTTATATAACGGAGAAAACATTTGTGAGTTTCATTTGAGGGATCTCTCATTTCAAAGCCTAGTTATGCTCTCAAAAGCAACGAGTCTCCTTGTACAATGTAACATAAACTCGAGGTGAATCGCGACATACTCATGTTCTTGTGTGTTTATGTGCGTTTAAAGTCGGATCTAAGTTGGTCCAAAAATTAACTCGATTTTTTCAACAACAATACTAATGCATTTCTTTGACTTAAATTTATCATTCATGCAGTACCCCCAATCTTCTATACATCAAATGCATTTCTTTGACTCCATTTTATGATACTTTCAAAAAGTTGGGCCATTTCTTCATTTCTTTGACTCCAAGATGTCCATCACCAGCTACTCCGTTTCCTCATAGGTACCAATGTGCTCGCCGCCAACCGTCCTCAAAATACCTATGCATTCCTTTACTTGCATCCTGGCGAGACCAGCGGGAAAGTCTGCCGTTTAACATCCTCTTACGATGCCAAGCAGTTGATGGTTAATCTGATGGCATCACAAGAAGATGTCAGGAAGGGACATGCCAAGGCTCTCTTGTTCGCCTTCGCACGGTGCAAGTAAGTTGAAGGAATGCAAAGGTTCGGTGGCGACTACTTTGGTGCCTATGAGAAACCAAGGGAGGAGCTGATGATGATAACTTTCAGATTGACGAAAAATTCACAAATTCGACGCGGGTCGAACTTTGTAAAATTTTAGCTATGAACAGATAATGGGCCTCCAAATTTGTAGTGAAACAGGCCTGATTAAATTCGTATCCCCTCTACGTCTATCCTCACTCCAGTCCATCTTCCCCATCCGACTTGGACGAATTACATATAATTTTGTGATTGCGTACTAGCATAAGAATCGTCGGATATTTACGATTTCTGAGTTGAGGCTTCCCATCGGCATCCGATGCAAAAGGTGTACAAAATTCAAGGTCGAAGGCACCAACTTCAATTCCCGCAAAAAATTCGTCCCTGGCGAGGTAATTGGATTATATATTCTTCTTTAATCTTTTTAGTCTTTTGGTTTTAGTTTTAACATAGTACCTAATATGGATTTCTCTCTCTAGGTTTTGTTTTACTTTTATGAGAAGGAAGGAGCTAGGGTTTTCTATTGACGCATTATGTTTAGGGTTTAGGGTTACCAATAAAAAATATAAAATTTTGCATAAATATCATCTGAACTATTGCGGGCGTGTGCATTTACTATCAAACAAATTTTTTTGGACAAGCAGCAACCAATACTTCCTTTTGAGTGCTATTTTACTTTCTTATTTGCTAGCACATGATCTCTTGCGATCCAAAACCTATAAAACCACTTTCACATGTTCATACATATATATATATATATATATATATATATATATATGTGTGTGTGTGTGTACTTGACTTACCACCAAAAAACTAATAATTGATCAGCATATAAATGTTTCTCAAATACTCTCTCTCAAACTGTGAAAGAACAGACAACAATAGTCTTTGTCCGACTGATGATAATATGATCATCTGAACCTACTAGGGACTGCATACTAGAAAACAGAGAAGGAAGCTTCCCTAGTCACTCTCATTTTCAAGCTTTTTGTGTTACTCGACCTTTCCCTCGCGCGGTGAATGAACAGATGAATCGAAAGAAATACTCACGCGTGGATACTTGACCTGATCCCGTGTGAGATACTTGGAGAAGAATCATCAAGACCTTGCCCAATATGTGTTTTATGTCACTTTCATCAACAAAATACGTATAACACTGAGAGATATGAGTTTCGAAAGTTTTATTTTCATTCCCACACGTTATATTTCAAAATTGAGGGCAGTTAGAATAATTGATCATGTGACTTTGAACAGGTAACTAGATTTGGCAAAACCAAACTTGGGGCCATGACAATACTAGCCACCAACCATTTTTAAGAAAACTAAAGGAAAAGAAGGAAAAAGGCCGAAAGAAGAGGAGGACCATACATATTAATTATACCCTACCTTAGTGATTGTGTTTGTGTTTGATTGAACATTATTGCTCTTACAATGGCAGTTTTGTCCTCTCGATCGATAGAAACCACAAAGTTGGACAGCTATAATGTGTGTTCCACAAGGCAATTATGGGCTTTTATTTTTATTTTTTGTGATTGTCTCGATGTAGAGATTTTAAAACCAGAAAACATTAAACATACTGCAAATTATAATATCATTTAAATCCTTAAATTTAGGATTTCTCCAGCTAAATCGACCTTTAAGTTATGATTATTATTTGAGCAGTAGATTACACTGAGGTTTAGAGTCCAACTTCTAGAGGTTGATATGTATTATCTTTACGTGTCATGATCATATTATACTAATAGAAAAATAAACACGTTAATTAGTAATAATTTAATCATCAACGACTACGTCATATAATTTAAATTGATAATCTCTATGGCATTATCCTAAAAAATGCTCCAATACTACCTGTGAGCTTAATCTTCAGTGAAAAAATGAATTTGGGTCTACCACGTGTACAGACAGATCATTTTGAGGTCAAGAAAACAATATAAAAATCAAACTAATTGTGTACAAGCTTCTCCATCCCTCCCCACGCAACCATTCCAGAATGTCTTCATTGTTTTTTGACATTGACATATTTCATGCCACATGGTTTATAGTACAATCATTCGGATGATAGCCTGGCTGGACCTTGCATTATTATCAAGTTCAGTGGTTGTGGCAATTTGTAGTCCTTTTCTGCACACGTGGCTCTGTTTCGTGGCCTATTTGCCCATTAGAAACTGTCACACACTGCCATGTTGTTGGATATAAATTTTGCTAACTCTTAGCGAATAAATGGCAATTAGTAGCAAAGTCCAATTTAATTAGCAATACCAAAATGAAAGCCAAACTTGTTTACTACTACTTTAGTGATGAATGAGTCAAAAATTCTTACACATAAGTTATATTATTCAAAGCTCGCACGAATATGATCTACAATACCTGCGTGTAATATTATATATATATAAAAAAAGACAAATTTGTCTACTATTTTATATGTTTTGAGAAGTGATATTTTAAAAAACTTTAATTTATAGAATTATTTGTAGTAGAGTGATAAACAATTTGTAAGTCTAAATGGCATTACTCTATAAAAAACAAAAAACAAAAGACTCAAGCTCAAAGACAAAAAGACACACTACACCGGCAAACCAATTAACCTTACTTGTATGCATAACTGGATAGAAAAGCCTTACTTCTTTGTATACAAAACCGAAAATAAAAGCACCATTTCCTCGCATTATATAACCAAGTGATTTCCTTAATCCAATCCAACATCAATAACATGGATCATCATCCAATATCCGAAGACCCCAAAACTCCACTTCTCCCTCTCCACGATCAAATCCAACGGTCGCAGAGCTTCCATTCATCCTTGAAATCCATTCTAACACTCAAGAACTTCTTCGTCCTCCTCGGACCTCTTCTGTGCACCATCATATGCCTCTGTGTGAAGTTAGATGGTCCGGTGGCCAGTCGGAACATGTTGGCGGTGCTGGTATGGGTGTTTGCTTGGTGGCTCACGGAGGCCGTGCCCATGCCAATTACCTCCATGTCCCCACTCTTTCTCTTCCCTTTCTTTGGAATATCCTCTGCTGATGATGTTGCTCGATCTTACATGGATGATGTTATTGCCCTTCTTCTTGGAAGCTTTATTTTGGCTCTTGCTGTTGAGCATTATAACATCCACAGAAGATTGGCCTTCAATGTGAGTTTCTCTAGCAACTATGTTTCTCTGCTAAGATGGATCACCTTAATGGTTATTTATGCTGTGATTATTATGCTTAATGGTTATTTTAGTACGAGCGTACAGATACATGAGAAAAAGAAAGAAAGGGACCAAATGGCAAACATTTTACTTCTCTCTTCATTCACATTTTCCCTCAGTTATTTTTGCATTCCTTGTTTGGTGGAAAGCTATTGCAGCCATATTATATTATACATGATAACTTTAAATTTGGTTTGCCCGGAAATTCATTGGATTTGAGAAATCTGTCATTTACTAGCCTGTTAGTTCACTAACTAATCCCATAGATATATAATAAGGAAAACTAATGAAAAGTGTTTGAAAACTTTGAGTTTTAACCATAAGGATAAAATAAAATGTAAAGTGAATAGTACATGGATTGACTTTTTAGTGTAAAAATATGATTTTTTGTTAAAGTGAACAGTACCAGAAGCTTTTCGTTAAAGTTCTCGTAATAATATCCTAGCGAAATTCTAATTATTGAAAAAATATATCTGGTTATTTTTTCTTCCTAAATTAATGCACTTTCACCCAAGAATACGGAAATACAAGAGAGGAGCTGCAATGACGCTTCCCTAATCCATGGTAAATGTTACGTTAGAAAGGAGTGAATTTGAATTATCAAACACTTCATTCCCAAATCAACGAGAATCAAATGGATAGTCCTCCCTCCAATGACCCCAAAACCCCACTTCTCCCACTTGATGATCCAAATCCAACCCAAAGCTCACAAATCAAATTCCCTTCTTCACTGAAATCCATTCCAACGTCCAAGAACTTGTCCATCCTCTTGGGGCCTCTTTTGAGCACCGTTATTTGCCTCTGTGTCAACTTAGATGGCACTGTCGCTAGCCGGCATATGTTGGCAGTGCTTGCCTGGGTTTTTGCTTGGTGGCTCACGGAGGCCGTGCCGATGCCAATTACCTCTATGTCCCCTCTATTCCTCTTCCCGCTCTTCGGAATTGCCTCTGCGGATGATGTTGCCCACTCTTACATGAACGATGTTATTGCCCTTGTTCTTGGAAGCTTTATTTTGGCTCTTGCCGTTGAGCATTATAACATACACAAAAGATTGGCCTTGAATGTGAGTCCTCTTTTTATTTTCATTGTTCTTTCATATTAGCCCATTCATGTGATACATCTTTCACAGAATATTATTGGCGTCAATAAAGCAAACATAAATATTTTTTCGACAATATTAATACGTGTCACAACTTGAGAATTGAGTGTTTTAGCGTCCGAATCCTACTAGGTGAGAGCCACATTGTGCTCGAACCCTGTCGCATATCATCCGCTTAGGGTTTTTAAAAGAGAGTTTTAACGAAATATTTCTGGTACTGTTTACTTTAATGAAAAATGACAATTTTACTCTAAAAAGTCACTCATGACACTATTCACTTACAACACATTTTTGTCATTTTGATTAAAACTCAAAGTTTTTAAGTCATTTTCATTATTTTTTTTAAATAATTCATTTTTTGGATTCAAGCAATATTAGTGAAGGAGAATCGAACTTGTACATGAATAATTTATGGTATTGCTAAATAGACCATCTATTTTAACTAAATTTTGAAAACTGTATGGCGTGATTGTTGATGATTGAGAGAAGTTTTTAATGTGTCGAAAATACTGCTCGTTACATCAAGTGTCAAAATAAAATTGGTTGGAATTTCTTTTTTCAAGTTTCCAACAAATTATATTATTACACTTGATCTAACGGGTAGTGTTTGGTTACAATGAAAAATCTCTCGATGATTGAATTATTATTAAAATATTATTTAACGTGTTTACTAGTAAGTTGGTAACATATTTACAAATTTTTACGAGTTCATTTACCTAGTATTACTAGTTAACCCTTTTTTTCCCGAACACAGATAACCCTGGTGTTCTGCGGAGATCCCTTGAATCCGCCATTGCTGCTGCTGGGAATATGTGGGACCGCAGCATTCATCAGCATGTGGATGCACAACGTGGCAACTGCGGTGATGATGATGCCCGTAGCCACCGGCACTCTCCGGCGGTTTCCGACGGGTCCCGACCAGTCCGTGGTTGTGAGCAACTTTTGCAAAGCCGTGATTGTGGGGGTGTTGTACTCCATAACCATAGGAGGGATGAGCACTCTGACGGGGACAGGTGTCAATCTCATATTGGTTGGAATGTGGAAGAGTTATTTCCCACAAGCAGCTCCGATCACCTTCAGCACCTGGTTCTGTTTCGCCTTCCCTTCGGCATTGTTGATGTTCTTGGCTTTGTGGGGTTTGCTTTGCTGCTTGTATTGCTCAAGGAGTTCAGGCCAGGCGCTCTCTGTTTATTTAGACAAAGCCCATTTGAAGAAGGAGCTCGAATTGCTAGGTAGGAGCCCTCAAACTTATAGGAAGTTGCATGCAATCAGCATCGAGGTTTGGTGTATTCTAAATCAATCACGCATTGTTGTGTGAATTTTTTGACAACTAAAATTGCTTCTAACTAAATTAGGCAAAAAAAGTTCAAATGTGTTTTTGAGGGAGTAGGACTTTCAATAAAAAATCAACGCGTTTCTAATGAAATTACTGATATTAAAGCGTTGATGAAAAAAAATGTTTCTTACAAGACCAATCTCGAAAAAGCCAATTTTTTTTTATGGCAATTGTTATGAATACCCCAAATGCCATAATAAAATAGGTAACACATGGTATTACCGTATTGGTCATGTTCTTTTTTGCTTTTGGCCCAATGTTCAATATCCAATTTTAGGCGCTAGAGAACACCTTCTGTGTAATTGTATTTCCAAATCAACTTACAAGTGTTGATGCGGCAACCGGCAGGTCCAATGGCTTTTGCTGAGAAGATGGTACTGGCTTTGTTTTCGGTGCGTCCCCAAGTACTCAGTTTCGCGTAGTTTTTTAGTATGGATGTGTCCTCCAGTTATTATGACTAGCGTTTTCTGCAGATGCTGATTGTTTTGTGGATGACAAGAAGCATAACAGAGGACATTCCGGGCTGGGGAGTCCTCTTCAATGGGCGTGCCGGAGATGGAACTGTCAGTGTGAGTATTGACCTTTCTTCTTATGTGTTCTAACTTTAAACACGAAATAGCCTTATACACAGACCTTTTCGTTGGATCAAATTTTCAAGTGTGACTTGAAATGTTTGTAGGTTATGATAGCAACTTTTTTGTTCATAATTCCAAGCAAAAAGCAAAAGGGTGAGAAGTTGATGGACTGGGAAAAATGCAAGAAGCTACCCTGGAACATCATATTGTTACTAGGTGCTGGTTTAGCCATAGCTGACGGAGTTCGATCCAGTGGCCTTGCTAATATATTATCTGAAACCCTAGATTTTTTGGAGGCAGTCCCATATGTTGCCATTGCACCTGCTGTGTGTCTGATAAGTAGTTCCATCACTGAGTTGATCACATCAAACAATGCGACAACCACGCTTATTATTCCTCTCCTAATTCAAATTGCCAAAAGTATGCATGTCCATCCTCTCCTTCTGATGATTCCGGGTGGCATTGGGGCACAATTTGCTTTCTTGCTTCCTACGGCAACTCCTTCAAATACCGTAGGATTCGCCACTGGCCACATTAAGATCCAAGATATGATCAAGATTGGCTTGCCATTGAAGATTGTTGGGATTGCTGTGTTGTCCCTTTTGATGCCCACTCTTGGTAACATTCCTTTTCTCTTCATTATTTAGCTCACTTAAATTTTGATCAATTTTCATCTTCACTAGTTCAACGCGATGATGTAGTTCATAAGTAACAATTGAGTTTTGGCTATTGCAGGTGCTTATGTATTTAGGACAAGTGAACCAGTTCAATGACTAGAAAGTTCAATAATGTTACGATGTCTCACAAAATCAACATAACAAAAAGCAGAACATGTTTCGTTAGCGATAGTCTTATGATTCCATTCATCTGTGAGTCTATCTGTGATTGTGAGATACCTATATGAATTCGAAGCATGATTTTAAATTTACATTTCATATATGATGTCCGTGATGGTCAACCTTATAAACATGTGTGATTATGTACATCAAATCAAATTAACTTTAAACCAAAAAATAAATAAAGTACATCAAATGCATATATATTTTTGCTTATGCATATATATTTTTGCTTATTATACAAGATCACACCATTACACCCTCTCTAATAAACATACATTACATCCCAAGCAAATTTAAGTTTTAACAGCACACCACAATATATATCGCAGACAAAGTTTAAGGCTAGAGTAACCAAGATAAATCAGTGATCGGAGGCTTCCATGGAGATGGTGATTTTCTGGGCAGTTATTGATCACTATACACTGATCAATTTTGCTTTCTCCAAACTCCTTGCTCTTTAACCTCGTGGGGAAGATTTTTGAACCTTGGACAATCGCTAATCTCCATGTACTTGAGTGCAGGCATAATATTCATCAAGTTCTCCCCATCTTCCTCACAGTTCAGCAACTTCAAACACAAACCCTCAACACGTTCCCAAGGGGACTGATCACTGGTCAGTTTCTCAATGTCACAATTCTCAACACAGAGATACTGCAATTCAGAAAGCCTATTCGGTTGAAACCAGCCGGGCATTATGTTGGAATGATAATTCCTTACATACAGCTCCTTGAGCTTTGGAGGCATCTTAAGCCAGTCTAACCTTTCCAAAGTTGTCTTGTCTTTACATTTTTCAGCATCAATGGTAAGAACCTTGAGATTCGTGAAACTTGATAGGATGCCCATGTCATCCAAGGAGATTTCAGTGTCAGCACTTAGGACAATTCGAAGAACTCTTAGGTTCTTTAGTTCTCTGAGCTCATGAAGGGCGCAACATTGTGTTTTGGCTGGATTCATCACCTTGAATCCGGTGAGTTCTTGTAGAAGACAGAGGCTCCCTAGACCCGTGGGTAGGCAAACAAGGGGACAATCTCCAAGGTCCAAGACAATGAGCCTCTTCAAACATTTGATTGATGGGTGTATTTTGACTAGTTCTTTGCATCCCTTCAACACCAAAAGCTGGAGGTTAAGCAGTTTCTGAATTGAAGATGTGACTTCCCGTATCTGAGTTCCACTCAAGTTTAGACATGCTAAGCGTTTGAGAGAACTGATATCTCTGAAGAAATCCTCAGCGCATGTCACTGTTAAATAAAACATGTGAGACGGAATATTTTGTTTTGTTTCGTTTTTTGTTTTTGTTTTTGTTTGTGGAAAATGATTTCTACATGTCTCTTCTTCTTATACACACTCATGTTTATTTTTTTCCTTTGATTTATTCTATCAAAGGTCATAAATAACGTGGGCGTGCATAAACGAAGAAAAGAGGCTTGTGATAATCATTTTTATATGCACAAACATCACATATACAAGTGCACACACTCAATAGATCGAAATTAGAAAGCATGATGAAGAATTTAAAGTACGTTCTACCTGGAGACGAGCTGCTGCTATCTTCGACAACTTTAGAGTAAGACAAGTCCAACACCCTGAGGGACTCCAGGAACCTAAAATTCTTGCCAAAGTTAGTAGGAGGGTTTGACATGAGAAAAAATGTCCTCAACTTTGGATTATCTTCTAGTTCCTTCTTGTCATCATCCATGTCTTCGTTGATACAGAACCATCGTGGCTTTTGCTCATCTTGCTCATGTTTCTGCATTAGCTTTCCTTGCTCATTGAAGATGCAAAATGCCTCCTCTCCCGCAATCGTGATAATTACCTCCCGCACCATATCGTGTATCTTGCACTTATAAACTCTCCCATCATACCATCGCCGATCCACTACTTCCAGCAGGCATCTGTTCACTAGTTCTGCGAGATATTCATATCCCAATTCCATAGCTGTTTTTGAGCCCTTTTCCCGGACGAGGCCCTCCCCAACCCACCAGTGAATTAACTGTTCCGCATCTATCACAAAGTCTTCAGGATAAATGGAGAAACACAATAGGCATTGCTTGAGACTGGTAAGTGGAAGTTCGTCATAGCTTAACTGCAGAGACTCGATGACAGCTACAGTTTTTCCTTCGGTTGTGAGTGCATGGAATTTTTCCGAAGTCTCTTTCCATTTTGTTGGAGAATCAACCTTCTGAGACAATAAGCTTCCTAAAGTCTTTATTGCCAGAGGAAGGCCACCACATTTCTTCAAGATACTCTTTGAGTCAAGTTTAAGTTTCCCCTCACGGCATCTTCCCTTGTTATTTTTAAACAAATATTCACTGAATAAACCCCAGCTGCTGTCTTCATCTAGAGGTTTGGGGTAATGAATTTGTCTACACATATTTTTCGCAACTTCTTCAATCCTGGTGGTGATTATGATGCAGCTGGATTTACCAACTGATGTTGGTAGGCCGGCGCAAAGGTCTTTCAACCAATCAGTATTGCTGTGAGGCCACACATCATCCAGGACAATGAGATATGATTTATCTTCGAGGACGTTGATGAGTCTCTGCAACATTTGACCACCATCCAAGGAAGATGTATTTTGGTTAACTTTTTTGAGCAACTTCTTCAGGATAAACACCTCGCTGAAATTTCTTGAAACGCACACCCACATTGTCTTTTCAAACTGATGCGAGATTTCTTCATAGAGTTTCTGAGCAAGGGTGGTTTTGCCCAAGCCCCCCATCCCCACAATGCCAATGTAGTTCATTGCATCTGGTTCGTTTTTGTTGCCGTCATTTATCCACTCTTTCAACTTTTTTATGTCCCCATCCAATCCATATGTCTTATGTACGCAGAAATCTTGTGAACCAAAATATTGCCTCCTGCTCATGTAACCTGATTCATTGTCACGACTGTCGGCAGCAGCTGGTGCACACAAATACTTGGTCAACTTCTTGTGCAACCCCGTCATTTCAGAATTAATCTCCGTCAACCTCCTGCCCATCTCATGGGGGAAAACCGGATCCAGAGGCAAGCAGCATGAGAAGAACCTCTTTTTCTTCTTTTCTTCCTCTCTGAGCAGACAATCTGTCAATGCGTTGTCGGCTTCATAAATCACTTCCCTTAGCTCACTCAAATATTTCTTGACCGTTTCCTGATGATCACCCACTAGTTTCAGCTTCTTATCTGCGTCGACAACTAAGCATTCCATTGTTCCAAGCGATTTGTTCACCTGCTCAAGCTCTTTTTTTAAATCAAAAGCGAACTGTGCTTCCCGCGCTATAGCATTGACTACTTGTGCTGTTACGGCCTGAACCAGAGCTTCTACTAGCATCGTCATCGATCTGTTACATTTTTGACACATTTCGATCTTAGTTATATTATATTTATGTTACAATTATTTAAGACAATTAAAAATAGATAAAATCCATATTATAACATTTCAAATTAAAAATAGATAAAATCCATATTATAACATTTCATCAAAAAAACATTTTAGCATAGAAAGAGGTCAAAAAAATTGCAAGTAGTGAATTGTCATGGTGGTTAAAGTCTTTTTCTTTAACTCACTGCGTTTTGGATTCAAACTATTTATCTCTCATTTGTGTAAATCAGTGTAGAACATTGCTTATAATAATAATAATAATAATAATAATAATAATAATAATAATAATAATAAATAAATATAATGACAAACTCCTCCCTTTCCTCAACAACAGTAAAAAAAATTTTAAAAAAAATGTTTGACCCAATTGTGAAAGAAATTATAGAGTGAGTGAGGGAGTGGCAAAGAGAGAGAAGAGGGGATCGAGGGTTTGTGATGTATGTTTCTCTTCAGCCTTGCACCTTTATTTACGCTAGTTCATAGTGGCTTTACTTGACTCCCAACTAGTTTACATAATCACACTTAATATAGGATATGGATTTGCTCATCACCTCAATTATTAGGTCGTGAGCGTTATCACCTTTCTTGAAGTGCGCCACGTGTTACCATGGTTAACTAGCTTAAATTTTATATACATAAAAAGCTTAATAATTAAATTACATTATTTTGTTTCCAATTATGTCTTGCTTCAAGCAAGTAGATCATCGTTTCATGATTAGAATGATCAGAATGATCCGTAAGAGCAAGTCAAAGAGCCATAGAATCCTCTTTAGCAAGGTACTATGTTTGTAATGCTTCATGCACATGTCTTTGAATAAAGATTAGAGTGATGGCTTATTCAGCTTCTTCCTTGCTACTATTGGCTTCGCTATTTTTCTAACTTCTTAATGGTTAAGTGGAGCTTCACCTATTATACTCCGTTAAGTGGAGTTTTTCCATTGTTGACTCGAAGTATGCATGCTGGGTTAAGGTGGAAAAAAATGTAGCCCAAGAAAAGTCTGAAACGAATTTGGGCAGCGATGTCCAAAGCCAAGACTTGACTGGAGTGCGCATTAGTTTTCAAACCCTTTATTCTGTAATATTATTAAATAATTTTAAAATAACGAAAATTAAAATGATAAAATTTTATTTTTTTTTGAAAATTTTGAGTTTTTTCTTGTTTATTTAATCTAAAACAACAATAAAATTCGAATATGAAATTTGTTATTTTTAAATTCTTACTCATAGAAATCTAGAAATGACACATATTTACATAGAATTTAAACTTTGAAATTTCAAATTTTTTTTCAATGCGAAAATTTTAAATTTCTATATCTATGAATCTAAACGTGGAAATTTGTTGTGACATCCCACATCGCCTAGGAGAGTGATGTTTAAAGTATTTTCTCATCCCTACCTAGCACGAGACTTTTTGGAAGCTCATTGGCTTCGGGTTCTATAGGAACTTCGAAGTTAAGCGAGACGGGTTAGAGCACTCCTATGATGGGTGACCCACTAGGAAGAGTTCCCATAAACAAAACCGTGAGGGTGTGGTCGGGGCCCAAAACAGACAATATCGTGCTACGGTAGTGGAGCGAGCCCGGAAAGTGATCCGTCTCGGGCCAGGACGTGACATTTGTACTATTAATTTATAAATTTTGATTTTTGTCAAAACTTGAAATTTTTACGAAACCGAAGTGAAATACGAAGAAACGGAACTGCACCTTTTTTTTCTACCCACCACTCCTGTTCCTTTTACCTTTCAGCCGAGTCTACCGACTCCCTTGAACATTCACCAGCTCAATCTCGTCAATCGGCGATGATGGGCCTCAAGCTGCACGGGTTCAGGATGATTTTGTCAGGATGGGTTTCGAAGCTGCAGTTGGTGAAGAATAGGTTGTCGTTGGCGAAGACCGGATTTGGAACTCGCTTGGTGCACATTTGGCATTGAATACACTCTCCGGATCTACTGCTATGATGGCTGTGGGATATATTACGGTGGCTATGTTGTTGGAGAGAGAGATGAGAAGTAGATGGAAAAAAGAGATGGGGAAGTTGAAAGAATTGGGGGATGGGAAGAAGAGTATCAGGGAGCAAGGACGACGGGGAAGAAGATGGAGAAAAGAAAAGAAAAATGATTTGGGGATGAGAAAGGAGCTTCACGGAGCAAGAAGCTTGCGGAAGAAGATGGAGAAAAGAAAAAAAAATTGAATTTGGGATTTTGTATTTGTTTTGTGACTTAGTACTAAGATTTAGTATTCTTTTTTATTTGTAAATAAAAAATTTTAAATTCAATCATAACTAAATATAAATTTGAATTATATTATTATTGGTCAATTCTAAAGTCAAATGTTTTTGTATTTCGTAGGTAATAACGTTTGTGAGAGAGAGAGAGAGAGAGAGAGAGAGAGAGAGAGAGAGAAATCCTAATAGGATAAAACGTATCTTTCATTCTTTTTTTTTGTTTTTCAACACCGAATCGTTGAGAACCCTGTCCAATTAACTATAAAACTAAAGATTTTACCAAAAAAAGAAAACTATAAAACTAAAGTTTATCAGTAAACTTGCACTCAGTAATCAAATCCTTTATAATTTCTTTCACAATTGGGTCTAACATTTTTTTAATAAATTTTTCTTTTTTAAAAAAAATAATTTTTTAATTATCTACTCGGAGCCAAAGTACTATGTGGATGCACAATCGTTGTCCACATGGAAGTCGTACCACACTTTAACAAAGTTATTAACAGTCAACCTAACAGAAGTATGAAGTTGAGAGGAAAACATAATTTTAGGTATGAGACTAGGATAAAAAAACACTTGATGTCTTAAAATTTGAAAATCAGGATACTTCAGAATAGTAAAGTGAGAATTATCCATTTAATTCTTAGTACAATTCTTATAAATTATGTTTATTTATCATTAAACCTGCATTCACTAATCAAACTTTACCGTCACACAATCTCTATGATAGTGGCATGTGTCATATGGAATTAGGTGGAGGGTTCAATCGTGAATACAATCAGTGCTGGTATATAGAACAACGGTCGTGGAGTTCTGTTTGCCACAGCTTGTACTATGCTACTTCATGCTATAATTTTCTTGTGTCCATTTAGCATTTTATATGCAATTTCATGGTTCTTCATTCTTGTAGGAAGGATTTCGTAGTGTCCTACGATTTTCTTTTGATTTCTTGATTATTATTTGATTTGTTTTCACTTTTATAATGCCTGTGAAACTGTTCGGGTAATGGAGAGACTACAATATGCAAGTGATGAATTAGCCAATCACATATTACTCTCTTTATGCCTTGAATGAGTTGGAGAACATTTGATTTTGATTTTTGATTTTCTAAATGGATGTAAAGATAAATTTACATATTGAGTTAGGTTTGTAAGGATAATTTAGGTAGTAAATTTGAGTTTAAAAAGATATTGATAGTTAATTAAAATAATAGAGTATAGAGAATAAGTTGAAATGAGTTTTTACCATTAATAGCCAAAATATAAACCTTGAATTCATAAATATTAGTTTTTTTTTTATAAAAAATTTCAAATGTATCCAGAAGTGAAACGCGTTGTAAGTATCAAAATTGAAGTATAAATTGATTTATTAGAATTGATAGGAGCTATGGAAAAACCATCAGACCGATCCATAAGTGTGCACCCCAAATTAAGATGGTATACACACACACACACAATATGCTATGGAACCGTGTACTGGAGAGTTCCATCCAAATGAAGACTTGAAAAATTCTACTTGAAAGTATGCAGAAGTTGTATGTCATGAAATTTCCGAAATATCAATGAATTATTATGCAAGAATATGCAATTTAGTTTATCAATTAATAAATGAATTAGACAATTTGTTTGACTGAAAGTCTTTTCATTCTTTCAACTTATTGCATTGGGATGTGGGAATAATCAAAACCCTAAAAATGAAAAAATACGCGAAAGAAAGAAAGAACGCAAATTATCTCATCTGCATATATGGTGTTTGGTTTTTAACTTTGAGGGTACATTGCTCAAAATCAAAACATGAGAATTTCTTCAAAATTACTTAATGAACATCATATACAGATAAGATTTCCAAATAAATTAAGAAAGAAGTGAGTTCAAATTAAATTTTCCTAATACAAATGCTTGACTCCGATTTCTGGGTAATGCGTTTCATGCCTACTCTAATTCTTTCTTACTCACACTCTAGTTGGTGGGTGACGCGGGATGGAGCAACCGGCTCCACATCAACGTCGGTACTGACTCAGATGTAGAAGACAGGTGGCTCGTGGGTGTTGAATAGTGGCCAAATTATTTGGCAAACTTTCGGCTATTAAACAATTATAAAGAAATAGAATGTGGACAGCATCTTTCCTTGTTTTGGGGAACAAAGAAAAGGGAGCAACTTTTGGTTTGTCTACCACCCGTGAGTTTTGGCTTCTTCATAATTGAGAGGTTGTTACCTTTTGGGTGCAATTAAGAGATAGAGCTGCCCTTTTGTTTTCAGAGAGCAGAAAAAGAAGCAGTAGCACAGAGAATAAAGACTGAGGTGCCGCAGCCCCCTCTCAAGAAAGAAAGGTTGTTTTTCTTTCTTTGTTAGTTCTCACTCACTCAAAGTTTTAGTTGTATATGAGCTTTGAGCTTTGTATAGAGAGGAAATTATTCACTATATTTCCTTATCTATTTGTGTATTTGGTGAGTGAGAATTATTGGATGTATGTGGGTTTTGGGTTGTGAGATTGTCAACACTTTGTAAACTCTTATTTGGTTGATAGTGGATTATTAGGTGAGCTCCTACTGCTCTGAGGACGTACTCCAGTTACACTGACTGTGGAAGAACCTCGTTAAAATCTTGGTGTTATTTTCTATATTGTTCTTGCATTTCATTTGATATATTTTCTGTGGGTTAGCTTGATTTGGTTCCTCGTGATTTGGTGCTATCCTAGCACAACCGGGGGTGCCATCGCTACCCAATCCTCGGCTTTCGTTGAGGAGGGAGGGGACTATGACGTTAGTCGCATGGGGAGAAGGCGGCTGACGGCGCGGGAAAAACATCGTGAGTGCTATTTCCATAATCCGGCGAGATTCAACCGGAATCTCGCGTGTCCGTTCGTTGGGGACGATGTCTCGACCTCACGGTCTATTAGGCTCGGTCGCAAGCAGTAGTTGGCGGGCTGATAGTTTGGGCTTTGTCCAATGCCCAACTCGAGATTTAATTCTTGCAGAATTCCAGTTTAGGGTTTGTTTATTTGATTTCCAGATTTTTGGTCAGTAACGCCACATAACTCACAAGTCACAAACACCATAATTCAAGAAATTCACGATATGATATATAATTTTATAAATTATTAAATTGGGTTCGTGCTTCATAGTGATTGTTTATATAATCAGGTCTTTGAAACATGAATTTGAGTTCAGAATTTGAGTTCAGAATTTGGGTTCGTGCTTCATACTGATAAATGTGTTGAGAAATAAATTATAAAGTAAGAAAGAACATGAAAGAGAGATGTGTGTTTTAACCTTAAGCTTGTGCCTTTATTCATACTAATTTTTTTTTTTATCATTAGTTAGGATTTGGGGGGGGGGGGGATCGAACATGGGTGAGGAGGGATTGCTTTGGCTCTAGTTGCCACCGCAACTAGGCTCCATCCTCCTTTATTCATACTAATTCATAGTGCCCTTTACTTAACCCCAATAAATAAAGTCAGACAGAGAAATAATTAATCTTCTAGATCCTATAGAACTTGTGCCTTTATTTAATATAAAATACTATTCATAACATACTCAATTTGTTTTCTTAATATTTTGCTCTATTCATCACATATATGATCTGGTTTTGGTGTATCTAGTTTCACAAAAATCAAGTTTTTAAGAGCATTTAAAGTATTTTTTGGCGTAAAACATCATCTATTCTTAACGTCCAAAACATATAGATCGAGGGCACAACCAAATCAACTAAGAATTTGATAATAATTAATCTATCATCATTCAGGAGCACATACTCAAATTAACGTATGCGCGCAGCAGATCGATGGAGTTGGACTTGACTATCGGAGGACTTCAAATCCTGCTGACCAGATACAAAGAATTAATCCATTTGTGAGATATATATATTTGTGTGTGTATAGTATATGAAACCAGAAATTATTAATTGATGGCCTTTACTCTGTAATCTATAGTATAATTAGCTGGGAAAGATAGAGAAGAAGGTGAATGCTACCTTGTTTTGTTTCCTGGGGAAAGCTAGCTGGCTGCTTCATATGCATCTGACTATGTAATCAGTGAGATTGATGCACCAAGACTACATAAAAAACACCTTAGAACTTGTACTCTTGGGTTTGATATTTTGTTGAAACAATATATGTAGACAGAGACAGAGACACAAAATATATATATACATATATAAGCACACAAGTAGGGGCGGTGATTATCTTTTGGGACTTTCTAATTTAGCCCCGTTTCATATTTCGAGTTTTTTTTTTTTTTTTTAACAAATGATATTATCTATATTAAATGAGAGGTATGTTTAGCTTCACAAATGAGTTAGCAATAATGTGGTTCAAATTCTCCTTTGGTGAGAATTGAATTTAAGATCTCTCACTTACAAGTAAAGTGGAATACTACTAAACCGTAGTACTAAGCCATATATTTTGAGATTTTAAAAGTTAAATTTTTATTAAAAAAATACAGACAATTTAATCGTTAGAAAAGACAAAAATTTATAATCTAAAGATTAAAATATTTGAAATATCCATTATTCTAAAAATCTCCGCTTAGACCCCGCCTAAGTACTAAGCGGTTGGCCACCGCTCCGATTAATGCCTACGTTTTTTAAAATTAAGAAAGGGCGCCTATACCTGCTAAGGTGTCCGCCTAACACGCCTAGACCCGCCTAAGTTACGACTCACCTAGACAAAAAATAGATAACTTTCATTTTGTATTTGATTTTTTTTCAATAAATTGTAAAATGATTGTTGAATAGTTAAATAAACACACATTATATGCTTGTTCCTCATATTTTCATAATCTTCCAATACTCTATAATATATGTCATTCAATTTTGATATAAATAGACAATTTATTTACATGAAATATAATATATTTACTTAAATTCGCCTAATCCGTCTAGGCGCCCACTTAGGTCCTGTCTAGCCATCTAGACGCTAGGTCCCAACCTGCCACCCGACTAGCCCTTAGCGTCTTTTACAATATTAGAAATATCACAATACTCTATTATTGTTGTCAAACTTTAGTAATCATGGTTCTTGTGGGTGACGGATGACAGCCATGACGTGTAGATAACATGTAATGGATGACAACACGAAGTCCAATTTTTTTAACTTTTAAGTCAGGACAAACTCTATTATTGTTATCGGCTTTTAATAATTAGACAATTAGATTTCTTATTTAAACCCGTAGGGTAACCTTCTTTTTCAGGTTATCTTTCAGTCACAACATGCCGTTAACTTTAAAAAGTGAATAGAAACATGATTTTATGCCCACACTTAATAGATTTAATGGTTTTTAATTGTTATAATCCGAGTTTTTTTAAGGAAATCTTAACGGTACCAAATAAATTTAACGATATGAAAAAAAATATAGAAAACTTCATTTTAGTCTTTGGCAAAGATTACTTTTTTATTAAAATCATGAGTAAGATCAAAATCTAATTTTAGTCCCTTGATACATTAATAACCTCATTTATTAATTATATTTTGATTTTTTAATTATTTATGTTTTTCTTTTCTAATTTTTAATGTATTAATTTTATATCATTATAATTTTTATTTTCATTTTATTCATTGTAATATATTTTTGTTGTGAACATTTAGATAAACTAATTTTTGTTATACAATATATTTCGATGTACTGTAACTTTTTCATTTAGGTATATTAAATTCATTATAATACATTTCGGTGCATACGTTTAGGTATACACATTTTGGTACTAACATTTCGGTGCATACATTTCAGTACACACATTTCGGTGCATACATTTAGGTACATACATTTTGGTACTAACATTTCGGTACACACATTTAGGTACATTAATTTAATATTAATACATTTCAATGCATATATTTAGGTACATACATTTCGGTGCATATATTTAGATACATACATTTCGGTGCATATATTAGGTGCATATATTTAGGTACACACATTTTGGTATACACATTTAGGTACATTAATTTAATATTAATACATTTCGGTACTAACATTTAAATATATTAGTTTAATATAATATATTTCGGTACACACATTTCGGTACTAACATTTAGGTACATTAATTGAGTCTTTCAAGTTTGAAGAATGTTAAATAAAATTAATAAATTAAAAAACTCTTTTTTGGTCAAAAAATAAATTAAAATTTGTGTATTAATAAATTTAAATATTTAATGGGAGATATTAAATAAAATACACATTAATTATTTTGAATTAAGGACACATTAGGGACTAAAAATCAATATTTAATCTAACACCAGGTTTTTTAAAAAATTTAATCTTCTTGAAGGATTAAAGTTCAAAAACCCCAAAAAAATATTATACCTAGTTAGGAGGGACAAAAACTTTATCTGCAAGAAAAACAAAATACAAGAAAAGAGGGGGACATACATCTTACCCCCTTGAAAAAGAAAATACAAGAAAAAAAGGGGGACTAGACCTTAACCCTCTTGAAAAAAAAAATATACAAGAAAAAGAGAGGGTGGGTGGACATAGGACCAAACATCTCTAAAATAAAACATACAAGGTAAGGACCTACAAGACAAGCTACAAAAAAAAAAAAAGGAAAATCCAAAAAAAAAGGTAAAATGAAAACCACACATCAAGAAGGGGAGGTAAACATGTAGGCCGGCATACCCAAGAAATATGATTGCGAAAAAGGAAGAATCTCTATAGGAGGAGTGACATGCCAAACAAGTGAATACGAGATAAGCCCTAAATTGGCCAAGTTATCGACAATTGCATTCCTTTCTTGATATGTATGAGATCAACGGAATACCATGTGCTGCAATCGAAAAATACCGTTCTTCCAACGAGTCTGGAGTGACCAAAAGCGCCTACACCTGCTAAGGTCCCCACCTAACCTGCCCAGACCCGCCTAGGTTGCGATTCACCTAGACAAAAAATAGATAACTTTCATTTTGTATTTTATTTTTTTTCAATAAATTGTAAAAGGCTTGTTGAATAGTTAAATAAACACACATTATACAACACACATTATATGTTTGTTCTTCATATTTTCATAATGTTCTAATACTTCATAATATATATGTCATTCAATTATGGTATAAATAGACACTTATTTATACGAAATATAATAGATTTACTTAAATCCGTCTAGTCCGTCTAGGCGTCCACTTAGGCCCCGTCTAGCCGTCTAGGCGCTAGGCTCTAACTCGTCGCCCGACTAGCACCTAGCGTCTTTTAGAAACTTGAGAATATAAGATAACACAAGAAATTTTTTATCTTTTAGCGGTCCACAATACTCCACTATTGTTGTCGAACTTTAGTAATCATGGTTAGTGTGGGTGACGGATGATAGCCATGGCGTGTCTTTAACATGTAATGTATGACAACACGATGTCCATTTTTTTGAACTTTTAAGTCAGGACAAACTCTATTATTGTTATCGGCTTTTAAAAATTAGACAATTAGATTTCTTATTTAAACCCGTAGGGTAACCTTCTTTTTTCAGTGCAAAATTAATAAATTGTTATCTTTCAGCCACAACATGTCGTTACCTTTAAAAAGTGAATAGAAACATGATTTTACACCCACACTTAATAGATTTAATGGTTTTTAATTGTTATAATTCGATTTTTTTAAAGAAAATTGTAAACACGAAAATTTCTGAAACAACACAAGAACAGAACAGAACACGTGTACAAAATAATATTTGTATTAATGAATTTGTTTGGGGTTACAATCTCTATTTGATTTGGTCCTCTGATTCGATCTCCGTGAGATATTGATTTGTGGATTTGATGGGCTGTTGATCCGAAGGGCCGTTGGGGCTTGATTCTTTAGATAAACTGTTCTTCAAGGGCGGTTGGGCTTAATCTTGAAGTTTGGCGGATGAACGCTTCTTCAGGTGCCTTTTGGGCTTGATTCTTGAAGTTGGATGAACGTTGAATGACGGATGGATCTTCAGGGGGCTGTTGGGGCTTGATTCTGAAGTTGGATGATTTGTTGATCCAGAGGGCGTCGGGGCTTGGTTCTGGAAGATGGATGAATGACGAACGAAGAACGATGAACGATGAACGATGAACGATGGATGAACTTCAAGGGGCTTTTGGGCTTGATTCTTGAAGAATGGATGTGTGGATCCAAGGGCCGTCGGGGCTTGATCTTGGAAGGTGGATGAATGTTGCTTCAAGGGCCGTCGGGGCTTGATCTTGAAGGTAGATGAACGGATGAACGATGAATGGATCTTCAAGGGGCTTTTGATCTTGAAGAACAGTTGTGTTGATCCAAGGGCCGTCGGGGCTTGATCTTGGATTAAGAATCGGCACGTGACCAAGGTGCTTGTTGATTCTTCAAAGGTTTTGGCGAAGTTTCTTCAAGGGCCATTGGGCTTGATCTCAAAGGTGGATGAACGTTTCTTCAAGGGCCGTTGGGGCTTGATCTCGAAGAACGATGAACGAAGAACGAAGAACGAACTTCAAGAGAATTCTCTTCCAATTTGGGAGTAGAGAAATGTATTTGTGAATTGGTGGTTTGAAATGAATGAAATTGGCTTCTATTTATAGAATTTTCCAAGGCCTAATTTTGAATATAATATTACAGATGAAATAAGCCGTCTCTACCAGGTGTTGACACGTGTCCTGTTCGACAGCTTTTCTAACTCTTTTCGAATTTTCGTCGAATCACACAATATGTGTACAATTTATGTAATACACGAGTGTTAAAATTTTGACCATTGGTCAACATTTTATTTACTGAAATTTCACTGTCTACAAAAATCTTAACGGTATGGAAGAAATTTAATGATATGAAAAAAAATATTATACCTAGTCAGGAGGGAAAAAAACTTTATCCGCAAAAAAAAAAAACAAAATACAAGAAAAAAAAGGGGGGAACTAGACCTTAACCCTCTTGAAAAAGAAAATACAAGAAAAATAAAGGGTGGGTCGACATAGGACCAAACATCTCTAAAATAAAACATAAAAGGTAAGAACCTGCAAGGCAAGCTGCAAATAAAAAAAAGAAAATCCAAAAAAATTAGGTAAAAATAAAACCACACATCAAGAAGGAGAGGTAAACCTATAGGCCATCATACCCAATAAATCTGGTTGCAAAAAAGGAAGAATCTCTATAGGCGTAGTGACATGCCAAACAAGTGAAGACAAGATAAGCCCTAAATTGGCCAAGTTATCAACAATTGCATTCCCTTCTCGATATGTATAAGAGCAACGGAATACCATGTGTTGCAATCGGAAAAAACCGTTCTTCCAATGAGTCTGGAGTGACCAAGGAGGAGAAAATGAACTAGAAGTAAAACAAGATATTACACTAGAAAAATCACTTTCAAGCCATAAATTTTGCCAACCCCGCACGTGAGCCAATTACACAGCAAGAATGGCAGCATGATGCTCCACATAGAAAGAAGTACGATACCCCAAACTCAGCGAGAAACCACCAAGAAAATAACCCACATAATCCCGGAAAACCCCACCACAAGCCACATGACCCAGATTAGCAAGGTCATCTATATTCACTTTGACCCAAGAAAATGGAGGGGGATGCCAACGAACATGAACTATAGAAAGAGCTTTATAGGTTTTAGCCTCGATTCCAAGAGAGATTAAAAGTCGCTTAAATAAATTCCCCCTTGTTAATATTTGAACAACATTTTATTTTGGAATTTTGGCACTTGCCACCTCCATGAATCTTCTTCAACTTTCTTTTTTCTTTCTCCTCTTATGCATATTTTATCATTTGATTCTATTCAATTCATTTGATCCGATGATCAAAAATTAAAAAGGTGTGTTAGAAGTAAAAAGGAGATGTGTGGATATCACACTTCTATGTTTATTCTACAATGCCAATAAATAGAAGGTAAGCAATTGTAAGATTCATGTTTGTATAAGGTTTGAGTTTTGGAAGTTCCATTGCCTATATTGGAGGTATGATGAGTTTGGGATTTTGTGTTTTTCAACGGTGTGGGTATCATACGTATTTGGATGTTAATTTGTTTTTTTTTATGTTGTAGATACATTCTATGTTTTAACATAAAAATTGGTTTCTGCTGCATATTTTGTTGGTGTAGTTACCTATCTATTAGGCAGATAGAGTATATGTTTTTTAATTCATATTCCCTTCTAACTTTCTACTAAAGAAATTTGGGAAGTTAACCTCCTACTAAAAAAATTTGAGTCTTGTGTTAACTTTATACTAAATATATTTGGTAAGGTGTTTTATATTGCTTATTTTAGTTTTGACAGGTAACTAACTTGTTTAGATGTGTTGCAGGTGCCCCATGGCAAGAATATTCAAAATAGGAAACAAAAAAGAAATATGCATAAATTAGGGATTTTAATTAATTCTCATAATTTAATATAGTGGTGAAATGGACATAAAAATAGAGAGTTAAATTTTTTTTTTTAACTACATGGGCAATGAGTGCATTTTTGTTCCCCACCATTTAGTATGGTGTATGCTCAACACTCTATTTATTACCGAAATAAATAATCTGGTGAACATGTACCATACTAAATGATGACGAACAAAAATACACTCATTGCCCATGTAGTTAAAATGCTTGCAATCGTCTGAACCAAAAATGCTTGCAATCGTCTGAACGGGACTTGGATCCTCTCCTGAGCCCAAGGAGAGGATCCTCCTGACCAAAGATCCTCAGGAGAGGATCCTCCTGACCAAAGATCCAAGGCTGTTGGATGAAAATCCAACGGCTACAAACAGGGGAGTCCATTTAAAGTTATAATAATTATAGCCGTTGAATTTTCATCCAACGACCTTGGATCCTTGGTCAGGAGGATCCTCTCCTTGAGCTCACGAGAGGATCTAGGTCCGTCTGAACGGGAACCACGATTACTATAATTGGCCCAAAAGCAAGTCCGCATAGACTCGCTAGACACGTGGATTTCCACTAGCATTTAGATGAAAATTTCAAAATGGGGCCCACTTTGAAAAAAACAAGACATTAGATATGTTTTTGTTCCCCACTTTAACCCTCTCGTAGATAGCCAGAAAGGAGAGGAAGAAGAACATGGGTTTTTTATTTATATTTTATTTTTAAAAATTAGAGGATGTGTAAATTTACGTTGTTGTCATGATTTTGTATTGTTGTAGAAAATAAAATTATTTTTTCACTCTATTTTAATTAATAAAGAGAGTTTTATTAATATAGTTTTAGATATAATGCTTAGAGTATTAATTTTGCTTTTAATAATATTTAGTATCAATTGTATTAATAACACTATTTAATATTTAATATTTGATCTTATTTAATATATGCACGTGGAATCCTAGAAGAGAGGGTTGGACTCGCTTTTGAGCGAGTCTCTCAAGCAATTTTCTTTTGTAACTAATGTTTTATTTCATATTTGTTTTAAAAAAGGGCTTTGGAAGTCTCATTTTTTGTAGTTTCTTTAATATTTTTTATTGAAAATTGAAGAAAGATTTTTTATTAGCACTCTACATTGTATTGAATACACCCATATTAATACTTATATACTCTAATACGCCAATCACTTTTAACAGGTATCACAAAAGTATTTATCTTCTTCACCTCTTAAAACCATTATCGCCCTCTATTGTGAAACACAATCCTAACCAATAAACTATAAATATGTTAATTAAAAAAAAATTAAGAATGGAATGTGAGATCAACGTTTCAAGAGCTTCACATGAGATAAGACTTCATATTCTTCATTGTTTTAGGTGATTTCAACATGGGCATGCCTATAATTGCATTATGAATGATATCTCTCAAATAAAGTAGGAGGCTGCGTTATGCCTATACTGCTGCTTCCGACAGATATCCAACTTTGTTTCTAATTATTATTTAAAACATGAATGATTGAACAGATAATTATTATCCCTGAAGTAAAGTATGTAATGAGGAGGATCCGAGGAAGCAAAAGAATGTGATTATCTATAGCATGGAATGATTCGCCATAAAATATATGTCCAGGCATAATTCCCTGAGTTTAATTTTTTCCCTATAATCCTTTTGGCTTTCTTGAATCATGTAAAGTTGTAAACTCAACAGAAACGTGTCCAAATAGTCCAACTAGCTCTTTACTGATATATGAACAGAAACACATGCAAATACAGTGGACCGACATCTCTCCTATTCCACCCGCATCAATACCTCGTTTAGGATTTGTTGAACTAAATCCCCCCTCCTTCACTTGTGGTTGGGAGAAATTAGAAAAATGCTGGCATCACACACTGCCCTTTAACTTCACACTGAAGGTGCTTTGAATTGATGACCTTATATATTTGCATTTAAGATGTAAAGAGTGTTGAGTACTTTGGAAATATGCAGTGCATGTAAAAAATGTGAAGTAATGTGGCGTGTGAGGGTATTATGAGAAACATTGTAGAGTGTATTAAAAAATTTAATTGAAAAAACAAATGTGGAGTATATTAAGTATGTGATGTGTATTCATTAATATGTAAAGTGTTAGTATAATAAGCTTTAATGAAAATAGTCTCTCAAACTGTGTTTTTAACCAAACCAACTTTGTTTAAGAACCATTATCTTGTCTAAGCAAATCCAAACTTTCCAAATCATAATATCAAATTGCTCAATGACACAAAAATAAATTGGCGAGTGGCAGTAGGACAATTACTTAGGGTTTATATCTGCACCCATAAGTTCGTCGAGCATATTGGGATTGCGAAGGAGAAAACAAAAACGAAACTGGTTTGGGATGTGGTGGTACAAGAGAAGAAGATAAGTGGTGGCGGATGCGGCCACGGTGGAGAAGGTGTATGCCATCGTGGTGGGTGTTTTAAAGTTTTTTTTCTTTCTTTTCAGTTTTAAAATTGTTTATTGAAGGGTGATATTGATATTTTGAGGCTGAACATATTTATGGGGTGAACTTACATGGGATGAGGAGTGTAAATAGAAAAACTATATTCCTTATTCATAACTTTCTTTAATTCTTCAGGAAACTTGTACACCAATAATTGATTAATTTCCAACCATCACGGATGATTTCAAACACCAACGGATCAACTAAAGCCAAACTCTTCTTTATCCTCTGTTTTCTGGATTATTTGCTTGGAAAGTTGCTTTTTGACCGTGGGGCATTTTCATTTTGTTTTTATGATTAAAGCTTAACTTTTTAGACAGCAAGTGGATCATTTTTACAAAAGCTTTACTGTTGATGTCGAAAGAAAAATAACAGATTATGCATGAAACGAGTTTTGTGCAATGAATCAAAAAATGGTAGACAGGACTCGAATTTGTTGCTGATCTGCATCTCCGTTTATAAGATTTCAGAAGCCATGTACAAAAATTATAAACACATTTTTTATTCCGGTACCATGAATCAAGATTAATAATAGTAAATATGAACGAATTAAAACCAGGCCACTAGCAACCTAAATAAGATAGTGTGCTAGAGCGAGAAAATTGTCACATCCCGACCCGAGCGGGACCACTTTCCGGACTCGACTCTACCGTAGCACGATATTGTCCTCTTTAGGCCCCGACCACGCCCTCACGGTTTTGTTTCTGGGAACTCACAAGCAAATTCTTAGGACGTCACCCATCATGGGATTGCTTTCGCGCGAACTCGCTTAACTTCGGAGTTCCGATGGAACCCGAAGCCAGTGAGCTCCCAAAGGCCTCGTGCTAGGTAGAGATGAGAATATACATATAAGGCTTACAGGATCCGCTCCCATGGGCGATGTGGGATGTTACAATCCACCCCTCTTAGGGGCTCGACGTCCTCGTCGGCACACTTCTGGCCAAGGATTGGCTCTAATACCAAATTGTCACATCCCGACTCGGGCGGGACCACTTCTAGAACTCGACTCCATCGTAGCACAATATTGTTTGCTTTGGGCCCCAACCACGCTCTCACAGTTTTGTTTCTGGGAAATCACAAGCAACTTCCCAGGAGGTCACCCATCATGGGATTGCTCTCGCACGAACTCGCTTAACTTCAGAGTTTTGATGGAACCCGAAGCCAGTGAGCTCCCAAAAAACCTCGTGCTAGGTAGAGATAGAAATATACATATAAGGCTTACAGAATCCGCTCCCCTAGGCGATGTGGGATGTTACATCAACCCTTATACAATTTTTTTTTAATTATGTGATCACAAAACCATTAGCACACATGTAAAAGAAACCATGAAACCAAAAATAATGATGAATAAATTAAGTAGAAACTAGAAACACTTATTCAAATTGCAAAAATATGGTAAGACCTAAATTAAGGATAGTTTAATTTCCCGCAACATATGAAATTAAGGCCTTAATATATCATGTGATCAATCAACAAAATCATTAGTGAACATATAAAAAAAACCATGAAACAAAACAAAATGATGAATAATCAACAACAAAAATGCGTCTTTCAAGATCCTAATCTTAAAAAATTTAAAATTATGTGATTAATCAACAAAATCATTAGGGTATAAAAGAAACCAAGAAACAAAACAAATGGATGAATAAATCAAAGTAGAAACTATAAACACTTATCCAAATTGCAAAACAACAGTTATAGTAAGACATAAATAAAAGTAGTCTTTAATTTTCTGCAACAAATGATATTAAAGCCTTGATCTCTCTACATATCTCTCCACTCTCCCTCGGCAAACAAGAAACAAAATAATCAAATCTCATAGTTGATTAATGGGGACCTTTAGATGTGGAGGCTCTGTGCAATTGCACAAGATATTCCCCCTTAATGCTGGCACTAAGTACTCTGTTATTGTTATTGTCTTTTAGTAATCATGAAGCTTTAAACAAAGTTTATCTTGTGGAAAACTTTGATGCCAAAAGCAAAATGACAGATTATGCATGAAATACGAGTTTTGTGCAATTAATTAAAAAATGGTAGATAGGAAAATAATTGTTTAGGGTTTAGATTTGACCTAATAATTGTTCACAGATATGACCTAATTATTTCAAGCAAGATTCCAATCAAATTTGCATGCACGCCACTCCAAAAATTCCAAATTGTTCATAGACATATGTGTAATGGACGATAACTTTAAACTAAGCCAATTGTTTGGAGCTTTAACTTTTATTAGACAATATGTGGAGCTTTTTGAAGAAAGCTCAACTCTTGAACATTGATGCCAAAAGCAAAATGCCAAAAGCAAAATGCCAGATAATGCATGAAACAATATTTCCAATCAAATTTTCATGTGCGCCACTAAAAACAATTCCAATTGTTCATAGACATGTGTAAAGGATCGATTACAACTTTAAACAAAGTCAATTGTTTGGAGCTTTAAAGCTTAACTTTTAGACAATATGGCGAGCTTTTTGATAAAAACCCAACTCTTGAACATTGGTGCCAAAAGCAAAATACCAAATAATGCATGAAACAAGATTTCCAATCAAATAATTAGGGATACTTTTCTCGTTACTTCTCTTACATAAATACAGGACCCAATATTTATATGTGCCTGCTGTTGGTTATTTTAATTATATTTTATTTTAAAGATTCAAAACTTATTATTATTTTATTTTATTTATTTTTAATCTTTAAGAGTTGTGTTTTATTTGAAGAGTCATAATCTTTTTCTACAAGGGTATGAGAAGTTCTTTAAATAAGAACCCTCAGATAGAAAACAAGATACGCTAAAACTTTCTATCTCTCTCAATTCTCACATCTCTGTCAATCAATTTACATTCCTACTTTATAATTCTTGGGCAATTGATCCTCTACTTGGCAATCCCGTCTGTCGTTAGCGTGCATAACGGATCAGACATCGTGTGAGGCTTTAGGTTGTATCTTGAAGTTGTAGGCACCGCCATAATTTGCACGTTGGGAGGCGTCTACGACTTTAAGATTGCGACATCGCGCCTCTCTTTGGTTCAGAGGCCAGATATTCTTATTTCCCTTTTCCTAATTTAATTTTCATAAGTCTATAGTGATTATATATTTGATTTGATATATTTGATCATATAAAAAAAAGAACTTTAACGAAAAGCCTTCAGTACTGTTCATTTTAACGAAAAATCACATTTTTACACTAAAAAGTCAATCATGATACTATTCATTTTACCCTTTATTTTGTCCTTGTCGTTAAAATTCAAAATTTTTAAAATTTTTTCATTAATTTTCTTTATAAATAATTAATATATTTCTGTAATATATTTCACAATCTAAAGTCGTAAAGTGTGACAATATAATCGCAAATTTTACAACTTGTTTTCACGGTGCTCTGAAAGCCCAATAATTATAGTGTCCATGTCATTGAACTTTCTGGAAATGCATCTTTGACTCTCTGCATTTTTTTATTTATTATTATTCGGTTCTGCCGTTGTTTTTTATTTGACGCTCTGCACGTAGTAAGGATAACCTTGCCTTTGGTCTTTCGACAAATCACTGTGCTTAGGAAATATCCAATATCAGACTTCAACCTACTACTGGATTTCATGTCAGAATTTTAGACCTAGAAGCAGTAACTAGAGGAATTTTGGGGAATTCCTTCCAATTAATTGACGGTGACATCATTACACATCATAAAGTTGTGTACTTTGCATCTATTAACAACCAAATCTTCATCACCATCACACACCGAATAAATTTGACACCATTCTGCAGATTTAGGCTTCTTCTGCAGAAACAAATTTACTACGCCATTGTCATTATCTATGCATTATATTTCATAAATCAGATTAGTTTGTGTATTGATATCTTATTTGAATTTTCTAGTCAACTGTTTACTATTTCGTAATTGCATATTGATATATTACTTGATCTTAGGTGCTTTAATTAAATATGTTTGTAATTATCACTATCTATTGATCTAAGGATATTATACAATAGTATTGTTCATTCTATATGTGCTGAAACTTTTGAGTGACAAATTGTTTTAATTTCTACAGTATTATAGCAATTTTATATCTCTCTCACTTGTTATTAGTCAATATTACATAACAAATGGCAAGCCTAGAAGAAGCCAATAGTGTTAAGCCTGAAATTTTAGTGGGCATAGTTTCCGTAGGTGGCAAAAACAAGTGAAATATTGGTTAACTGTCTTAGGACTTGCATCCACACTTGAAGAAACTCAATCAAACAAAGATTCCTCCTTTAAAGAGTCACCTTCTAAACTAACTCTTGACCTAATAGAATACCATTGTCACAATAGAATCTTAAGTACCCTTTCTGATCACCTCTATGATGTATATCATGCTACTATATCCACTGCTAAAGAACTTTGGGAAACTTTAGAAGCGGAATATGAAATTGTAGATGCTGGGATGGATAGGTTCACAGTCTCAAACTTTAATGATTATAAGATGGTTAACAATAAGTCTGTGGGTAAACAAATACATGAGTATCAAGAGCTATTAAGAGGTGTTGAAAAGAAATGAACGAAGTTCAGTGAGGACTTTTGTAACATCCCACATCGCCCAAGGGAGAGGATCTTGTAAGCCTTATATGTATATTCCTATCTCTACCTAGCACGAGGCCTTTTGAGAGCTCACTGGCTTCGGGTTCCATCCGAACTTCGAAGTTAAGCAAGTAATGCGTGAGAGCAATCCCATGATAGGTGACCTACTGGAAAGTTCTCGTGTGAGTTCCCAGAAACAAAACCGTGAGAGCGTGCTTGGGAGTCAGGGCCCAAAGCGAACAATATCATGCTACGGTTGAGTCGAGCCCGAGTCGGGCTGTGACAATTTGGTATCAAAGCCAATCCCTGGCCAGAAGTGTGCCGACGAGGACGTCGGGCCCGTAAGGAGGATGGATTGTAACATCCCACATCGCCCAGGGGAGAAGATCCTGTAAGCCTTATATGTATATTCCCATCTCTACCTAGCACGAGGCCTTTTGGGAGCTCACTAGCTTCGAGTTCCATCCGAACTCTGAAGTTAAGCGAGTAGTGCGCGAGATCAATCCCAATATGGGTGACCCACTGAGAAGTTCTCGTGTGAGTTCCTAGAAACAAAACCGTGAGAGCGTGCTCGGGGCCCAAAGCAGACAATATCGTGCTACGGTGAAGTCGAGCCCGAGTTGTGGTGGGGGCCTGGGTTGAGATGTGACAACTTTAAAGTCTTCTACCATATTGATAAACTACCTCAATCCTGGAAGGACTTTGCTAAAACCTTAAGGCATAAACAAGGAGAATTTACTTTGGTTCAAGTCATAAATTCAATTAGAATTGAAGAGAAACATAGGTCAAGCCAAAAGAAGTAAACCGAAAAACAAACAACCGTGAACTTAGTTGAGAATGACACCAACAAATATGGAAAAAAACAAAACTAAGTTCACCATAAATAATAAGAGGAATTTCAAACCTAGAAGAACAAATTTTAAATTCAAATCACCCAACCAAAATAAGAACTTCCACAAGACTAAGGATCAAGGGAGAGAGAATGGGGTTTGCTTCGTTTGCGGAAGAACCAATCATAAAGCTAATGAATGCTTCTACAAGAAGAATGAGGAGAACAAGTATAAGTCAAATCATAATGGTCCAAAAGCCCAAGTGAATATGCTGATGGAGCAACAATCTTCTCTAACACATTTTAAGTATGATTCCTTTGTCAATTTTACTTATGAAAATAAGGATTGGTGGGTAGATTTTGGAGCTAACGTACATGTTTGTTTTGATCGTGAATTTTTAAAAATATATCAGAAATCAAGTGGAGGACGTGTAATTCTAAAAAATGACTCAATGTCGCAAGTGCTTGGAATTGGAGACATAGAACTAAAGGTGACATCTGGAAAGATCTTAACTTTGAAGGATGTGCGACATGTACCTGATATTAGAAGAAATTTAATTAGTGGATCATGTTTAGTAAAGCAAGGCTATAAAGTTGTAATGGATTCAAATAAGGTTGTAATAACCAAGAATAATGTATTTATTGTAGAGAGATTATATTCACACACCCAAAATTACTTCTCTCACACCTTTTTAATTTTTTAATATTTTCTACACATCACTAACACTTGATAGAAAAATATTTAAAAATTAAAAAGGTTTGGGAGAAGTAATTTGGGGTGTGTAAATATAATCTCCCTTATTGTAAGGGTTTTATTAGTGAAGGATTATTCAAGTTAAGTGTTTCTTCAAAGTGCTATACTCTTCCAAAAGTTCTTAATGTTGAATCTAGTAATGTTTGGCATGGACGGTTGGGACATGTAAACTTGTTCAAAATTAAGAAAATGATGGATTTGGATCTAGTCCCAAAGTCAAACATGAATATCAAGCATAAGTGTGAAATTTGTGTACAAGCAAAACAACCCAAGAAACCTTTTAAGTTCGTGGAAAGGAATACCCAAAATTTATAGCTTATACATAGTGATGTTTGTGACTCAAATAGATTACCTACTAGAGCTGGTAATAAGTATTTTGTCACATTTATAGATGATTGTTCGAAGTATTGTTATATTTATTTGATAAAGACCAAGGATGAAGTATTTGGTAAATTCAAGATTTACAAGACAGAAGTGGAAAATCAATTAGAAAAAAAGGATAAAGAGACTTAAGTATGATAGAGGTGGTGAGTATACTCTTACCGATCTTAGTCTTTTTTGTGAAGAGCATGGTATTATACATGAAGTAACAACACCCTATTCTCCACAATCAAATGGAATTGTAGAAAGGAAGAATAGGACCTTATTGGACATGGTGAATGCAATGCTTTTGAGTTCTAAATTACCAAAACATTTGTGGGGAGAAGCAATTTTGACTACATGTTTTATATTAAATAGAGTAATCATTAAAGACAGCACTACTACTCCATATGGAATTTGGAAAAAGAGAACACCAAACCTCGAAGTCTTGAAAGTGTAGGGGTGTTTGGCTAAAGTTGCAATCCCAGAACCTAAGAGAAAGAAGATAGGACCTAAAACTGTGGATACTGTTTTCTTAGGTTATGCTCATAATAGTAGTACCAATAGATTTCTAATCATTAATTTTGAAATAAATGAAATTTTGAATAACACTATATTGGAGTCTAGGAATGCAATATATTTTGTTGAGTTTCATGTACATCTCGTTGCTTATTCGATAAACTATCTTGGGGTATTATTTTTCTCGAATACCTAATGTTTTGCGTTTAGATCTCTTCACAAAATTTGGTGGCTATTTTGGGCTTCTAACAACCATCTTAATCTCTACAAACAACCCCACAATCACTTTACATTGTGAATCTGTGATAGTAATGTACTAGATTTTTTTATAGAATACTTTTGATGCGGTCTCTATCTATCAATATTCTTTGACTGAAACCTTGTTGGTTTTCAATTTTTTATCTAAGTCCCTAAAATTAATGTGATAATTTATTTCTATTTATGTTACAATATTTTTAAATTAAAATTTATAGTTGCTTATGTTGATGATATTTAAAAAAAATTCATAATTTGTGGGATTAAAAATATTAAAATATAAATTATACTATTGTGTGTGTATATATGTATATATAAACATGGGTACATTCATCAAAAATTAACAAAAAAATTATTGTACCAAAACATGGGTACATTCTTCAAAACCACACACACACCAAAAAAAAAAAAAGGCTTAATAACATTAGTAAATTTCTTCGATAAAACATGACATGGATACATTCTCAAATAAAAAAAAAAGAATTTACATATATAAGTTTAAAAATGGATTAGAAAAAAATTGAATAGATTTTATGTAAAAAATGGTACATTTTACATATAACAAATTAGAATATTTAAGAATGGGTACATTTTAAGATTAAAATTTGAAATAATTACATGAATGGGTACATATAAGATTAAAAAATTGAAAACAATTTTTTTTAAAAGCTAATGGGTACAAACTTATTCTATTTTTTTATTTGAGAAATGTTTTGGATTAAAAATTAGTTACGAGTTTAATAAATGTGTGAGTATTAAAACCCTAAATCAATTATTAATTATTATTTTAAAAAATTATGTAACTGACATGTAAATTCATTATTATATTAATGCAAGGGACTTTGATCAAAATTTGAAAACTAATAAGGTTTCAGTTAATGAACATTAGTAACTAGGAACCGGATACTACTTTTTTTTTTTGGTTCTGTCAAACTAATCAAGCAATAATTTCATATTCCATAATTTCGCTTCTATGTTTTATATATACAATCTACTGTAAAGTTCATATATATATATATATATATATATATATATATATTCATCAAGTCTAAATCAAAACGAGTATATGAAAATTTGATTGGGAATCTTGTTTTTCTTCTAAAACTTAAGCTTTAAAGCTCCAAACAATCTACTTTGTTTAAAGTTGTCATACTTTACACATGTTTACGAATGATTGGAATTTTTTAGTGGCGTACATGAAAATCTAATGGAAGTCTTATTTCATGCATAATCTGGCATTTTGCTTTTGGCATCAATGTTCAAGAGTTAAGCTCTTTATTTTATTTTATTATTTTTTTTTTAATAAAAAAAACTCCACTTATTGTGTAAAAGTTAAGCTTTAAAGCTCCACTTTATTTAAAGTTGTCGTCATTTACAATTGGAATTTCTTTGAGTGGCGTACATGCAAATTTGATTGGAATCTTGCTTGAAATAATGAGTAATGTTATTCATATCATGTTTTGTATCATATTTTCATACCATCTTATGTGACATTTGATGTAGACAGCCACATTATTTGAATTAATTAGAATTTTAAGTTTAGTTCATTATTTAATAAACTAATAATTAAGAAAAACTAGTTAATTAAATAATGATTGTGGTATACGATGAGTCTTTCTCCTTCATTTTCTTGGGTTTTGCAAATTTTTCAAATGATGTGACTGTCCATATCAGATGCCACCTAAAGTGGTATAGAAATATGATAAAAATATAATATGAATAACATTACTCTGAAATAATTAGGTCATATCTATGAATAATTATTAGGTCATATCTATAAACCATTATTTTCCAATCTACCATTTTTGATTCATTGCACAAAACTCGTGTTTCATGCATAATCTGTCATTTTGCTTTTGGCATGAAAATTCCACAATATTAACTTTATTTAAAGTTGTCATTATTTACATACGTGTCACCAGCAATCGTAGGAAGGAGAACCATATATGATTACTAAAAGACAATAACAATAATAGAGTACTTAGTGCCAGCTTTAAGGGGGATCCAAATATCGGGTGCAAAAAGGTCCCCATTAATCAACTATCAGATTTGATTATTTTGTTTCTTGTTTGGCGAGAGAGTGTGGACTGTGGAGAGATATGTAAAGAGATCAAGGCTTTAATATAAAAACATTTAATTCCCAATCAAATTTTCGTGTACGCCATTAAAAAAAATTCCAATCGTTCATAGACATGTGTAAAAGATAACAACTTTAAACAAAATCCATTATTTGGAGCTTCAAAGCTTAACTTTTAGACAATAAGTGGTTTTTTTTTTTACTCTTGAGTCTTGAACATTGATGCCAGATTGTGAGTGAAACACGAGTTTTGCTCCGCTCAAATTTGGAGTAGGATTTTCTGTTCTCCTAATCTCTCTATCCTTTCATACATTTCTATTTGAACGGTCACATTTAAGCCACGTCAACGTCTTATATTCATTTTTTTTATAGAGATAATAAGACAAAAAGTAATGTGTGAGAGGAGGGAAGGAAAGAGGATGGGAATAGGAGGGTAGAGAATCATTCCCTCAAATTCAGCACTGATATTTCGGGAGCATATATAAAAACATAAACCTGACATGTAGGATAAATTTTTGGACTTGGATTGTCTGTCCTCCCACTTTTCATCCCCTTCCATCTCCTCCTATTTGAGCAGTTACGGTTAAGTCACGTCAATATTTTATATTCCTATTACTTTTGTCTTATTATATCTATTAAAAAATTAATATAAAATGTTTACGTGACTTAACCGTGACCGCTCAAATAAGAGGGGATGGGAAGTGAGAGGGCAGACAATCCAAGTCCTAAATTTTTATATAAACCAAGAACATACATGAAATATTAATTGTGAACCGCATGCATGTCATCTGTATATATTATAATTATTGGGGTTTGGAATGCATAAACGTTAATTAGAAGACAAGGGTCTACATATTTACATTATGTCTCTAGCAAAAGATCAATATCCTAGCTCAGTTAGCGACTAGTTGCATTACTTGATTTCTAAGTATAAATCTATTAAGGTAAGCTACATATATTAATTAACAGAACTTAGCTAGGCTTGTATTGATCCAGTTAGTGATATAATCAGGGATATTTTTCTCGTTACTTCTCTTATAGAAATACAGGACCCAATAATTCCACGTGCCTACTGGCTCGGACTAAAACATCCAGGACAAATTTATAAATAATTGATGAACTGTGTAAACATGAAAATTTCCTGAAACAAGAAGAACATGTGTACAAAAATAATATTTGTATTGATGATTTTGTTTGGGTTACAATCTCTATGTGATTTGGTCATCTGATTCAATCTCCGTAAGATGTTGGTTTGCGGATTTGGTTGATCCAAGGGGCCGTCGGGGCTTGATCTTGGATGGACGGTTAATGAACGATGAACACTTCTTCAAGGGGCATCGGGCGCTTGATCTTGAAGCAGATTTTAACGAAGAACGAAGATAGCTTTCTTGATCCTTCGGGGTTTGTTTGAGAACTTTAGAGTTTTGAGTACTTCAAGGCTTTGGTTTGACGTGAATTCTCTTCTAATTTTAGAGTAGAGAAAATGTATGTCCAAAATCCCCCTGATCTTTTGATGGAGCAGCCTATTTATAGGCCTTGAGAATGAATCACTACCATCCATTTTGTTGGTGAGAATGAATCATCACCGTCCATTTTTATTAGTGATAATGAATCACTACCATCTATTTTGTTGGGGAGAATGAATCGCTACCATCCATTTTGTTGGTGAGAATGAATCATCACCGTCCATTTTGTTGGTGAGAATGAATCACTACCATCCATTTTTTTTCGTTTGTTGGTGAAGTAAGCGTATGATGTAGGTGAATTGAATGGAGGTTGTAGGTGAATTAAGTGGATGATGTAGGTGAAATTGGTGGATGTTGTAATTTTAATGCAATGGTCGACATTTATTTCACCAAAATTTTAATGTCTACAAATGTAATTTAACAGAGCAAATAGATGATGATAAGAGGAATAAATGTCTAGTTGGTCAAGAGGGATAAAGGCAAAATGCTTAAAATTGAATACGATGTTGTTGGTTACATAAATGTAATCCCTAACTTCTTGGTTTATGGTCTCCTCTATTCTTAATTGATCCACAATTGACAGCTGTGATAAACTTTCAGGCCAGCATGGTCCACTACCAATGTCACTGATATTGCTTTCACTTAATATCCTAGCAAAGAATTTGAGGAATAAGAGATTGTGTTTTAATTAAGGGTAATGATAAGGACACTAAATTTAATCTCCTTAGCATTACCTTTTAATTAAGGGAACTTTAACGAAAAGCTCTTAGTACTGTTCATTTTAAAGAAAAACTACACTTTTACACTAAAAAATCAATCCTGTTTGGGAACTTTAACGAAAAGCTTATGGTACTGTTCACTTTAACGAAAAACCACATTTTAACACTAAAAAGTCAATCCTGATACTATTCACTTTACCTTTTATTTTATCCTTATCGTTAAAACTCAAAATTTTCACACTCATTTCATTAGTTTTCCTTTTAATTAATTCACAATTAACTCTCTTTTATTTATGATTTTGATTCACTCTCCTTTATCATTAATTGTAAATTAATTCTCTCTTCCCCTAACACTCATGCTTCTAATTTTCTCTTCCTCTTTTTTTTTCTTTTCCTTCTTGTCAATCCGCTCCATTTTCTTTTGTTGAGTTTCATGTACATCTCATTGCTTATCCAATAAACTATCTTGGGGTATTATTTTTCTCGAATACCTAATGTTTTGCGTTTAGATCTCTTCACAAAATTTGGTGGCTATTTTTGTCACATCCCAAACTTAGTTCGCATAGTGAGATATTGTCTGCTTTGAGCCACGCCCTTACAGATTTGTTTTTGGGTTTCCACCCAAAACGCGTCTCACTATAAGGAGGTGGACATATACATATAAGGCACATCACCTCCTCTCCCTCGGACGATGTGGGATCATACAATCCACCCTCCTTAGGGGCCCGATGTCCTCGTCGGCACACTTCTGGTTGGCTCTGATACTAATTGTCACATTCAGAACCTAGTCCGCATAGTGAGATATTGTCCGCTTTAGGCCACACCCGCATAGATTTATTTTTGGGCTTCCACCCAAAACGTGTCTCACTACAGGGAGTGGGCATGTACATATAAGGTACATCACCTCATCTTCCTCGAGCGATGTGAGATCTTATAATTTTAGACTTCTAACAACCATCTTAATCTCTACAAACAACCCCACAATCACTTTATATTGTGAATCTGTGATAGTAATGGACTAGATTTTTTTATGGGAGACTTTGGGTGCGGTCTCTATCTATCAATATTTTTTTACTGAAACCTTGTTGGTTTTCAATTTTTGATCTAAGTCCTTGAAATTAATGTGATAATTTATTTATATTTATGTTACTATATTTTTAAATTAAAAATTACAGTTGTTTATGTTGATGATATTTAAAAAAAAAAACCCATAATTTATGGGATTAAAAATATTAAAATATAAATTATACTATTGTGTGTATATATGTATATATAAACATGGGTACATACAATAAAAATTAACAAAAAAAAAAATTGTACCAAAACATGGGTACATTCTTCAAAACGACAAAAAAAAAAATTAGGCTTAATAACATTAGTAAATTTCTTCGATAAAACTTGATATGGATACATTCTCAAATCAGAGAAAAAGAATGTACCCATATAAGTTTAAAAATGGATTAGAAAAAATTGAATAGATTTTGTATAAAAAAAATGATACATTTTACATATAACAAATTGGTATATTTAAGAATGGGTACATTTTAAGATTAAAAATTTGAAAAAATTACATGAATGGGTACATATAAGATTAAAAAATTGAAAATATTTTTTAAAAAGCTAATGGGTACAAACTTATTCTATTTTTTATTTGGAAATATTTTGGATTAAAAATTAGTTAGGAGTTTAATAAAGGTGTGAGTATTAAAATCCTAAATCAATTATTAATTTTTATTTTAAAAAATTATGTAACTGACATGTAAATTCATTTTTACATTAATGCTAGGGACGTGGATCAAAATCTTAAAACTAATAAGGTTTCAGTCAATGAACATTAGTAATTAGGGGCCAGATACTAATTTTTCAAAAAAAAAACGATATTAGGCTTAATAACATTATTAATTTTTTTCGATAAAACTTAACATGGATATTCTCAAATCAAAGAAAAAGAATGTACCCATATAAGTTTAAAAATAGATTAGAAGAAAAATTGAATAGATTTTATATATAAAAAAATGGTACATTTTACTTATAACAACTTGGTATATTTAAGAATAAAAATTTGAAAAATTATATGAATGGGTGCATATAATATTAAAAAATTGAAAACATTTTTTTATAAAGCTAATGGGTACAGACTTGTTTATTTATTTTTATTTTGGAAATGTTTTGGATTAAAAATTAGTTAGGAGTTTAATAAAGGTGTGAGTATTAAAATCCTATATTAATTATTAATTTTTATTTAAAAAAAATTATGTAACTAACATGTAAATTCATTATTACATTAATGCTAGAGACTTGGATCAAAATTTGAAAACTAATAATGTTTCAGTCAATGAACATTAATAACTAGGGACCGGATACTAATTTTTTATTTTTTAATTTTTTTTGTTCTGTCAAACTAATCAAGCAATAATTTCATATTCAATAATTTGGCTTCTATGTTTTATATGTACAATCTACTGTAAAGTTCATATATATATATATATATATATATATATATATATATTCATCAAGTCTAAATCAAAACGAGTATATATACCCTTTTTAATTAGAAGTAGCCTCAGATGGAAATTCATAATCGGCCATATATACGGGCCACCAAAATAATCCAAATACTCATTCTTAACAAGGATTCATTTGTTTCTGTTGACTTTAAAAACTACCTAACCTACGTGACACGTAGGTCAAGTAACTAATGAGCTAACTACGTTCTTCAGTTGTGTGCGGGACATGCCAACTCGTCGGCCGAGCTCGGCCGGAGAGTAAAACATGTTGATGTTGTGTTGGTCACGCTGCTGACTTCTCAATCTTGCGACTACGGCCGAGAAAGGAACACATCTCGACCTTTGGATTCTAAAGCCTGTAGACAAGGCTGCTATCTCTGTGAAGTTCAATATCAAATTCGGCTTTCAATGTGTCGAATGTAGTAACCTGGTAACACCCCACTTAGCCAAAAAAGCTAATGAGATGATCTCTGCCAATAAGGATTCGAAAACCCTTGTCGACTGAGACTTGGATAGATAACCAGGCGGCCTCGACGTAGTGCTGTTTATCCAAACTGAAGGTGCTACGAGGTCGGCTGGTTCTACGGCAATAGTGCTATTTATCCAAACTGAAGGTATCATCAGTTGCCTTCACAGTGCTGTTTATCCAAACTGAAGGTGTGTTAGCGAAAAGGAAAATAAAAAATCTCAAGGTTGCTGAGAGGTTTCGTGTAGAGCGAGGGTTTGCGCTAAGCAGTTTTTGTGTTGAGTTTGAGGTCCCCCTCTTCGTTGCTACTGCCTCTGTATTTATAGGGATGTGCTGCTGGGTATTGCGTGAGAATTTCTTGGCGTGGATCAGACTCATTATGCAATTATCCAACCAATTTAAAACCTCCATCATTATCTCCTTTTAATTGACCATATCTGACCAAACAATGATGCTTTATCCCATCATCATGTGATCCATGGTCAAGAGACCACCACGTTACAATCCTTGTGCAAATGGACTTTTCCCAATATATCCATAGGTTAAAGCCTACTCTTTTGCTTAGATATCATCCCAATCACATCACCACTAAAAGCCTAACTTTTTTAGACTTCTTGTCTTATCCATCACCCAAGGCCATCATCATGTATCCTGATCCCAACTAAATGAATTTTAAAATTCATTTTGAATTGTGCCGCACCCCCACATCCGGATGTCAACTTGGATTGTGCTGCCATGTTTCCAGTTGGAAATACATATCTCATTTTTCATAATAAATTACTATTAAAAGATAATTATGATAAAACACCATAACATTATCCTTTAATAATAACAAAACGAATTATCTCCACTTTTCATCTGACGGTGTGAAGTTATGCTTACTCAACGGCCTTAATTGCATGGACCGACGGTGTAAATTCGAGTCCAAACAGTTTCTCACAGCCTCACAGAAGGTGTGAAACGAGTTGGATTTAGCAGAGCACATCAACAAGGGCAGTGATGATGACGTGAGTTATTTAGTGTACGAGGGAGGGCAAAAGAGAAAAACACAAGAAGCAATGAAAATAAATATTGAAAATTTGAGATCAAGAACCTAAAGTACTTAACCAATATTTCTAACTAAGTCTGACAACTACTGTAACGTGTATGAATAAAACTAGAGAAAAGTTTGAAGAGAAGAATTGAAGACACTACTACATATTGCATCATCAATAACATAAATGAGGGTGCCATGTAAAATATGCTTTATGAGGCATAAAATGCGTCATTGTTCAAGTTCAATGACACCTTTTTCATGTCATAAATCTAAAACAAGGGTAGTTGTTTAAAAATAATGACGCTTAAACCGCGACGGCCTCGGAAGGCTTGGTGAGGTGTCGCTCTAATTCTAGTTTTGGTGGGTTCAACATATATAGCACGAATGTGGATGCAGACTGGCAAGGGAACTTTTGATCTGGTCTATGAAAAATGGTGATAATCAATCAAATCTTAGCTAGGGCGTGGTTGAAGGAGATTATATAGGCAAGCCCGACGAATATAGATAGATATGATAGAATCGATTGGATGAGACGATGGGAGATATTCATGTTGTTGATGCACAAAATCAGTGAGGACTTGGTACAACAGAAAGTGTCAAGTTTGTGACTTTCGCTAGATTGCTCCGGTTACCAGTGTAGATAAGTATGTAAAGAGATAGAGGCAGAAAAGCAAACACAAGATGTACGTGGTTTACCCAGATTGGCTATATCCACGGAGTAGAGGAGTTTTCATTAATTGTAAAGGGTTACACAAGTACATAGGTTCAAGCTCTCATTTTGTGAGTTCTAGTGAATGGTTTAGTACAAATGACATTAGTGATTCATTGTGGGAGAATGATCCCTATTTATAGATGAGAATTTCTAGTTTTGTTCTGACATTGACACATGTCGCGTTGTGATTGGCCTCTGATGTTGACACGTGTTGTGCTGTGATTGGCCTCTGACGTTGACATGTGTCGCGTTGTGATTGGCATCCTGATTGGAGGGAAACTCTTGTGGGTCCTTGACTGTGTAATGTTAACCGGTGCTTAGTAGTTTCGGGGTTGGTCAAGTGTGGTACAAACAGTGCTCCCCTAAGTTCCCGAGTGAGGGAAGCTTCTCGGTTGGGGACTTGCAAGATCCAAGCCACTGAGTAATCACGAAACTTCTAAGTGCCGAAGTGTGGCATCATCTTCAGTTGCTTTTGTCCCATAGGTAGGAGCGGCAACTTGAACATATGTTGACGCACAAGGTAATGTATCATTTTCACTTGAAGCTTACTTATAGTTCAGGCTTAGTCAAGTGCGATACAAACCATATAGTGGGAGTCCCCCAAGTCTCTGACTGAGAAGATCTGCCGAAGGAGGTGACAGACAAGGTAAGCAATCAGAGTCCCAAGCAAGCAGCTGAGATCGGAGGTTTGACTTCAGACTCCAGCTTCTCGTTCTCTTTCTCCTTGTCATGCAGGCTGCATGAAGGATAAGGAGAAGCAAAGGGGGAAGAGATGATATGAGATACTTTTGCTTTTGAAGAAGTAGCTTTCCACATGCCTATTCTTGAACTGGGCTGGAGGGTTTTCTTGTTTCCTCTGAATGAGCGAGCCGACTCAAGAATTTGAGGGTCAAAACAACTTTATCAAATCTAGAGTACATTCGATCCTGATGATATGGGATATTGATGCTCTTCGGCGGCGATGCCAGTGAAAGGTTGTTGAAGCTTCTCGAGTTCTTCAGATAGGGCAGTGATGCCTAGTTTGGTTTTGTCTTAGACTCATCCGTATGGATTATGCGGTTCTGTAGGAAAGGCGTCATGCTGTAGTGACCTATTCCAGCTCATCGTTGACCATTTTGCATCAATCTTTTGCATGGCAAAAGTGGTGTGCAACCTTTGCAGTTGAATGGTCCTTCAGGACACTACTTCTCGGCGACTCATCCAAGGTATTGAATAGTCATGAAACTTTTGATTACCGAGGCGTAGCAGTATATGGTAGGAGTCCCCCAAGTCTTCGGGCAAGGAGTTGACGAAGGAGGTGTCTTGCTAGTAGCCAAGTTTCCAAGCCACCAAAACTTCACCCTTTTCTTTTCTAAGTGGTAGCCCAAAACTCTTGAAGGTTTCTAGGCCCAAAGAAAAATGAGAGCCCTAGCCATTTACATTTTTTGTTTGATTGTCAAGCCCAAAGAGGAGATGAGGCATGTGCCCACTTCTTGTTGAGAGGTAGGGATATAATGAAAATGAGTCGTTGTAGTATAACACCATCCTCTGTAGCTCAAATTGCATAGCCATCTTTATGAAAGTTGTTCCTTAACTTGTTAGCTACAACATATCTAAATTTGAGATCCATCGGAGCAGTACAACTCCAGAAATTCATGTATGATCAGCCTGAGTCGTTGCAGTATAACACTATCCTCTGCAGCTCAAATCGTATAGCCATCTTCATCAAAGTTGTTTCTTAACTTGTTAGCTACAACATATCCAAATTTGAGATCCATTGGAGCAGTAAAACTCCAGAAATTCATGTATGATCAGTGAATATTCATAATTTGTTTGTCAACCCGTCAGACTTATTGTGAGCTTCGAAACTCAATCTTCTCTTACTCATATCAATATACTTTCTTCATCAAAGTTGTTCCTTATCCTCTCTTCCACAACATATAAAAAATTCATAACAAACTAACTATTAAATATTTCCAGATCTTCGAAACACTGTAGTAGCTTCAAAATCTATAGAAATCCGACCGTCTTGTTTGGAGCTTCAACACCCTAATTTCCGTTGCTCAAACAGAAAAAGTTCCTTCTTGAAAGTTGTTCATCTGCTCAAGGAATATAAGATTTCCAGAATTCAGCTCCATTGAAGAAGAGCAAGAGTTGCAGAAATTTGTTCAAGATCAGAGTGTGTATAGTTCAGTAGGTAAGGTTCGTTGAATGTAGGTTTTTGTTGTGGGTATATAGCTTGAATGGTTGAACCTATTTTTAGGACATTAAACTTGGTTTAGCTTCACACTATCTTGATCAAGAGTGTGTGAGGCTTTTAAGCTTTTTGGGTGGAGCTTTGTAGGGTAAAACTTTGAAGGTGAAGCTTTGTAGGGTGAAGCTTGTTTTTGGGTGAAGCTTTTTGTTGGCACCATAAATTGATTTTGTTTCACACTATTTTGATCAAGTGTGTGTGAAGCTTTTTGTGAAGCTTTTTGTTGGCACTATAAATTGATTTTGCTTCACACTATCTTCAAGAGTGTGTGAAGCTTTTAAGCTTTTTGGGTAGAGCTTTGTAGGATAAAGTTTTGAAGGTGAAGTTTTGTAGGGTGAAGCTTTTTTTTGGGTAAAGCTTTTTGGGTGAAGCTTTTTTGGGTGAAGCTTTTTGGGTGAAGCTTTTTTTTGGGTGAAGCTTTTTGTTGGCACCATAAATTGATTTTGCTTCACACTATCTTGATCAAGAGCGTGTGAAGCTTTTAAGCTTTGTTGGTGGAGTTTTGTAGGGTAAAGCTTTGAAGGTGAAGCTTTGTAGGGTGAAGTTTTTTTTTTTGTAAAGCTTTTTGTTGGCACCATAAATTGATTTTGCTTCACACTATCTTGATCAAGAGTGTGTGAAGCTTTTAAGCTTTTTGGGTGGAGCTTTGTAGGGTAAAGCTTTGAAGCTTTGAAGCTTTGAAGGTGAAGCTTTGAAGATTTGATGGTGAAGCTTTGTGGGTGAAGCTTTGAAGCTTTGATGGTGAAGCTTTGAAAGTGAATCTTGGAAGATGTGAAGCTTTGATGGTGAAGTTTTGTAAATGAAGCTTTTGCAGCTGAAGCTTTGTAAATGAAGCTTTGTAAATGAAGCTTTTTGAAGCTGAAGCTTTTGTAAATGAAGCTTTCGAAGCTAGAGCTCTTTAAATGAAGCTTTCGAAGCTGGAGCTCTGTAAATGAAGCTTTCGAAGCTGGAGCTTTGTAAATGAAGCTTTTGAAGCTGGAACTCTGGAAATAAGCTTTCGAAGCTGGAGCTCTGGAAGTGAAGCTTTCGAAGCTGGAGCTATGTGAATGAAGCTTTCGAAGCTGGAGCTCTATGAATGAAGCTTTCGAAGCTGGAGCTCTATGAATGAAGCTTTCGAAGCTGGAACTCTGTGAATGAAGCTTTCGAAGCTAGAGCTCTGTAAATGAAGCTTTCGAAGCTGGAGCTTTGTAAATGAAGCTTTGATGTTGATTGACATGAGTAATGCTCGTGAATGTTTATGTTGATTGACATGAGTGATGCTCATGAATGTTGACATGAGTGATGTTCATGAATGTTGACAGGAGTGATGTTCATGAATGTTTATGTATGATTGACATGAGTGATGCTCATGTATGATGGTGATTTACATGAGTGATGCTCACGAATAATTTTCTGGAGTACGGGTTGTACCTTTCATCACCTGGTTGGTGATAATAGCGGCAGACTGCCGAACAATTTTGGAGTATTGGATGTACTTTTGATCACCTGGTTGGTGGTAATAGCGGCAGGCTGCCGAATAATTTTGGAGTACTGGATGTACTTTCGATCACCAGGTTGGTGGTAATAGCAGCAGGCTACCGAATAATTTTGGAGTACTGGATGTACTTTCGATCAACTGGTTGGTGGTAATAGCAGCAGACTGCGGAATAATTTTGGAGTACTGGATGTACTTTTGATCACCTGGTTGGTTTATGCAAATGGGGTCTGTAAATAATGAAAATGAAAAACATAATTTGACCCCAAAAATATAAAACATGATACTAAATTAGTATATACATACCACATTTTCACATAAATACTACTTCAAAGCTTTAATAAATAAATAAATAAAACATTTTTCTTTTAAGTTTACATACCCCAAATAAGAGTCTAATGAAAAAACATTAGTGCATACTACAAAATACAAATGTTCAAAGATATGCAAAATGAAGAGAGTTGTGTTTCAAGATTGAGGAACCTTGCAATTTTTTTTTACAATAAAACCCTTCAAGTTTCATCAATCACGAAGGGAAATGTATTGGAACTTATTGACGATGTTTTCAATGAGGTTTTCCATAATCCATAAACTATAGATTTAAATTTAACAGTTGATTGTCGTTTACATTTACGCTCCATTCTTCTCACCAATTTTTTTTTTGTTTTTGTTTTTGGATTTTCTTTTTTGAAAACATGATCTCTTAGATGATGCATGAAGATGAACGGTTTGGATCGTTGATATTACGATGAGAGTTTTACCATGAGTGAAAATATAGCTCGAAATCTATAAAGTCTCTAGAAACTATATAACATAAACTCATATTTTAGGGACCTGGATCCTCTCCTGAGCCCAAGGAGAGGATCCTCCTGAGCAAAGATCCAAGGCCGTTGGATGAAAATCCAACGGCTATAATTATTATAACTTTAAATGGACCCCCCTGTTTGTAGCCGTTGGATTTTCATCCAACGGCCTTGGATCTTTGGTCAGGAGGATCCTCTCCTTGGGCTCAGGAGAGGATCCAAGTCCATATTTTAGTTAACCATAAATTTCGAAATGTTATATTTATGATCTAAACCGTTTATTTTTCTACATCCATTAAAAGATCACTTTTCAAAAAACAAAATCTAAAAAATGAAATTTGGTGAGTAGAATAAAGTGTAAACGACAATGGACGGTTAAATTTAAATCTAAGGTTTATGGATTATGGTGTCAGATTTCGGAGTTGACCCCTTCATGAAAGTTGTAAAACTTGTCATTACGAGTGATTGTATATATATTTTTACATTTTTTTTACACTTCTACAATATTATTAATTTTGCACTAATAAAACATTATTCATGAGATTTGGAGGGTTTTAAAAATCTAAACGACCATGTAACCATCGTCTAAGCGTAGAGGATGCAATCATGAGCGTTTATATAGGGGTGTGCTATCCACATACCCCATTTTACTTCTTACACACCCCTTATTAAATTCTATTCATTGATTTTCTTCAATTCATCCAATCCGAACGTCAAAAATTAGAAGGGTGTGTGAAAAGTAAAATGGGGTGTGTGAATATCACACCCCTTTATATATGTTTTCACATTTTTCAAACTTATCCATTAATGATTATGAATTTTATTTATTTTGAACTCCCTTAAAAATACATGAAGGTTTGTATGGTTTTAAAAATTCATGTACCCACTTTTAAAGCGTAGAGGATGCGATTACGAGCGTTTGCATATTTTTTTTCACATTTTTCGTACTTGTAAATTAATTATTATAAATATTTAAATATATTTGGTATTTTTAAATTACTTGATATTTTTATTTTAACATTTTTATAATTGTCTAATCTCACTCTTTGCTCATAGTATTTTATAAGGTCTGTCTCTTGCCTCGCAAGATCAAAGGCTTAAACAGGTTGGACACGTTCCTAAGCAATTGTGGAGAATTGTGTGGAAGTTGCAAGGGCCTCATAAGCTTTGACATTTCTTTTGGTTAACCTTGCATCATGGCCTTGCTACTAGGGCGGTTCTTTTTAATCGGAGGTATTCCCTCTCTCCAATTTGTCCCATCTACCTCTGTGAGGATGAATCTGTTGAACATGTTTTCCTCCTTTGTCCGTGGGTGGCTGCAATTTGGTTTGGTGGAGTCCTTAACTATCGTGTGGATAAGGATGGTATTATCTCTTGGGTAACTTGGTTGCAAGCTGTTTTCTCTATTAACAGTGGGTCATTGTCTAATAGGAAACGGATACAATCCTATATTGCTTTTACTTGATGGTTTATTTGGAAAGTTAGATGTGATTTTGTATTCAACCAGGTTCCCATAAATCCTACTAAGGTGATGCTGGGACTTTCTTCTCCTGTGAATTCTTTCTGGGCTTCGGTGGGTTTGTTGGAGCTTGCTCCTCCCTCGCCCATTACTTGGCAGGTGCAAGTTCAAGGGTGGCTTCCTCCTTCTTCTCCTTGTTACAAAATTGTCTAAATCGGGGTTTGTCGGCGTGGTTATTCGGGCTGCGGGAGGACAGTTTGTGGCGGCTGCTAGATATGCCATTTTATCACTTAAAGTTGCTACGGCATGGGCTGTGGCTCTTCTGCATGGTGGTGAGCTTGGTTCCTCTTTGAGTTGTAACTCCGTCATTATTGAATCAAATTCTCATGAATCTATTGATTGTCTCTCTGGGGATTTTGATTCGAGCCGTTGGGAGGCTTTCCCCATATTGGCAGGAGTCAAGCAGGTGTGTGAAGCTTTCCAGTTATGTCGCTGGTCTTGGGTGCCAAGATCAGCCAACATGGTGACCGATTTTCTTGCGGCGTTTGATTTTAAGGAGATGGGTGATCGAGTTTGGATTGACAGATTCCCATCTTCGTTGGTTCACGTTTTGAACAAGGATGGTCTTCCTTGTCCTCATTGATTTTGGGTGGTGGTGTTAGGGATGACGCTCAATTCAGTTGGTGCATCTTCTGTTTGTATCCTCTTCCATTGCTTTGATTTTGTGTTGCTGGAGTGTTGTTAGCCTCTCTGTAGGCTTTCCTGTTCTTGCTGTCTCTTGCCTTTGGAATGTTATTCCTTGTTTCCAAAATAAATAAATAAATAAAACATAATTTTTTAAATTTATTTAGAATAATAATACAATAATAATTAATAAACAATATATATATATATCCACTATATTTATTATATTTTATAGTAGTTAAAAAAATTAAAATCATCAAATTAACTTTTTTCTTTTCGTGTTGAAATAGGTTATCCGCGTGTCACTCTCGTGTAAACCTGTTAATGACCCATTATTAACGGATTCTTATCGTGTGACCCAATAACGACTTGATTAGTTATCATGTTGACCCGAAACCCGTTATTTTCGTATCGTTTACGTGTCGTATAAGAAACTGTCAGGTCTAATTGTAAACACGGAAATTTCCTGAAACAACAAGAACAGAACACGTGTACAAAATAATATTTGTATTTGATTGATTTTGTTTGGGGTTACAATCTCTATTTGATTTGGTCCTCTGATTCGATCTCCGTGAGATATTGATTTGTAGATTTGATGGGCTGTTGATCCGAAGGGCCGTTGGGGCTTGATTCTTTGGATAAACTGTTCTTCAAGGGCCGTTGGGCTTGATCTTGAAGTTTGGCGGATGAACGCTTCTTCAGGTGTCTTTTGGGCTTGATTCTTGAAGTTGGATGAACGTTGAATGACGGATGGATCTTCAAGGGCTGTTGGGGCTTGATTCTGAAGTTGGACGATTTGTTGATCCAGAGGCCGTTGGGGTTTGATTCTGGAAGATGGATGAATTGTTGATCCAGTGGCCGTTGGGGCTTGATTCTGGAAGATGGATGAATGACGAACGAAGAACGATGAACGATGAACGATGAACGATGGATGAACTTCAAGGGGCTCTTGGGCTTGATTCTTGAAGAGTGGATGTGCGGATCCAAGGGCCGTCGGGGCTTGATCTTGGAAGGTGGATGAATGTTGCTTCAAGGGCCGTCGGGGCTTGATCTTGAAGGTGGATGAACGGATGAACGATGAATGGATCTTCAAGGGGCTTTTGATCTTGAAGAACAGTTGTGTTGATCCAAGGGCCGTCGGGGCTTGATCTTGGATTAAGAATCGGCACGTGACCAAGGTGCTTGTTGATTCTTCAAAGGTTTTGGCGAAGTTTCTTCAAGGGCCGTTGGGCTTGATCTCAAAGGTGGATGAACGTTGCTTCAAGGGTCGTCGGGGCTTGATCTTGAAGAACGATGAACGATGAACGAAGAACGAAGAACGAAGAACGAACTTCCAGAGAATTCTCTTCCAATTTGGGAGTAGAGAAATGTATTTGTGAATTGGTGGTTTGAAATGAATGAAATTGGCTTCTATTTATAGAATTCCAAAACTTGATTTTTGGATTTAAATAATCAGATGAAATAAGTCGTCTCTGCCAGGTGTTGACACGTGTCCTGTTTGACAGCTTTTCGGACTCTTTTCGAATTTTCGTCGAATCACACACTATGTGTACAATTTATGTAATACATGAGCGTTAACATTTTGACCATCGGTCAACATTTTATTTACTGAAATTTCATTGTCTACAAATTCCCCCACTTCAAAGCGTGTCGTATACATGTGCTTGTCACGTGTAGAAGATGCGTCTTTGAAGTCCCTTAATGTAGACGTTTGATCCAAGGGCCGTCGAGGCTTGATCTTGGATCGGGTTTTGTGATTTTTCCACAGCTTTCATCTTGAATTGGTTTTGATTCAAGGGTGATGAACACTTGATCTTGAATCGGGCTTTTGATTTCTCCAAGGGCCGTTGAGGCTTGATCTTGAAGGTTGATTCAAGGGTGTTGGACACTTGATCTTGAATCGGGTCTTGATTTCTCCAAGGGTCGTTGAGGCTTGATCTTGAAGGTTGATTCAAGGGTGTTGGACACTTGATCTTGAATCGGGTCTTGATTTCTCCAAGGGCCGTCGAGGCTTGATCTTGGAGGTTGATTCAAGGGTGACGGACACTTGATCTTTAATCGGGCTTGTGATTTCTTCAAGGGCCGTCGCGGCTTGGTCTTGAAGGTTGATTCAAGGGTGTTGGACACTTGATCTTGAATCGGGTTTTGTGATTTTTCCACAGCTTTCATCTTGAACTGGTTTTGATTCAAGGGTGTTGGACACCTGATCTTGAATCAGATTTGGGAGCCTTTTTACTTGCAAGCGATCCTCAGCTTAGTTGAGGACGAATCAGCACGTTGTCTCTACATGCTTCAAGTACTCCAGTCTCCATGCAGATGGCCTCTTCTTGAACTCTTGGATCATCTCAGACTCCGAATTCATCTGGATGCACCTCAGACTCCTCCTGCTTCGTCTGTGAGGTACTTTTGCTTTTGAAGAAGTACCTCAACACAGGTTTATTTTTGAAGTGGGCGGGGATGGGTCTGAGATGAGTACTCGAGAGCAAGACTAGGTAAGCAATCAGGATCTCACTTTCTCCACGTTCCTCAGATGAAGGTGAGGAGAAAGCGTGATATGAGATATTTTTGCTTTTAACCTTTTTGATATGAAATATTTTTGCTTTGGATGATTTGTTTTCTGGGGTGCTCCAAGGGATGAAGAACACTGAGTGACTCGAAAGCTTTCTTTGGGAATACATTCTCGGAGATGAAGAGATGAAGAGATGTAGAGAGGTTGAGAGGGTGTGCCTTTGCTGTGGAAGGCGAAGGTCGAAACTTATAGAAATTTGGCTTCTCAACCGGAACTATTCCTTCACTATTTGTCGGCAGCCGGGGATGGATGAACAGTACCAGTTACGCGCTTTCTGACACAGCCGTCCGTAATTTCCGCGAAGCTGACTGCGCATGCGACGAGTGACGACACGTCTTGAATGATGATCTTTTGAAAACCGGAGTTCAAATCCGGGTTCGGCTCGTGGTTTTCGCAACGCTCCAAGCTGTATGCGACGCATGTGACGAGTGATGACAAACTGGAAAAGCTGATGCCACGTGATTTCTGAGTCAAGCCCAGCTTTTGATAGAGGAACGGCTCTTTTGAGACAGGACTCCGGCCTTCGAGAAAGGAGCGTCACTCTTTGATTTGCGAGAGGAGCGCGTCTTCGACCTCTGAGGAGCGCCTCTTCATTTTCTTCTTTTTATAGAGGCATGAATTTTGTTTCACCTCACACTTGAACTCCCTCCTGTAAACATTTTTCTTGAACTTCTGTAATCTTAATCTTCCTGATCTCTTCTTTCTTAACACATTCTGAAAATGTCTTGCCCTTCCGACCGTCGCCTTAACTTGAACGTCGGAGAAGATGATGACTTGTCTTCTCCAGACAACATTTGGCGTCCGTCCTTCATATCCCCCAACGGTCCTCTTACAGTTGGGGACTCAATGATGAGAAACGAAATCACCGCTACGGTGGTTGCTCGAAATCTCCTCACTCCAAGGGACACTAGGTTGCTATCCAGGCGGTCAGACGAGTTGGCTGTTCAGGAATCTCTAGCTCTCAGCGTCCAAAGTGCAGGCTCAGTTTCAAACATGGGCCAGCGCCTTCTCGCAAGATCTCGGCAGGTGGAGTCACTGATGGCGGAGGTGACAAGTCTTCGGCAAGAGGTCAGAGGACTCAGGCACGAGAACAAGGAGTTGCACATGCTTGCAACTAGTTACTCGACCAGCATGAAGAGGAAGCTGGACCAGCTGCAGGAGTCGGACGGTCGGATCCAGAGTGATCATGAAAGGTTCATGGCGTTACTCCCGAGGTTTATGTTGCCTTCGTCCTCTGGAGTTGCACCAAGTGTTCCGGCTCCGGAGATTCCAACTCTGGCGCTTCGTCTTTCCGAAGCTCCGTCGACTTCTGAGGCGCCACCTGATCGTCCTTGAATATTTCCTGCTTGTAATTTTGATTTGACTTCTTTTTTTTTTTTTTTTGTGGCATGTAGAGTGCCAATTTGTGTATTTTTTCAGAGAAATAAATAAAATGGACTTTTATTTCTCTCAATGCTTTTTTTTATTTTTATTTTTTATTTTTTATTTTTTATTTTTATTTTTAAATGTGGTGTTTTTTGATGCCACATATTTATTCATATATATCATATACACACACATACACGACATTATCATAACTCCCTTTACTTTTTCTTTTTCTTTTCCATCATGGTGCCATGCACCTCTAGAAACTTTCATCATCACCTCTCTTTTTCTTTTCTTTTTTTTATTATATCCTCTTATTTGCTTTCGGTGGTAGCCACCCAGATTCATTCATTCATTTTTTTAACGTGGTGCCAGCACTATTTCACCCCACCATCCTCTTTTTTTATTATATATTTTTTTCTATATAAACCTTCAGTGATGGAGTGAAAAAATTTGCAGGTGGAGAGCACGGACGAAGGCCGAAGACGGAGGGCCTGTGGGAGAGCCGTGGGCGCGCAGCTGCTTGTGGAGGAAGAAGTAGTAAAGGAGGACGGAGCACAACCGAAGCTCCACCACTACCACCATTGTGCACAGCCACCGAGCACAACCGTTTTACTGCCTGCTGTTGCGGATGAGGGAGATGGAACTTAAGGTTGTTGCTGTGGAGGAGACGCTTGAACTCGTCGTCGAGAGGGAAGGGGGTATCCAAAACCGCATACTCTTGCAACATGTGCTTCTAACCTTAGGAAGCAGCGTTCAACAATTGAAGCGGATATTTCAGCACCAAATCCTCCAGTAACTGGCGCTTCATGACTTATAAGAAACCTTCCTGTCTTTCTGACGGAGGCCTCCACTTTGTCCTTGTCCCAAGGTAAAAGAGTTCGCAGGTCTATCAGTTCACAAGAAATTCCATCACTCTCAGCTTCTTTACAGGCCTGTTCCATTACAGATAATTGAGCTCCCCAACCAACAAGTGTTATATCGGTGCCCTCTCGAATTACCTCTGCCTCCGATAAAGGCAACATGTAATCATACTCAGGAACCTCTTCTACTGATAATCTGTATAACCACTTTGGTTCGAAGAACACAACAGGATTTGGATCGCGTATGCACGACAGCAATAAGCCTTTTGCTTGTAGTGGGCTTCGAGGGATGACTACCTTGAGACCAGGGACATGACAGAAGAAAGCTTCAGGAGACTGTGAGTGATAATGTCCACCGTGGCCAACGGCTCCATAGGGGGCTCTAATTGTTAAACCTCCACAATTAAATTGATTTCCACTTGTATATCGGAACTTTGCAGCTTCATTGACAATCTGATCAAAAGCTGGAAAAATATAATCTGCGAATTTGATTTCTGCTACTGCTTGATTACCCATAGCTGCTAGACCAATGCCGAATCCTACAATGCCCTGTTCACAAAGAGGGGTGTTAAAAACCCTTTGTTTACCGAAGTGATCAGCTAAGCCTGTTGTGCAACGGAAGACCCCACCAAAGCTCACATCTTCTCCAAATACATAAGAACGTGGATCAGTTTCTAAGGCGATGTGGAGCGCTTGGTTGATGGCAGAGTAGAGGTTCAACGACTTGCTGCCAGTGCACTTGTTTTCAAACAACCTTCCTGCCCGGAGAACACATTCTTCCACTTCGTCGCCTCAGATTCCGGCTCAATTGATTCTTACCACCACTCTCGTATTTTGACATCAACCTTTCAGGCGCTTTTAAAATCCGAGTTTATATTTTCAGAGAGGGTCTGGTGAACCGTCTGATTTCTCATTCGATTCGTCGAGTTCTGGAAAACCCATTGAACAACTGTGCTATTTCAACCCCAGCGTGATGGTCATTAACTTGGTGAGATTGAGAGCTGATGAGGAGGAATGAGGGCTTCGATTTCTCGGAACGCCGACTGGTAGTTGTGGACCTCTTTGAGCGCGACGGTGAGGTTGTCGGAGAGGCGGATGGCTCTATAGATATCGGAGTAGGCTCCGGATCCGACCCGCTCCAGGATCTTGTACTTTGCGATGATCTCGGGTCGGCTGTGGATGCTCCAGCTCAGACGATGCACGGTTGTGACAGTCCAGTAATTCCCGAGGCGGTGCTCGGTGCTGGTGGCAGTGAGTGGGAAATGAGGGATGACATGGCGGCATTGTCGAGGGCGAGGACGGTGATGGTCTTGCTCACTGGGCTCCAAGGAATGGCAGAGATTGGGCCTCGGAGATGGCAGAAATTGGGCCTGGAGAGAGAAGAAGCTGTATTTGGGCTTCTCTTTGTTGGACTTCAATTTTCGTTTTTTTGACTGAGCCACTTATATATATATATATATATATATATATATGTACATTTTTTTTTTGGAAAATACATAAACATATGTATTTATTTTTTTATTTTTTTTATATTTTTTTTATATTTGATGTGACTGAACTCAAACATTTGAATATTTGAGATGCCTACGTACTCTTCCAACAAAAGGGATCAAGTCAAAACGTAGTTCAAATACATGCATATATTTTTTTTTGTATTTTCTTTTGGGTGCCGTTTGCAGTTTTGACTCGTGCAAGCAAGGAGCGTTGGTGTTGCCTTTTATGCTCGTGCAGACCAGGAGCGTTGTGCCATGCGGTTTAGGCTCGTGCGAACAAGGAGCTACACACGGATTTGTCAAGCCATTTTGGAGAAGCGTTCCTCGCAATTTTTGTAGCAAGGAGCTTTGACCGGGTGTTTGAAGAAATCTTCCGGGAGGAAATCGCGCATTGTGATGGGGATAGGCGATCTTTGCGTCGAATTTCCATCATCTTCAACAATTTCCCGTTGCTTTGGAGATTGGCAAAAGCTGCTTTGCCCCCTTTCCGGTTGGTGGACTTGTGGTGGAGGCGTAGGCTTCATGTGCCATTTCTTTGGAGCAACATGAATCCATCCTTCAGCTTTGCTTGATTCGGAGTATGCCCCCAGCGGTGGCGATGAAGACTTCGAATCAAATGTTCCGGAAGTGATGGTGGTGTAATTCGTCTTTACCACATCGTCGAGATCTAGCTCGATGATTCCTTGCTGGGCCAGCCTTACGATGAGATCTTTCAGCACGAAGCATTTTTCTGTTGGATGGCTGACGAAGCGGTGGTACTTACAGTACCTTGGGTTGTCGGTGCGATTTATTTCTTCCGGCCATCGGCATTCGGGTAAATCGATCACCTTCTTCTCCAACAAGTTTTCCAGCATTGCGGCCACGTCAGAGTCCGGAAAAGGATATATCTTCTGCTCTAGTTCCCTCAAGGTGTTTTTGTACTTGTCTTGGGTGCTAGAAGGCTCTCCTTTCTTTATCTCCCTTGTTTTATACTTGGACGGGATTTTGACGGGCGCAGATGAGATTTTGACAGGGGCGGTGTTAATGATAAAAGCTTCCTTAGCAGGCTTCTTCCCAGTCTCGTCCACCTTCGGAGCAAACACTTTTTCTTTGAAGTTGGTGGTTGGCTCCCTTCTTCCATGGTTGGCGATGCTTAACTCCATGTCATAGGCGCGGGTTGCTAGCTCTTCGAAGGTCCGCGGTTTGATGCCTTGGAGGATGTAGTGCAATCCCCATTGCATGCCCTGGATGCACATCTCGATCGAAGAGCGCTCTAAGAGTCTATCTTTGCAATCGAGGCTAAGGGTGCGCCATCGGTTGATGTAGTCCACAACTGGCTCCTCTTTCCACTGCTTCGTGCTTGTCAACTCCAGCATGCTGACTGTGCGGCGGGTGCTGTAGAAGCGGTTGAGGAATTCACGCTCCAGTTGCTCCCAACTGTTGATGGATTCGGGCTCAAGATCGGTGTACCAATCGAAGGCGTTACTTTTCAGTGAGCGCACGAACTGCTTGGCAAGGTAGTCCCCTTCAGTGCCCGCATTGTTGCAAGTTTCAACGAAGTGGGCGATGTGCTGTTTCGGGTTCCCCCTTCCATCGAACTGCATGAATTTGGGTGGTTGATAGCCCCTTGGCATTTTCAGGGCATCAATCTTTTTGGAGTAAGGCTTTGAGTACAACTCGGAGGTATTTGAGCTCCCTTGGTACTGTGCCTTGACGGTGTTGGTGATCATCTCCTGCAACTGCTTGGTCTGGCTTTGGGTTTTCTTCAACTTTCTCCAACGGAGGCTCTTCTTCTTCGTCGCCACCTTTCTTGGAGTCAGAGCCGGATCCTTCATCATGCCTTGCCCCCAATTTGCTCACGAGCATAGCAATCTTCAAGTCTTTTTCTTCTAGGGTTTTCGTCATCATTGCAAACATCTCCTTCATCTGAATTAGCTGTTCTTCGACGGAGGTGGCGCCAATGACTTGTCCTCCTTTTGAAGCCATTTGTGCTTGAAGTGTGTTTTGGATATCTTGAACGGAAAAAGAGATGAGAGGTAGAGATTGTCCCACTGGGCGTGCCAAATTTGTAAACACGGAAATTTCCTGAAACAACAAGAACAGAACACGTGTACAAAATAATATTTGTATTTGATTGATTTTGTTTGGGGTTACAATCTCTATTTGATTTGGTCCTCTGATTCGATCTCCGTGAGATATTGATTTGTAGATTTGATGGGCTGTTGATCCGAAGGGCCGTTGGGGCTTGATTCTTTGGATAAACTGTTCTTCAAGGGCCGTTGGGCTTGATCTTGAAGTTTGGCGGATGAACGCTTCTTCAGGTGTCTTTTGGGCTTGATTCTTGAAGTTGGATGAACGTTGAATGACGGATGGATCTTCAAGGGCTGTTGGGGCTTGATTCTGAAGTTGGACGATTTGTTGATCCAGAGGCCGTTGGGGTTTGATTCTGGAAGATGGATGAATTGTTGATCCAGTGGCCGTTGGGGCTTGATTCTGGAAGATGGATGAATGACGAACGAAGAACGATGAACGATGAACGATGAACGATGGATGAACTTCAAGGGGCTCTTGGGCTTGATTCTTGAAGAGTGGATGTGCGGATCCAAGGGCCGTCGGGGCTTGATCTTGGAAGGTGGATGAATGTTGCTTCAAGGGCCGTCGGGGCTTGATCTTGAAGGTGGATGAACGGATGAACGATGAATGGATCTTCAAGGGGCTTTTGATCTTGAAGAACAGTTGTGTTGATCCAAGGGCCGTCGGGGCTTGATCTTGGATTAAGAATCGGCACGTGACCAAGGTGCTTGTTGATTCTTCAAAGGTTTTGGCGAAGTTTCTTCAAGGGCCGTTGGGCTTGATCTCAAAGGTGGATGAACGTTGCTTCAAGGGCCGTCGGGGCTTGATCTTGAAGAACGATGAACGAAGAACGAAGAACGAACTTCCAGAGAATTCTCTTCCAATTTGGGAGTAGAGAAATGTATTTGTGAATTGGTGGTTTGAAATGAATGAAATTGGCTTCTATTTATAGAATTCCAAAACTTGATTTTTGGATTTAAATAATCAGATGAAATAAGTCGTCTCTGCCAGGTGTTGACACGTGTCCTGTTTGACAGCTTTTCGGACTCTTTTCGAATTTTCGTCGAATCACACACTATGTGTACAATTTATGTAATACATGAGCGTTAACATTTTGACCATCGGTCAACATTTTATTTACTGAAATTTCATTGTCTACACTAATTTTTGTTATAAAATATATTTCGATGTACGTTGGCTTCTTCATCTAGGTACATTAAATTCATTATAATACATTTCGATGCATACATTTAGGTACACACATTTCGATACAAATATTTAAGTACATTAATTCAATATAATACATTTCGGTGCACACATTTAGATACATTAATTTAATATAATACATTTCGGTACTCACATTTAAATACATTAGTTCAATATAATACATTTTGGTACTAACATTTAGGTACATTAATTGAGTCTTTCAAGTTTGAAGAATGTTAAATAAAATTAAAAAATTAAAAAAATCTTTTTTGGTCAAAAAATAAATTAAAATTTGTATATTAAGAAATTTAAATATTTAATGGGAGACATTAAATAAAATGCATATTAATTATTTTGAACTAAGGATACATCAAGGGATTATAATCAATATGTACTCTAACACCAGGTTTATTTTAAATTTCAATCTTCTTGAATGATTAAAGTTAAAAAAACCATTTTTTTTTCTTTCCCTTTTTTAGTTCTATTTTATAAAATCCACTTCAACGTCCAAGTAATTTAATCACTTTTTGGAAGCATTTTTGTTCACCATCATAACTATAGCGTATGCATTGACACACCCCGACCCAGAATGTCCACTAGGACTCCGAAGTCGAGCTGTGCTGACCGACACCTAGAAGGTGACGAAGCCATAAAGTGTAGTGATGTCGAAAAATGTGAATAAATTTAAGCCTAAAAGTGCCTACACACCAGATTGTATTGGTGAACGGAAGCAAACCCATCTCACACGTGACTGCAGAGCATAAGTAAAGTACAGTATAGTGGGTAAGAATTATACCCTTAGAAGTAGCCACCAATCATGAGATTTGCCAAGAATCCTCGTTGATACGAACCTCATCAGCTAAAACCTGGAAGTGCACAAAACAGACATGTGAGTAAACAAAATAAAACTTTGAAAACATCTTTCTTTTTAGCAATACAATAACCTCTCATTGAAATCCGTATAATTCCCCAGAGAATACCAATACATATTTATATAACAATTATGCTGAAGAATGGTAAAACCAAAGTATACCATGTCAAGTATCTCAGCAACAACCATATAAGCAAGATGAAATAAATCAGTATAAATAAATGTCAGTCGTAATCACCTATAGTGACCTGTACGACTCATCTACATCTCATCCATCATATCACATCAATCAGGTGCTAGCACATGAATCGGAGTCACCTATAGTGATCTGTACAACTCATCCACATCTCATCAATCATATCACATCAATCAGGTGTTAGCACATAAATCGAAGTCACCTATAGTTACCTGTACGACTCATCCACATCTCACCAATCATATCACATCAATCAGGTACTAGCACGTGAGTTGGAGTCACTTATAGTGACCTGTACGACTCATCTACGTCTCATCAATCATATCACATCAAATTAATCAGGTGCTAGCACGTGAGTCAGAATCACCTATAGTGACCTGTACGACTCATCCACAGTTCATCAATCATATCATATCAATCAGGTGCTAGCATATCTCATCAATCAGGTTCTGCACACGAGTCGGAACTACCTAAAGTGGTCTGTACGATAGGCTAGGTATAAATAAATACGCTCAAGTGCTACGATCATGTGAAGGCTGTGCGAAGCATCGCAAGTCACCTACGAGTCGGAACCACCTAAAGTGGTCTGTGCGACAGGCTGGCACCTACCTTGGAATCCAAGGTGAGCGTAAGGTGCGGAAGGTAATACCATTCTCTTCATATCCATTTATCACTAATTACCATTCGATCATACCAACATTATATACTCACCGAATCTTACCTTGGCCTTCGTATTGTTGCGCATCACTGTGTAAAGCTGTACTAATCACACACTAAAATATAAACCAATTATGGTCTAGCATTTAAAAAACATAAAACCACCATTTCACATTTCCTCATCCCAAGAATTTATAACCAATACTAACTCACCAAGTCATAAGGTTCAAATCTCATATTTTTCATCAGATTCCTTCACATTGCTCAATTTTCCAAACAAAGCTTTTGCCTTAATTATTTAATCTCACTTATCGCATGGCTGCATCTAACGTCTCTTTAGACTGCCTACATACTCTAAACAGGGATCAAGCCAATCGTAGTTCACAATAATTATTTACATGTAATAGCGTATGAATATATCGTGATATAATCTACACTTAACCTTCTCATGGTATTTCATAATTTATGAATATATATATAATTAGAAGGAAAAGATCCACTCACCTAGAGTCTGCGCTACAACTTCCTATCACAAACATTGAGGCGTCACGAACGATCGGCGCCTAGAACAATCATCAAATCCCTTCTTAGAATTCTTATCGATATAACACGTAACTTATATAAAACACATCCCCAAGGACGTTCTAGAATGATTTAAGACCCATTGACCAAAAGTCAACCGTCGGTCACATGTTGACGGTATGAAACTCAATCCAGAAGATCCGCATCATAGATTTTCGATCCATAATTTCCAAAGATACACATTATACTTCTAGAACATCATACTAAAGTTTCGGAACGATCCAACGGTCGGATCTCCGCCAATTGTCAAAACCAAGTGGCTGTTAACATTTTATTTTACGAACATACAAATCCAATTCGGGAAAATCTATTCATTGGATTCCCAATCTGTAAGTTCCTACATTCTTCAAATATTATAAATAATAACCTATTAAAGTTTGATGACGATCCAACGGTCGGATCGTTGGTTCATACTTTCACCTAACCACGTCTTGTAATGAAATTAGGTCCAATTGATCAATCTACATCATTCAATTCCCAAAAATGAACTCAAGGTATTCAATATAGCCTAAAAATAACATTGACGGTCCTCGGGCCACGCGCCGCCGTGGGTGCCGGTTGGCCGCCTCAACTTGCCAGAAAATCTAACTTTCTCCAAAAATTCTCAAAATTTGTAGAATTAAAGATCTCAATGAGTAGAACAACTTTTATACCTGTGACCAAGACCAATTTGGTCGATAAGAGCTCAAATTTCTCTAAAACTAGTATGAACCCTAGAATTGGGTGTGCTCTAATTCGACCTCCAAACTTGCTTTGACGCCTCCACAAGTTCTTGGGCTTTGTTCCTGAGGTTGATGGTATTGGTGGTGGTAATTAGAGGAGATGGCTTTAAATCGTGACGGAAAAGGATCCAACCCGTGCGCCCCCTATGTCACGGTTTTACCCAAATTCAAGGTTAAATCTTGTGAAATTTGATTGGAAATGGGAGATGGGAGGTAGTGGAAGGTTTCTCAGGTGGTGGATGGCAACAATTTGAGGGAAAAACCGACGGAAACCGCCAGAAAATTGGTGGAACCGGGTCGCGGGTCACTAGGGAACCCACTGGTTCCTCTCCTTCTTCTCCTCCCTCATTTCCCTCCTTACTCTCTTCTCTGGTTGGGCAGTTTCCTCCTACCCTTTGATAGCCTACCACATGGCTTAAAACATGGTGAGAAGGTTTCCAAATTCCTGGAGCCTTCCAACAAATAAAACAATAACATTACCATTTCATCCCCAACTTTAAACGTTAATATCTCACTCGTTATAACTCCGATTTATGCTATGTTCGCGCCCACGCGTCCGTAGCAACGAGTACTACTAGGATATGCCAAGAAAATAAATTTTACGTGACACCACAAGACGGTCCACAAAAGTCAACGCACTTGCCTCAAAGGGTATTTTCGTAAACTCACTTATTAAAATTATAAAATTATAACTTTTAGAGACGGGCTGTTACATGCTTACCATACACCTTTCGCATTAGACCATTTCTAAAGGAGATATCAAATTTTAAACACAATTTAAATTTGAAGGCTTATATGGCACATTAATCTTTTTGTAAATTTTGTTCTCCACGGGATATGTTAGATTTAAACTATTATAACAAAAATTGTAAAAAAAACATTTATTACCCACTAAATATAGATTTGAAGCAGTTGTCAGCAACTCTCTTTGCTACCATTTTATGTCATGCTCATGCCACATATGAATTGACATTTCAGTTGAAAAATGCTAGTACTGTTTTTTTTTACCGTTATTGCTGATATAGATTTTTCGACATCTCGTTTAAATTTCAGTTGGAAATCATTTATCTTTTTTTCTGAGGTTGATGGTATTGGTGGTGGTAATTAGAGGAGATGGCTTTAAATCGTGACGGAAAAGGATCCAACCCGTGCGCCCCCTATGTCACGGTTTTACCCAAATTCAAGGTTAAATCTTGTGAAATTTGATTGGAAATGGGAGATGGGAGGTAGTGGAAGGTTTCTCAGGTGGTGGATGGCAACAATTTGAGGGAAAAACCGACGGAAACCGCCAGAAAATTGGTGGAACCGGGTCGCGGGTCACTAGGGAACCCACTGGTTCCTCTCCTTCTTCTCCTCCCTCATTTCCCTCCTTACTCTCTTCTCTGGTTGGGCAGTTTCCTCCTACCCTTTGATAGCCTACCACATGGCTTAAAACATGGTGAGAAGGTTTCCAAATTCCTGGAGCCTTCCAACAAATAAAACAATAACATTACCATTTCATCCCCAACTTTAAACGTTAATATCTCACTCGTTATAACTCCGATTTATGCTATGTTCGCGCCCACGCGTCCGTAGCAACGAGTACTACTAGGATATGCCAAGAAAATAAATTTTACGTGACACCACAAGACGGTCCACAAAAGTCAACGCACTTGCCTCAAAGGGTATTTTCGTAAACTCACTTATTAAAATTATAAAATTATAACTTTTAGAGACGGGCTGTTACATGCTTACCATACACCTTTCGCATTAGACCATTTCTAAAGGAGATATCAAATTTTAAACACAATTTAAATTTGAAGGCTTATATGGCACATTAATCTTTTTGTAAATTTTGTTCTCCACGGGATATGTTAGATTTAAACTATTATAACAAAAATTGTAAAAAAAACATTTATTACCCACTAAATATAGATTTGAAGCAGTTGTCAGCAACTCTCTTTGCTACCATTTTATGTCATGCTCATGCCACATATGAATTGACATTTCAGTTGAAAAATGCTAGTACTGTTTTTTTTTACCGTTATTGCTGATATAGATTTTTCGACATCTCGTTTAAATTTCAGTTGGAAATCATTTATCTTTTTTTACTGCATTCCATTAAAGATAAATGTTGATCACACACCTTAATGTTAAATAATAAATGATGAATGTTTAAACACTAGTGCTACCTTTGTACACACATTAAAGATAAATGTTAACTCAACAACGCAATCTTAATATTTGTATCTCAGATTCTCAACCGTATCATCCCTATCTTCCTCCCTCCTCCCATCTCTTTCCTCTCTCGTTTTTTCCCCTTCTCTGTCATTGGAGCGAAGTGTTTTTGTTTTGGTCGAAAAAGTGGTGAAGTGTTATTGAATTCAGAAATTTATGTTCCATACAGGAGATCCAAATTACAATATTGATTCCAATTGCGATTTGAGATCGAATCTCCGGTTTGGTTAAATAACAGAGAGAGGGGGAAAACAAAAGGGGACAGAGCGAGAGGGTGAGGGTTTTTGCTTACCAACGAATTTGCAGAAAACAATAAAAAAAGTATGAGACTCCGGGAAGATGACACGATGCCGTGCCAAAAATTGTGCGATTACTGCGTTCCATACATAACTAAATAGCCAACAGACAAAATACAAATGATATAATAAAGACAATCACAAACCCAGCCCTGTAATTTATAAATTATACGAAAACATGAATAAAATCATCACAAATAAACCCATTTCTTCAAATGCTTAATATCATCAAAAGAAAAGAAATATTCGAGAAACCCAATTGGGAACACCACAAAAATGACATCAGTATCACCGTAATTAAGGAATGGAGGGTTCGGAGGTGGACTCGGCGTCCATGGCCCGGACGATTTGAAGTAAAAAATGGAGGAATGGAGGGTGGTGGCCTCGGGGCGTGGGTGTTTGTTGCCGTTGTCGCTGTGGTGGCCGTGGCGGTTGGGTCGAAAAGAGAGAAAGAGGGGGACGGGTTGTTTCTGGGTTGGTCCTGTTGGAAATTTTTATTATGTTTAATTTAGGCTTATTATATTAGCACCCCACAAATTGTTGAATAAACCACACTTACTTAATACACCCCACATTTTCTTTTTCAATGAAAAATTATCTTAATACACCTCACATAATTCCCCATAATACTCTCACACCTCACATTCTAATATAAACCTTACATTTTCTACATGCACCCCATATTTTCTATAGACCCCACATTTCTCAAACTTATAAAGCTTTTAATTTGAACAAAAAATATCGACTTGAATTTTGACAAAAGATGCCGCCTAGGATTTAAAGCACATGTGGGTTGTTTTTAATTCCACCATTAAAACCCATATAGTATGTTTTTAATATTTGGTAATTTTAAGTGTTTAATCTACGTGTAATTCTTGTGATCCCTAAAACATGAATACGAACATAGAAGCTTGAACAATGCAACAAAAGCAAGATTAAATAATTATTGATGTCGTCAAAATCACTAAAACAATAAAAAAAATTATGAAGTCTTACCTCATGTGAAGCTTCTGAAACATCGATTTCGTATTTCATTCGTCAAAAATATTTTTTTCTCAATTAACATGTTTGTAGTTTCATTAGTTAAGGTTTTGTTCAACAGTGGAGGGTCGGAGAGATTTTGATAATTGAAGAAGATAAATAATACATTAAAAGTGACTTTGAGTGTATTTAGAATTTTTTTGAACCTAATAAGGTCAAAATTGCAATTGCATAGTAGGAGAAACAAATCATTTAATATTAAATTTTAATATGGGTGTATTCAACATTTTGTGGGGTACTAATATAAAAAGCCTTAATTTATTTATTTTTAACTCTTTTCAAAAGTATTTTAATATTAAATTTAACCCATAGTTGGTGGGACACATGGTAAGTTATAAGAGAGGTGAGCATCCATCAAAGATATGGTGGTGAGTAAAAAAACTTTAGAAAAATAATGAAATAAGTATCGTCTCTATTAAAAAGATATCAAATAGTGAAAGGAGTATGGCTATACTTATAACATTTTTAACATTTTTCTAATAAAGATAAAGTTCACAAGCACATGTGAGTCTCATTTATATTAAAAAATAATACAATTACGGTATAAAATGTGAGAAGAATATTATTTTTGTGATGAAATTGTTTGCAAGTACATATTTTTATTTTATATTGATGACCACATTACCGATTGCGATTGTTGACTACCTTTATAGTATACATGGGTCCCATTTCCACAGGTGGTTTCGTAATATATATGGGCAATCGACATTGATGGAGCAAATTATCAAAAGACCTAGCAATAGAAATGAGTAAGCCTTCTGTAAGACTGCAGCTTACTAAGCTTCTTTTATACCATATTCTACTTTGGCAACTTGGACGCTGGCCTCAATCCAAATTCCACTGTAGAGCCGACGAGGCTCTACTGCCACCAGATGAAGGTACTCATTACCAATTTCACTCTCTCTGTTTAATCATCAGCTAACTTTCTGGGTATATTGCCTTCAAGCATGATTATATATAACCCAAAGTGGATCACAAACACATGTTTAATTAATTAATTTCAGCTAAGAGGCCTGATCATCGTATTTATTAATTACTTACCAAAATATTGGCAGTGTCTGCTCTCCGAGCCATTATGAGAGACTTAGAGTTTAAGCAACAACCAATCATTAGAAACACATTGTGCGGTGGAGGAGTCTCATATTATGGTTTTCAAATCAATTGTGTTCTGAATAGCAACTCATGGCGCATCTCTGAAATGTATGTATGAAACAATATTTCGCAAATACCCATTAGGTCAAATAAAACATCACAATCTTGTTTAAATTATATATAGAATGGTATATATTAACCCTGTTTTTTTGTGCACTCATTTTGTGTGGCAGTGCAATAGGCAGCTTAGGTTTAAGTGGAACTATTCATGAAGGTGTGGGTTTTCTAACTAATCTACGGACACTGTACGTAATCTGACTCTTTCTCAGCCCACTAATCTTTAATGTAATTTCAGTTGTTTATGTTAGGTTGCAGACTCCAGCGACATGTTTGGGGTTGTAAAAAGAACTAACTTTCACAAAAATATTCACTTAGCAAGAGTGTAAAGAAATTATAAGTTCAACCTAACTAAATTTTTTTTTCTTTCTTTTTTTCAAATATCATATCAAAAGCATTCTATCCGGCAACAGTCTTCATGGCAGCATACCTGATGCATTGGGGAATTTGAAGAAACTCGAAACCCTGTAAGTAAATATATACTAGATGGTTACACGCACACACTAGAATTTGCATGATTATGAAATATATGCATAGTTTTACATGAAAATTCATTGTTAATCAATCAACTAGATGCTTTAGTATGCATCTGTAGAAATTAGAATTTTGAAATGGGTTCTTCGTATCAAGGGATCTATCAAAAAATCAACTGAGTGGTCAAATACCAGCAAGCTTAGGAGGCTTGGATGCTCTTAAATGGCTGTAAGGGCTTGATGTCGCGAATTTAATCATCTTGATTAATTTCCATTAATTTCTTTTGTTAAAATTCTTATCAAGTCATTTTCACTCTCTATATATATAGATATCTGCAAGCCAACTTGCTTACCGGAGGTATACCACGAAATTTTGGTTCACTGACAAAACTTATTGAATTGTGAGTACATTAATTAATTATTTCTTTTCTTAATCTCCTTACCTCATGAGATTTTAATTTGTCATGCATTAATTCATTTGCAGGAATCTGCAGTTTAATATGCTATCAGGCTCAATTCCTGAGGATTTTGGAGATCTTTCAGATCTTACAACTATGTTTGTTCTTTTGCTTACACCACATTTAATTATACTTATAGACTTGTGATTTTATTTGTATGCAAGTTTAGATAATATATATATATATATATAAAATCTTCAAAAACATTAATTCTAAGAAGTCTTTTGTCATTTTCTCCCATAGGGATCTGTCTGAGAATCAGCTCATTGGTCCTCTTCCAAAAAGCCTCGGAAAGTTGAATTCACTCAAATACTTGTAAGTTTAAATGAAAAGAAAAAAAAAAGCCCAAACTCATCGCTTAGAAACTAAATAAAATAGAAATAATAATCGAGTTAATATGCAAAAGTAATTAACATAGGAGTGTCTCTTTCATTGTTGCAGCTATGTGTCGGCCAATTATTTGAGTGGGGAATTTCCAAGTACTTTTGGCAACCTCAAAAGCCTGATAGAGTTGTAAGTGTTCACTCATGTCGATGATTAATTTGAGGCTTGCCACACATTAATTAAATAATAGAAAAATTAAAGAAAATGGTTTGAAATTTTTTTTTTTAACGAAAAATTACTTTTAAAGGTATAGTAAATAGTGACAGTTAAAGGTAAAAACGATTTTTCGTTAAAAGTAAATAGTACCGAAGGTGTTTTATTAAACTTCTCATGAATAATTAAGAGAATATGATAATAATTAAGAGAATATGATGGTGACTGGTGAATGCATACAGTTCAATAGCCGGGAATTACATTTCTGGTCCCTTACCAGTTGAAGCCATAGCCAAGTGGACTCAAATCAAATACCTGTAAGTAATTTTTAGCCTTACACTTAGCAGGTAGCAATATTATTCTCTCCCTCTTACTATTAAGGTTTCTTAAAAAGACAATTTTTTTACACGGCGTGCAGGTCGCTCGCGGGTAACAATTTTGAAGGAAACAGGACTATTGAAAAAATATTCAGTTTGCAAAACCTTCAGTATCTGTATAAGACATCTTCCTCTTTCTTTCACTTTGCTCGTTCTATAATATATATGTGTGTGTGTGTGTATATATATATAAAGAGTAATGCTAGAGAGGTTACATTTGTTGACAAAATTTGTAAACTAAATGATGTGTCACAAATAGAAATGAGCATATTTATCAATGCTTAAGTAATATCCAATCATGAGCTTCCATGTCATTTTATTTACAAAACTTGGTAAACAAATTTAATTTTTCTAGCATTACTCATATATATATTTTGATTAGAGGTTGAAAATGCATATATATTTATTCCTCTACAGGTTTATAAGCGACCTGGCAACAAAAGATCGTTTCCCATTACCACAAAAGATCGCCAACGTTGCTAATTTCATTTCTCTGTGAGTGGTTTGATGTAATGATTGCTTCTAGCCCGGTTTGTGCCCAGAGGCTTCATTTTTCATTCTTCACGTCGGTTTTCTACAGAACACTGAGGAACTGCGCAATCACCGGCCCAATCCCCAAATACATTGGTGAAGAAATGACATCTCTAAGATACCTGTAATTTCACTTCACTTTTGTAATTTTGCTTTTGGAGTTGTCCTGTTAATTTGGCTGGAAAGAAAATTGAATCAGTTTTAGGGCTTGTTTTATAATCATAAGCACTTATGCTATAAGTGTTTCCATTAAAAATGTTTCACATTTTTTATTATTAAAAATTCAAGTGATTTCTTGTAAAAGCAATTACAAGTGTTTCATGAAAAACATATGATGTGCACTGATTTTTCCAAAACACATTTTTAGCACCCAAAATCATTTATTACTTTTTTGTGACAAACGTGGTCATAATTGCATTTAATTATTAGTTTTACCCATTCTTGAAGTACTCTCCAACAACAAAACCCTCAACGGCGTCATTGGACAATTAATTAAGCATCTTCTGATATATCTTTCTACGTTGTATTTTTTATTTCACAATATATAGCCAATTACACGGAACCAGAATTGAGTGTGTTCTTGATATCATTGTAGATCAAAACTCCTTTAACTGTTAATCCTCTGTGTTTTTGTCTTGCAGAGACTTGAGCTTCAATAATTTAACCGGTGGCCTCCCTCAATATATGAAGTCAGATATAATTTACATGTAAAGGAATAACATTCTTAGCTGGAAGAATTTAGATTAATCATAGATATGAGTCTTGTTAATTACATGTGTTAATATAATATATACGCTTAATTATGTTCAGGTCTTTTTCTAAAAATATGCTTAACGGGCCAATCCCAGATTGGATATTTCGGGCCTCCCAAACTAGGATGTATGTCTTCATATTCTGAACTGAAGTTGGAAGAACTTTCATTTGCAACAACTTTAATTTTTTGCTCATATGTACAAATTAATTAATGAGATTGATGCATGATATGTTATTTTTTTAGGGATCTTTCGTTCAACAATTTTTCAGCAATAGACTCTGCAGTACCAAGCAACCAACAACTGTGAGGATATGTTCTTTCTTCTTTAATGTTTCTGTTGACGAAATTGAATGGTTCCACTTCCACTACTAATTGCATCAAGGCCTTTTGTTTAAGCGTCACCGCAACTATTGTAGCACATCGCTTAAGTTGGGTACAGTATCAATTATGAATTTTTTTGTTTCATGACCCTTAACTTTTTTTTCTTTTCAGGAACTTGTTTGCCTGCTGCCCCAATTCCTCAACCTCTTTACCAGATATGTATGTTTTTTTTACCTTTTGTATTAGTAAGAGACTCAATCATCAGAACCTTGTATAACATATTGGTAACTACTTTTAGGATGGATCCGTTTGAAATGAAGAACACATACTGTCCTCGAAACAAACCAAAGTGTAAGTTTATTCTTCAGAAATCGGCAACCTGAAAACAAACTAAGTGCTGCAGGATGTGTTATGTGTTAATTTTTCTTGCAGACCATTCCTTGTTTATTAATTGTGGTGGTGAAGAGACAACTGTTCATGGGAATATATATGATCGAGACAATGACACATCCCTCTTTTACACAAGCCCAAAGAAAAACTGGGCTTACAGCCTTTCCGGAGACATTGGTGTGCAAAAAAGTAATACTAGTGATTTCATCAAGAGCACGACACGTGGAGTTTCCACTACTGAAGCACCGTTGTATGAAAAAGCTCGTCTGGCCCCGGTATCTCTCAAGTATTATGCTTTTTGTCTACGTAAAGGCACATATAATGTGACGCTTCATTTTCATGAAATTATATACACCGATGATGCAGACTACAGTAGTATAAGAAAACGCGCATTTGATGTATATATTCAGGTAACACTTCTTTTTTTCTGGTCATGGTAACAATCATATAATTCTACTTTTATATATTGTATCATCTCATTTTAAGTAAATTTTGGTGCAGGGTAATATGACACTAAATAATTTCAACATTAGAGCAAAGGAGGGAATTGGAGATAAGCCAATAACTGTAAATCATTCAGTTGAGGTTGTAGATGATGGTGATCTGTTAGAGATCCACTTGTACTGGCCTGGAAAGGGGTCCTCTGGTTACCTGCCTAGTTTTAATGGACCTCTAATATCAGCCATTTCTGTGAATCCTGGTAATATTTTATTTCGTGAATTGATTCCTTTTTAATTTATTTTGTTCAAATGAACACTCGTGTATTATTACTCTCTTCCCACTAATTTCAGAGTTCGATCCTAGTCCCGATAAATATAAACGTCTACGCATTGCATTGATTACGATTGCATCCTTCATTGCTGCTCTGCTGCTCTTATTGGCTTTTGCTTGGAGGATGGGCTGGCTGTCAATCAAAGAGGAGCCCAGTAAGTCTATAAGCCGCATGCTAAGCTACAATTATATACTGCACTCTGCACTGCAATACTGAGTATATGCCCTCTTTGATACGCCAAAACAAAAAGAATTAAAGTATATAAGTTCTTGATGCATTTTTTTTCTCTCAACAGAAATCCAAATAGGTCAAGACAAAGTTGTCACAGTCAAAGAATTAATAAATGCTACTGGAAATTTTAGTGATGATAAAAAACTTGACAGTTCTGGGACAGTTTATAAGGTAAATTTCTGGACTTGTATACATTCTATAATTTTTGTAATTTTATTTTATTCTATAATTTTTGCGTGAATGAAGGCAGATCTGAAAGATTACATTGTGGCCGTGAAGAAACTAGATCCCGCTCAATTTAACGAAAAAATCGAAGGCCTGACCAGGGAAATTGGCACCATAATGTCATTACAACACGACAATATCCTTGAACTGTTGGGTGTTTATATTGATAAAGACCTCAAACTTCTTGTTTACGAGTATATGAAAAAGCAATCCCTTGCCGATGTCTTATTTGGTAATATATTTTCTACTTCTTGTTTACTTGTACTGTGATGTTTTGATGCATATAATGGTTTTAAAACTATCATGAAATACGAATACAACATATAACGTATTGAAGTGTATGCAACTGCAGACTCTTTTAGCACAGGCGAGCCTGATTGGAATACAAGGGTTAATATTTGCTTGGGAATAGCAAAGGGTTTGAATTATCTACATGACTATCCGAGAGGAAAGATTCTTCATAGGAATATAAAATCCGATAATATTCTTCTTAATGAAAAATTTGAGGCTAAGATATCAGACTTTGGATTTGCAAATCTTTATACCAAAGAAGATAAAGTTAAGGCCATCATAAGAGAACTTCCGAAGTAAGTATATTAGTAACTCGCCAGTTTTATGAGGCAAATTTAAGCTCCATGTAAAACTAAATGCTTATGCTAACTACAGAGGCTACATGGCGCCAGAGTGTTACCTCGAACCAAATGATATAACGTACAAAGCGGATGTTTACAGCTTTGGGGTGGTCATACTTGAAATTGTTAGTGGGAGGAGAAACATATTGACCAAAGCAAACACGGAAACTCAGGTTCTTTTACATAGGGTAAGTAAGAGTGACAGGGTTGTGCTTTTGTGTTTTCTTCTCTATATTTGATTATGCATTTTTACGTGTGATTACGCATTCAAGCTTGATGCTAACAGCCCATCCTGCATATGTGCAGGCTTATCAAGCACTTGCCGAAGGAAATTTGAAGAGCTTGGTTGATAACCGTTTGTCTACGTATGATGAAAATGAAGCCCTGGTCATTATGAAATTAGCAGTGTATTGCACCACTCTAGGTCCTACTGTCAGACCTACAATGTCTGAAGTTGTGAGTGTTCTTTCTCGCAAAAAAACCCTTGACGAGGTTTTTCCACCCGCCAAGCTCACTGGCGATAGCAATGTTGCTGGTTCCACCTCTTCGGGGAAGTTGACTTAAGCAGCATCAACTTCGTCTAATGATCATGGGAAAGTATTTCTAGATTGAACAAGTTTCATATGATTAGCATTAGGCTTTCTTGAATTGCTACCGTTACTGGTGTGGTTTAATCTTTTTTGTGGTTTCTTTCGCATCCTTGTGAACTTTGTGAACCCTTTCTTCCAGCAAAATGCTAAATCAAAACATTGAGGTTTTGGTTTTGGTTTGAAAATTTTCCCATTTTGTAGTCATTGTATATCATGTTAATTGTGAGAAATTTCTTATTCTATTCAGAACATCGAGTAATATATTACGTGTCATTATATAAATGATAATGCTAGGAAAACCAAATTTTTAAACTAAATTTGCAAATCAAATAATATATAATAAATATAAAATAATCATGTTAATCAACACTTAAGGAATAATTCAATTATCAAATAACACATTATGGTTTACAAATTTGGTCTATCATTACCCTTATATAAATAGAGGAAAATTTTATTTTTCAACTATTCTCCAATTGTAAAGTAACAGGTAATATATCACTCCGTATTTCAGACACAGTAAAATTTTTATCATTAATGATCTAACTTGTCACGCTTTTGCATAAACTATTAAAGATCTAACTTGTTACACATTAGGCGACCAGTTTTCTGATCCATCTCATTTTGTTTTGCTTTTTCACCATATTTGATGGGTCAGATTAGAAACAGCAGTTGTTTCCCTTTTTCCCCTCAGAACACACTTAACTGTTGGACTATTTTTTTTTAAGAATAAATATTAGTTTATTATTTTCAAATTTCGTGATTTTTAACATTTAGTATATATAATTTTTTTAGTTCAAAGTCATAATTAAAGTGTTAATTTTGTGACAGTCTCATACATTCGTTAGTTCGGCTGTTAAGCCTTCCGTTAATTTATGACGTGATACTTATGTGAGCAATGACTGAGCGTCACGTATCATTAAAAATATTTTTAAAATTAATTAAATAAAAGTATTTAAAAAAAATAAAAATAAAAAAACCCAGAACCCCTTCCCCTACCACCAAGCCTTTTCTCCTTCCCCAAAAACCCAGCTCCTTCCTTTCTCCCAAAAGCCCAAAATTGCCTCCCTTCCTTCTCGATACAGTGAAGTTTTGAATACAAGTAAATTTTGAATTGAAATTTCCATATCTGGGTGCGCATTGCACCCACAGTGCATAATAGATCTAAACAGAAAACATAAGATTGGAAACAGAAAGCATACCAGATCGCCAGCCGCTGTCGAAGGACCCGGAGACGAAGCATCAGGTCCCTCTGGCGCCGGTGGGCTAGCTACATCCGGAGTCAGAGTAGGCGCCGAAGACTTGTGCTTCGGATTCTTGCCGCTGTAATTTTGGTTGCCTTCGGATTAATTTGATGGGGTAAGTAAGTGCTTTTGATTGGTGGGCGCTTTTGATTGGTGGGCGTACAGAAGAGAAAAGAGGGAGGGAATTTTGGGGTTTTGGGGGAAGAGAAGTAGCCGGTTTTTTTGAGGGATTGGAGGGGTGTCGCGGAAGGGGGCTCGGTTTTTTTTTATTTTAATAACATATTTTTTTATTAGTACTTTTATTTAATTAATTTTTTTTAATGACACGTAACGCATTGTCTACATGGGCGCCACATCATCAATTAATGAAAGATTTAACAACCAAACTAATTGATGTATGAGACTGTCCCAAAATTAACACTTTTTGTATAACTCTGAGACGAAAAAAATTTCATATACTAAATATTAAAAACCACGAAAATTGAAGGTAATAAACTGATATTTATTCTTTTTTTAATATTTTGGTTGCTTGATTTGACTTATTTAGTGACAGAGGTACAATGTTGTTTGACTTATTGGTAAGGCCAGGAAAATGAAAGCTACTATATTCAATTTTTCGTTAATTTAAATTATGTTTCTTGCATGTAATACATATTGGAGGGTAGATTGATAGTTTTTCATAAAGAAATAGTGTATGTAGTTAACTTCGGAGGGTAAATTAGTAGTTTTTCATAAAAAATAGTGTAAGTTAACTTTATAGATTAAATTAGGGTGGGTCCTTTTTACTTCTCACACACCTCTTGTTAATTTCTGTCCGCCACCTAGGATCTGTAGAATCAATAGGCACAGGCTGAGGGACTTTTAGTAGGATATCTTGTAATCACAAAATTCCTTGCAATACGCTATTGAAATACCTACTTATAGTCTCTCCCGACCTATAAAATCTACCGCCAACACTACGATTCTTAGTATGATGTGCTAGTATTTGTAAAGTCACACACACCTGCTCCTCTACAGACACCAAACCATTCGTTTTTACCCTCCCATCTTGACAAAGTAAGTCACATAATATGCCAAAAGTCCTTATATCTATTCTCAATTCATTGACACATTCAATATCAGTATTCCCTATTATACCATTCAGATAACACAAACTAATATGTCGTCTAACAAGTGAACGGTTAGTCAAAGTGCGTCGTTCAACACGTCTTTGTCTGGCCCTTAGCATCAGCAACACAAGAATCGTACAAATGCAAATTGTCTCTAAATGAGACATCTCTAACAATAAGAACAATAAGAGCTTCTTTCGATCCATATCTATCCAAACAAAAAAAAAGGACATTACTGTTATTAAGGGTGATGGAAATGAAGTGATTATGATACAAAATGAACTATATCAAAATAAACGGTATACAAAGAATTCTGAAACAAGTAATAGCATTAACAGCCCCAAAATAACCAGCCAAGTCACAATTAATGTTGGATCAACAAAAAAAATAACCAGCCAAGTCACAATCCGAGCCAACAAATATACGCCTGATGTTGAAAAAAAAAGTTTTTTCTGAATTCGAGCCCGATCCAACAAATATACGCCCGATGTTGAAAAAGAAGAAGTTATTGTCATGGTTATCAACCCCCCCCCCACACACACACATGTGCAGAATACACACATACGCACACGCACACACACACGGACATCAACAAATGTGCAGAATACACACACACACACACATGTGCAGAATACACACATACGCACACGCACACACACACACGAACATCAACAAATGTGCAGAATACACACACACACACACATATTACACACACACACACAGACAGAGATTACACACACACACACACATATTACACACACACACACGTTACACAAACACACACACATACACATTACACATTACACATTACACACACACACACAGATTACACAGAGATTACACACACACACACACATTACACACACACGTTACACAGACACACGCACACACATTACACATTACACACACACACACAAATTACACACACACAGACACACGCACACACATTACACATTACACAAACACACACACACACACACACACACACAGATTACACACACACACACACATTACACACATACACACAAATTACACACATACACACAGATTACACACACACACACACACATTACACATTACACACACACACACACACACACACACACACACACACAGAGACACAGACACACATACACACAGATTACACACACATCCTAAATTTCCAAGTTCCATCTCATCTTATGAAAACCCAAATTTCTAATCTCAATTTCACCTAAATATCAAAACCCTAATTTGTTTAAGTGCAGAGGTCTACGTTTGAAAATTTCTCAAACCCAAAACAAGAAAATCAAATAAAGCTTAATAAAATTACCATCTGCAACACAAATCAATGAAATTAAGAAGAATCGAAGTTTACCAGTGAATTCGAGGCAAATGAGGGCGAGCAGATGCAGAGATTAGAAGAGGCAAAGATCGGAAGGAGGACGACGATGAGGGAGCACAGCAAGGACGACGTTGAGGGAAGACGCACAGGACGAATGGAAGACGCAGAGATAAGGACGAAGGGAAGATGCGAAAAATCTCTCGGTTTGCTCTGGCTTACGAGTCCGCCAGATTTTGGGTTGCTCGTTAAGAACAGCTAAGGAGCTCCTTAATCCTAGCGAGTCCGAGTTAAGCTCATACAAGCTAATTCTGATGCACACCAAACAAAGGACTATAGTCTAGTCCAGTCCAAGCCCTTTTAATCCTGTCAAACAAACGTGCCCTAAGAGTCCAACACCCAAGATTTACTATCATTGTTTCATACTCTAACTCCGTTTTATATATATTCTAAATTGTTTATTGATTACGTAAAGGAAGATAAATATTTTAGTATGATGGTAATATCAATGCATCACATATCATAATGAGGTTCAAGATAAAACAATTAAGTGTTTAATACATATTTATTTTTACTATGCCTGTTGGATTTCACCTTATATTCCAAAATTCAAAATTTGCAACCTTGCATTTGAAATTTGATTTTAGCTTCACTTTTGTCATTTTCCATCAAATCCGTTAAGAAATCTGTTAGTACTCGTGAGGCCTACTTAATTATTGATGTGCCCATTCATAAATGAATATATTTTTGTTCACCACCCTAAAGTGATGATGATGCTCACTATCATATCTATAACATTTGTATGAATTTAAATTTAGAGATTTGTGTAGTAAATAAATATAAATATCAAAATTTAAAATCATTCAATGATAAATAAATAGGCTGGTGAGCAATATCACCACTTGAGGGTGATGAGCAAAATGCACCCTTGATAAATTATACTTTTCTAACTAAGAAAATTGCATTTGAACAAACTAATTCAAACAGAAGAAATTCACAAACTAATTCAAACAGAAGAAATTCACAAACTAATTTTAACAATTTCTCCTTTTTTGTGCACATGCTCCTAACTAAATTTTTTTTTAGTGTACCGAAAACATGATACAGTAAGTGCTATATTAAAAGTGATTGAATACTTGAAGAAAAAAATTCAACTACTTGTATTATGTGTTCCTCACATACATAAAAATTTCTCCCAACTGAACGCCTCTCTACTATAATCTATTTATCTAGATTTCAGGGAGCAACTACCAACCTTCTCAAAACAAAATAACTATAAAAAAAATGAAAGTTGTTGCAGTCCTATTTAGAATAGGAATGTAATTGTGTAAATCCTAGTAGAATAGGAATGTATCTTATATTCCTATTAGGAGTAGATTACTTATTAAGTATTGTAATCCTTATGGGAAAGGGTTTGCCCTTTCTACTACTATAAATAGAGGCACAATGGGGTGAATAAAACACACCTCACAATTACACATCTCTCTCTTCTCCTCTCTGTGTGCCGCACCTCTCTCTCTCTCTAGGCCTCCATAATTGTTCAGTAAATTATGCCTACAACACGTTATCAGCACGCTCTTGACGCTACGCTAAAGAGAGTTTATTCTTCAATCAGGGGAGTATTACGTTTTAATTATTCTTTTTGAGATTAATTTATTATTATTTTGAATTGATCTATATGCTATTGATTCAATTTAATTTTTCTTTGTTGAACGTGATACAACGCATTGGAGACGCAATTTTGGCTTTCTGAGGAGGATCTCCTACAAATTCAAAGGCTTTTGTAAGTTTTCTGCCAATCAGGTACGCTTAAAATAAAGTAAGATATTTGAAACGACCTTGAAGCATGAAAACATTCCCCATGATGCATGAACCCCTACATTTATATTTACCTTCCGATATATATATTGTATATGTTCATATATTTGTCAATATATATATTTGTTTCATGCATTACGCAATTATAAAATCGCTATGTGGAATTTGTGAGTCAAAGAATTTAAATAAAATAGAAGCAATTAGGGTTTTTCCAAACCCTAGAGTCGAAAAAAAAAAAGAAGGGAAAGTCGTTGAACCCAAAGCCCACACGCTGGGCTTCTGTCATCTGACAAACCAGCAAGCTTTGGTCCACCTTCCATCAGCCAGCAGCTGAATGGGCTAGCCTCTATTTTGGCTTGCTACCCGCATAAATGACTAGGTTCCTTGGTGCTGGGCTTCACGCCCGAGGCCTCTGACCCAAAAGCCAGCGAAGCTGGGCTTCCTTTGCACCGTGGTCCAAAGCAGCAGCTTAATACTATTGAGCTATTCCCTTGGCCCGTGTCCCTGCATGATGCCAGCCTTGCGGCTGGGCTGTCCCGCGCAAACCCAAAGGCCAGCTTTTGCTGGGCCGTCTTCGTGGCTTCTCTTCGACTCAAGCATAGAACCCAGCTGCGGCTGGGGTTCTCTTCCTCCCGTGGCCCGCAGACCACCACACCCCCCCCCCCAGATTTCCTGCCGGTGTTACTTAAGGCACACATGTGCCTTCTTAACTCACGACACCAAGCCCAATATTATTTTGGGGCTATATTTTCGACCCATAATATTATTTTAATATTTTTAGCTTCTACAATCGACCCTGCATGGCTCGATCTATTGAATTAATTAAAAGTGATCTGCATTCCATTAATCTGATAATGAATCCAAAATTATTAACCTGAAGATCACTTTTGGACATTAACGATTCAATAATTTATTTCTCTTCTTTGAACCGTTGACTCACTTTCGTAGTCCCGAAGCACTCACACTTGAGTTCTCGAAGAACCTCAAAATCCACTACACTTAATTGTATATTGCATTATGTGTTCTTGCAGGAACCTCTCTTTTATGAACTAAACATTCATAAACTAAATTGAACCCGTCGTTTCGAATTTAGTGCCTTTGAAACCTGAAGTTTTCATAAAACAATACACCCATGAAAACCTGACGTTTTTCATGAAACCATGTCTTAGAACTCGAATGTTCTAACTTTGATGCTTATGGATGATTCCTCCCCATAGCACAAATCACAATCTTGTTCCCTCCAATTCAGTGGATTGTCGAACCGTCACAAGTTTGATTTTCCTGATTTGGACGTTTCTAATAGAAACCACTTTATGTGGGGTACAAGACGCGAATCTCCACTTGACTATTATAGAAGCTGAGAAATCATTAAAGCCAATAATGGCATGGAAGAGCTGAATAAGCCTCCGCCATGATCTTCATTCGAAGACTTATGCGTGAAGCATTACCAATGGAAATACCTCCCGAACGAGGATTCCATGGCTTTTTAGCTCGCTTCTATGGATTGTTTACTCATGAAAGATATTGCCCGAAGCATACCATGATTACGTCCATGAATGAGTACAATTTTGAAGTTTATAAATCTGATTGAATTTTGACTAGAGAATACTTTTCTCGTCATTCCTTGTTTCTAACTTGCTCTTGAAGCAGCAGTGTAGAAAGTGGAAGTCTACCAAATTCTCGGATCTGATTACTACCACAAACGTGAGAGAAAGGTATAGACCCAGTTCGGCTGGAGTCTACCGAATGGTATAAACTCAGTTCGGCTGGAGTCTACCAAATGGCTCGACCCAGTTAGGTCAAAGACTACCAAATGGTGATGCACTGCTTCGGCAGAGATACACCGAATGGCATACCTTCTCACAATCCAATTTCGAGTTTGTTTTTACAACATATGGTAGAATCAGGGCCTGCCAAGGTGTGGCATCATGCCCGAAGCGTGATCCTTGGCACCTAAGACCTAAAACTTCAAGAATAAGGGATAGTATTCCCGAACCTTAACCCTGCAGAATCTACTTCCGTCTCGATGGAATAGATCATTGGTTATGCACTTGTTCGTGCCCCTACCAATGTTGTTAAGGAGTACCATTCTCGTAATCAATATGTGAGATTTATTTTGCTCCACCAAACACCGTTGGAAGAGCATAATTTTGACATGGATGGCCTTATTGGCCGAATCCCCTTAGTAAACCATTTACTTTGTGAACATTTTTCCATGTTCTTGGATTCAAGTTTGGTGTATGTTTTACTTATGGATAATCTTATTGATATTGTCCTCGAATATGAGTTAATTGAATCATGTTTCTTAGTACATGTGACCGATTCAATTAAACACGTGATTAGGTAGGAATGTGGGAAAGTTAGTTGTCTGGACGAATGCGTACTACGCACACTAACTTTACACCTAAATCACATCTCTAACAACGACTTCAGGTCTATCCAACCTGATTAAGAGCATTGGCACGCTCCTCGTTGTATGAATGGTACTGCATCACCATTTAAGGGACCTTAAATTCTCCTTGACGTTGAGTTTTTAAGGATATTCGAGATGACAATAATCATAAATGAAACCACTGAAGAAAATAGAGTGAACTATCTTTGCACCACCTCCAAAAATGAGCCTGACGCTTTGATTTGGGGCCAATAGGTTGTCTCCCAATTGGGAACATGCCACATGTGGCCGACCTAGAGCTGGGTGATTAAGCAGTTTACTTGCTTTGGCACGACCATTTGGGACACTTAGGTCGAACAATGATGCTACGACGCATCTCCTTACCCGAAGTAAGGATCTTGTGCCTACAAGCACACTTTGCCAAGCCTGCTCATTAAGGAAATTGATTTTTTATATGATTCCTCGCAAAGATACGAAATTACCTATTTTCCATAGTGGATTCAAGGGAATATATGTGAACTAATCCAATCAAAATGCGAACCATATAAAGACTTATGGTTTTGATTGATGAATCGACAAACTGGTCACATGTTTGTCCACACACATTACTGCTAAACCTCTTAGCCGATTATGGGTTCACCACCCTACTTATCCCTTAAGGTCCTGAAGATTGGATAATGCTGGAGAGTTTATATCGACGGTTTTCGATAAAGTATTGCATGTTGTTTTGGGTTTCTAATTGAACATTGAATTCCCATGTTCACCCCAAATAGCCTCACCTAGTGATCATAAAGCGCAAATTTAAATGATCGCCCGAATTTTGGTGAACATACCAAGTTTTCGGTTTCTGCCTAGGGCTATGCAATCCTTGTACGCAGTTATGTTGGTCCACCTTGAGGCCCATTGCCACTCAACCTATATGACGTTACAGTTGGTTACTGGGTACGAACCTGACGATTTTCGTATTTACGCATTTGGGTGAGCATTCCATGTGCCCAGTTGCGCCGCCGCAACGTACCACCATGGGTCCTCAAAGAAGGATGTGTATCTTTTGTCGATCATGATTCTCCTTCACACTAGCTCTCTTCGAGCCCTTGCATGCGATCTCTTTACCGCTTATTTGCGGGTTGTCACTTTCATGAGACAATCTTCCCACCGTTAGAGGGAGATAAGAACGTCAATATTCCTGTAGAACGGCGCGAAGTTGCATGGACGTTGCCCACTATGTCTCATCTCGATCCCCATACCGCACAAGTGTGATAAGCAAGTGCGATGAATTCTAGATTTCAGAATGTTGCTCCAGACGCATTCCTCTGATCTAGCTAAAGTGACGAGATCATATACCAGCTGCAAATATACCTGCAAGGATAGACGTACTTAACGGACGTCGAGTCAACATCCTTCAAGGGTGTGCCGCCCCTGTTGGACGGTCCGGTACAACGGCGGATAGCCAATCAATCTGTCTTGGCCTGGAGCACGACAGATCATTCGGTTCGTAGGATTCACTTCCCTAGAAGAGGAAGACACGGCACAACTATGAATCTAAACTCGATCGCTGTCTCAAATCATTTCCATCTCATGAGATTAATCCGGATTACTCCCGAGATATGAAGTTCTTGGTCCAGTATACTAGTTTGGATGAGAAAAATGGAATTGAAATGAGATTATCATCGATGATGTTTTCACTTATATGGTAGCTACCGACATAAATGAAAAGTGACGATATCGAACCGTGTTCCATTGATTAAGTGACAACGTAGAACTGATTGGACAACTGAGATTACAATCTACAATCTAGGTCAAATTCCTTACCAAAGTGTGTATTTGACCTGTCGTTCCTATACTGCCCAAGGTAACCCTATTGTGTTACAAGTGGGAAAGGAAACGTTATAAGATGAATGAAATAGTGCGATGTGATGCACGCCTTACGGCGCAAGGTTTCTCTCAAACGTCCTGTGATTGATAGCAGCATTATAAAATGTGGTTAGTGTTTTCTCCATGGGGATATAAATATGGAGATTGACATGTAAGTTCCCGAAAAATTACATGGACTGGTTCAAAAAGTTCCAAAACCACGGAACACCTTCTTAACTTGTTTTGAGGCGTTCACTTAAATTCGACGGATGTGGTATACCCGTTTAAGTGATTGTTTGATCAGTCCGGGATATGAATTATGCCCTTGCGTGTTAAACTATGAAGTCTTATTCCAAATTGCTAGAGTTACAGTTTATGTCGTTAACACGAATCTCACTAAGACTCTAGAAGAGCTTGAGAAAACTGCCTCGCACCCGAAGATGGAATTTGAGATGAAGGATCTTAGGAAAACTCGTTTATGCATTGACCTGAAGTTCAAAGCGTTGTTCTGACGATACCTTGGTCTACCAGTCAAACTACACTTCAAATGTGTTACCTTTGAGTATACCTTTGATCGTCCATACGTTATATGCAAATGAGACCCTTGAAGAGGTTATGGAATCCGAAATTCCATATCAAAGTTCAACTTTGCGCTTCGTTGTACTTAGCTCATTGTATTTAGATAGGACATCTCCTTCGCTGTTGATCTTGGTAAAGATGCAGCACTGCGCCTACACGCAACCACTGAATTGGTATTAAAAGACGTACCCTGAAGGTATTACGAGGGCAAATCCCAAGGCATCTTAGCGGATCCGACCCCCCTGATCCTCAAAATGATGCTTGCCTTGTTGTTATGCTGACGCTGGTTACTTATCAAACCCGCACAAGGCAAAATCCCCAAATGGTTTTGTCTTTACCGTTAGGGACATTGCAATATCTTGGAGGTCCATGATATGACCTTAGTTGCGAAATCTTCGAATTGTTCCAAAACTCACCTCACTTCACTACGCCACAAGTGAGACATGGTTAGGAGTTCTTGTTGAGCATGTTCGTAGTACTTGCTGTGTTTTCATCCCTCGTTGAGTCCCGACAACGATTCATGAAGACTATGCCGCATGTATCAACCCGACCAAGCCATGATACATCAACAAAGTCAACGCTAAGACATATTACGACTACATCTACATCAGCAAAGCATCAGGAGATTAAAGTCATGCAAGCCGATCCCAGACAACCTTACCGACCTCTACACGACGTCACTGCCTAAGTCAACCTTCCAGAAGTTTGTCCGAGGAACTGGTATGCCTAACTATCATATGCAATGCTTGTAGTTCTCATTTGGAAGTTATGTCAAACTCAGGGGGAGTATCCAGAAGTATACTCACTTGATCTTCATGTACTCTTTTTCCCTACGATTAGGAGCATTTTTCCCACTGGGTTTTTACTACCTAACTAGGTTTTAACGAGGCACCCATCCTGGGCTGATCATACCCTTGAGAGCTCTTCTACTTGCGTCCAAAAGACGTATAGTTTTGACTTAATGCAACTTCTCACTTTTCTCCTTAGACTATGGGTTTTTTCCCACCTTGGGTTTTACCATAGCGAGGTTTTGTGAGTTTTATTTTTTATGCATTCTTCCGTTGATTTGAGACTCGCATTCGCTCATTGTGCCGACGACTTCATCAACTGTACCTGCTTCATCATTGAAGACCTGATGCGTCATTTACTTGAGTATTTACACACTCAAGGGGGAGTGTTGCAGTCCTATTTAGAATAAGAATGTGATTGTGTAAATCCTAGTAGAATAGGAATGTATCTTATATTCCTATTAGGAGTAGATTACTTATTAAGTATTGTAATCCTTATGGGAAATGGTTTGCCCTTTCTACTACTATAAATAGAGGCATAATTGGTGAATAAAACACACCTCACAATTACACATCTCTCTCTCTCTTTCTCTCTCTCTCTCTCTCTCTCTCTCTCTCTCTCTCTCTCTCTCTCTCTCTCTCTCTAGGCCTCCATAATTGTTCAGTAAATTATGTCTACAACAAAAGTAATGATTTTTTTTTTTTAGAAACCAACGATATTATTTATGAGAGGTTGGGTTAAGTTTTACAATGGGCTAGAAATAATTCATTCAATAAAATAATTTAATATTGATCTTTATTAAACGGGAAAAACACAATTAGGAACCACCAGAAGTAACCTACGAGTCCACGACAGACAAACAACAATTGGAATCTGTACGTCCAACCAAGGTGGAGAGCAGCGGAGAGCCTCCTCCAGCCTTCTTCTGACGGCGCCGAGGCTCTCTCCTCAGCCACCGCCGCAACAGCTGCAGCAGCATCGGGATAAACGACCCCATCGCAGCCAAAGCGCCAACAGCAACAAGATGAAGGGATTATTCAAGTCCAAGCCCTGAACCCCCGCCGACATGGTTCGTCCTACCCGGGATTTACTCGTCTATGCCCAGCGCGCTCCCGGTTCTCGCGAAAGCAAACGCGATGAAAAGGTATCTATTTCCATCTATTCAAAATCGATTCAATTCAATACGATCTATTTGAAATTTTGATCCGGTTCTCCCTTGTTTCTATATTCTATTCTGTGAAAACTTGGGAAATTGGGATTGTTCATGGTTTTTTTATGAACAAAGTTGATCTGGGATTGGTTGATGATCAAAGTTCATATTTTTTTTCTTTTCAGCAACCAGGTTAAGGAATTATATTTTATTCATTCGGATTTCATTGAAAATTGACGATTTTGAATTCTGAAATTGTTAAAATTAGTTTGTGAATTTCTTCTGTTTGAATTAGTTTGTTCAAATGCAATTTTTTCTGTTCATCCTAGTTACTTCTTCGATAGTGTTTGTGTAGTATGTGTTGAGCATTGAGCTTATTTGTGTATGGATTTTGTGAATGAGCAGATGTCAGAGCTATGTAAAAACATAAGGGAGCTGAAGTCCATTCTCTACGGCAATAGTGAGTCTGAACCCGTTTCAGAAGCTCGTGCCCAGTTGACCCATGGGTTTTTTTTAAAGAGAACACACTTCGACTTCTTATTACAATTTACATGTCTTCTGAAGTTGAACTTGGAGGTAAACATTCAATGCTTTTGTTCTTTCAACTTAAATAGTTTTGCCGACATTCTCCATTCTCCATTATGGGTTTACGTTGTGCAGGCTCGAAAAGATGCCACTGAAGTTGTTGCAAATTTGCAAAGGCAACAAGTTCAGTCCAAGTTGATTGCATCTGATTACTTGGAAGCGAATATTGGTTTGATGGATGTTTTGATCCAAGGGTAAGCCACTATGCCAAGTACTTTGGATACTTGGCCTATTATGTTGCAGTGTTTCTTTTTGGTTATTACACTCTATTTGCAGTGATGCTTTGAGCATTTCCAAATATTTCAATCACGGACTCTTGAAATTTAATTTAGAGATACACGAGTGGCTCATAGTTTTTTCTTCTTATGTAATGAGTGCATTTATAAGTTCCTTTCCAAATTTTTTTTTCAGTCAAAGATCTAGTTTGGGGATTAAGTGGTTGACAAAAGATGGTTTCACAAACATGCTGATTAATTAGATTTTTTTAATGCTTTGGGGTTCTCAGTTACATTTTTTTTCATAATTTTTTTGCAGCTCACTAGATTGAAAACACGGCAATTATTATGTTCTTTGTGTAATGGCTCTTCAAGTTAGAAAAATGGGCGTCATCTCTTTTCTTTTTCCTTTTTTTTTCTTTTCAAAACTATGTATTCTTGTGTTATATAAAAAAGGGTGGGAGATGGGGTTTTAAAAAGTATATCATTTATGTTATTTGGCATCTTATTGGTAAAGTCCACATTTTGTAGGTATGGAAACACCGACATGGCTCTGCATTATGGTGCAATGTTGGGGGAGTGCATACGTCACCAAAGTGTTGCAAGGTGATCGAATTGAACTGGCTCATTGGTTTAACTTTTGATTTGACTACGAAAGATGTTGTTAGGAAGTGGGATATGAAATTGTTTATCATTTGGATCATTTAGCAGCTAAAACCCATAGCTTTTATCCACCTTAATTGTATCTCATTTAACTTTTCTCTTGCGTAATCGTCTATTCAATTTTTTTTCTTTTGTCTGCAGATATGTTTTAGAAACTAATTGTGAATAAGCTTCTCTATCCCTCCACCTATCCATTCCAGAGTGTCTTCATTGTTTTTTGACATTGATGTATTTCATGCTACATGGTTTATAATCATTCAGATGATAGATAGCCTGGCTGGACCTTGCATTATTATCAAGTTCAATGGTTGTGGCAATTTGTAGTCCTTTTCTGCACACGTGGCTCTGTTTCGTGGCCTCTTGGCCTCCACTAAATTTGAACGAGAGGTCATCTATTAGAAAATGTCACACTTTGCCGTGTTCTCGGAAATAAATTGTGCCAACTTTTAGCGAATAAATGACAATTAGTAGCAAAGTCCAATTTAATTAGCAGTACCAAAATGAAAGCCAAACTTGTTTACTTCCACTTCAGTGATGAATGAGTCAAAAGCTTCTTACACATAAGTAATGTTATTCAAAGCTCGCACGGATATGATCTACAATGCCTACATGTAACATTATATATTAAAAAAAAGACTAAATTGTCTACTATTTTATATGTTTGAGAAGCGATATTCTAAAACACTATAATATATAGAATTTATTTGCATTAGAGTGTGTATTAATAACATGAACAATTTGTAAGTCTAAATAGCATTACTCTGTAAAAAAGAAAACTCAAACTCAAAAACAAAGTTGGACACACTACACCGGCCAACCAATTAACCTTACTTGTATGCAAAACTAGATAGAAAAGCCTTACTTCTTTGTATACAAAGGCGAATATAAAAGCACTATTTCCTCTCATAACCAAGTGAAATCCTTAATCCAATCCAACATCAATAACATGGATCATCATCCAATATCCGAAGACCCCAAAACTCCACTTCTCCCTCTCCATGATCAAATCCAACGGTCGCAGAGCTTCATTTCATCCTTGAAATCCATTCTAACACTCAACAACTTCTTCATCCTCCTGGGACCTCTTCTGTGCACCATCATATGCCTCTGCGTGAAGTTAGATGACCCGGTGGCCAGTCGGAACATGTTGGCGGTGCAGGTATGGGTGTTTGCTTGGTGGGTCACGGAGGCCGTGCCCGTGCCAATTACCTCCATGTCCCCACTCTTTCTCTTCCCTCTCTTTGGAATATCCTCTGCTGATGATGTTGCTCAATCTTACATGGATGATGTTATTGCCCTTCTTCTCGGAAGCTTTATTTTGGCTTTTGCTGTTGAGCATTATAACATCCACAGAAGATTGGCCTTGAATGTTTCTCTAGCTACTATGTTTCTCTGCTAAGATGGATCACCTTAATGGTTATTTATGCTATGATTATTATGCTTAATGGTTATTTAAGTACAAGCGTACAGATACATGAGAAAAAGAAAGAAGTGGACCAAATGGCAAACATTTTACTTCTCACTTCATTCACAATTTCCCTCAGTTATTTTGGATTCCTTGTTTGGTAGAAAGCTATTGCAGCCATATTTTATTACATTGCCTGGAAATTCATTGGATTTGAGAAATCGGTCATTTACTAGTCTGTTTAGTTAACTAACTAATCCCATAGATATATAATATCCTAAATTCTAAACATTGAAAAAATATATGTGCTAATTTTTTCTTCCTAAATTAATTAATGCACTTTCTCCTATGAGTACAGAAATGCAAAAGATGAGCGTCAATGACGCTTCCCTAATTCATGGTAAATGTTATGTTAGAAAGGAAGCATGAATTTGAATTCTCAAACACTTCATTCTAAAATCAACAAGAATCAAAAGGACAGTCCTCCAATGACCCCGAAACCCCACTTCTCCCACTTGATGGTCCAAATTCAACCCAAAGCTCACAAATCAAATTCCCTTCTTGACTGAAATCCATTCTAACATCCAATAACTTGTCCATCCTCTTGGGGCCTCTTTTGAGCACTGTTATTTGCCTCTGTGTCAACTTTAGATGGCACCTTCGCTAGCCGGAATATGTTGGCAGTGCTCGCTTGGGTCTTTGCTTGCTGGCTCACGGAGGCCGTGCCGATGCCAGTTACCTCTATGTCCCCTCACTTCCTCTTCCCGCTCTTTGGAATTGCCACTGCGGATGATGTTGCCCACTCTTACATGAACGATGTTATTGCCCTTGTTCTTGGAAGCTTTATTTTGGCTCTTGCCGTTGAGCATTATAACATACACAAAGGATTGGCCTTGAATGTGAGTCCTCTTTTCATTTTTGTTGTCTCATATTAACCCATTCATGTGATACATCGTTCATAGAATATTATTGGCGTCAATAAAGCAAACAATTCTTATCGAAAACATTTTGCAGTGAAGGAAATGAAAACTGGTTAGGGCTTCATGCTGATACCGTATTATAAATAGACAAAAGAGTGAAAACTTTTTCCTAGAGATCCAAGTGGAACCAGATCAATATATTACTCTATTTTTTTCTGCTTTTGATTTTTTTTTTCGGTAACATTTTTTTTAAAATATTAATAGTGAGCTAACACTCTGAGCCGGATCGCTGTTTTTACGGAAATATCTCCCCAAGAGGTTTTTTTTATAAGCAAATGATCGAACTCCTGACCTCCCTACACGGCCCAACTTGTGGCCTAGATGGCTTTTATCCACTAGAGCAAACACCTTTGGGTCTGCTTTTGATATTTAATTGTGTGTACAAGTACAATGATATGAACTTATTATTTTTCATCCAATAGAACTGTAGCAAACTGTCACATCCCGGCCCGGGGTGCACCACTTCCCGGGCCCGCTCCACTACCGTAGCACGATATTGTCCGCTTTGGGCCCCGACCACGCCCTCACGGTTTTGTTTCTGGGAACTCACGAGCAACTTCCCAGGAGGTCACCCATCCTGGAATTGCTCTAGCCCCCTTCTCGCTTAACTTCGGAGTTCCTACGGAACCCGAAGCCAGTGAGCTCCCAAAAGGCCTCGTGCTAGGTAGGGATGGGAATATACATTTAAGGATCGCTCCCTGGGCGATGTGGGATGTCACACAAACTATTTATTTTCCACAAAGTCTTTGTAATAATGTGATTTAAATTTGTTTTTGGCGAGAACCGAACTTAAAACATTTCACTTGCAAGTAAATAGAGAAATACCACCCTTATTACTGAGTGACAGATTTTGCCTTTCTTGAATTTAAAATCTTCATCTGCACCCATAAGTTCGTCTAGCATATTGGGATTGCGAAGGAAAAATCAAAACGAATTTGGTTTGGGATGTGATGGTAGAAGAGAAGAAGAGTAGTGGTAGCGCATGCGGCCACGGTGGTGAAGGGTGTATGCCGTCGTGGTGGGTGTTTTTGAGATTGTATTTCTTTTCGGTTTATAAATTGTTCAGACCATCTCCAACCCTTGGGCTAAAAGTCAAATTTTTTAATCCAAAAAATTTAGCTTTTAGCCCAGAAACAGTTTTTCTGCTCCAATTCTTTTTAGCTTAAAATTTTAGCCCAGAATTATTAAATAATAAACTTAGGCTATTTTTTTTCTTAAATTAATTTTTGTTTAAAAATAAATATGTAGACTATCGTAAATTAATTTTATGAACATTTAAAAAAAAATTAATTAATTTCGATAAATATTTTCATTCGGTTTGGTGGAGCCCACACCGATTTTTGGATTAAATTCTGGGGGGAATCTAGCCTTGGTTTAGCATTTAGCATTTAGCCCGAATTTTTCTCTTAGGTTGGAGTGAGTTTGGGGAAAAATTTTGGGGGGAAATTTGGCAAATAGCCCAGGGTTGGAGATGGTCTCAGTGAAGGGTAAATATTGAATTTTAAAGGTTCAATATATTTATGGTGCTGAACTTAAATGGGATGTGGAGTGGATTATAAATTTTAAAAACTGCACTCCTTATTCATAATTTTCTTTAATTATTCATGAAACATTTACACCAAAATTTTCCCAACTATCACAGATGATTTCAAACACCAACAGATCAACTAAAACCGAAACTCTTTTTTACCCTCTGTTTTCTGAATTGAGGTGTGATATCCACAACTCATTTTTACTTTTTGCATACTTTTTTTAATTTTTGACTATCGGATCGAATTAATTAAAAATATCAAATACTAAAAATTAACAAAAATATGTAAAAAGTAAAAAAAAATTGTGTGAATAGCATATTCCTTCTTAATTATACAATTGGAAAGTTGCTTTTTTGACTGTTTGGGCTTTTTTTTTTGTCTTTAGCTTAACTTCAAGATAGTAAGGCCATTTTCAATTTTTGAGTTAAAATCTAAAATTTTTAGCCTATAAAATTTAAGTTTTAACTCAGAAACAACTTTTTTGCTTCAATTATTCTGTGTTCAAATTTTAGCCCCAGATTATTAAAGATTGAATCTAGGCTAATTTTTTTCTTGAAGTAACATTTTTAAAAGAAAAAAAATTATGTAGACTATCTTAATTTAATTTTATGAACAATTTAACCTAAAAATATTTAGATTCCGACAAATATTGAAAAATCACTAACTGACACCATGAAACTCGTGAAACACTTTGAAAAAAATATGAAACACATAAAAGATTTTTTTTAATTACTTTAGCCGTTGAATTTAAATTTGAACCGTTAGATTTTTTTTTTTTTACCATTGGATTTCATTAAATTAGATCTTAACTGTTGGATTCGATGAGTTTATAAATATAAAACAAAACAAATATATACATATATGGTGAGTGAGCCATACTAACCATAAAGGAAATCTTGGGTTAAATTTAATCTAGAAATGAGTTTTAAGTTTTAATTCATATTTGTCTCAAGAGTTAGAGCAAGTTAGAATAAATTTAGTACCTAAAATTTAAATTTTACTTCAAGAGTTAGAGTATGTTTAAGAGGAACTTCTTTTGGAAAAGCTTAACTATTGAACTTTGATGCCAAAAGCAAAATGACAGATTATGCGTGAAACACGAGATTTATGAAATGAATCAAAAAGTGGTAGACATGAAAATAATTGTTGGTTGATATGACCTAATTACGTCAATCAAGATTACATTCGGATTTGCATGTACGCCACTCAAACAATGTACCGTTCATAGACATATGTGTAAAGGACGAGGACAACTGTCAACATAGTTGGTTGTTTGGAGTAATAAAGCTTAACTTTTAGACAGTGAGTGAGGCTTTTTTACATAAAGCTTATCTCTTGAACATTGATGCTAAAAGCACAATGCCAGAATATGCCTCAAACACGAGTTTTGTGAAATGAATCAAAAAGTGGTATGTTGAATTCCACTTCGATCATTTTAAAAGATATTTAATAGTTTAAATATTTTTTTATTTTTTCTAAAAATTATTTTAATTACACTCTAATTAATATTGAGATATTTTGAAATAAAATTCCACAATTGATAAATTAGTCATATAGTAATTACCAAATTCGAGACAATATTAAAATTGTTGAAAGTGAACCTTTGACTTGTCTATTTGATAATTCTACATTTAAGAAAATAACTGTTCATAGATATGACAATCTCACAAATGTATACTAAAATAGTAAAAAAATTATCATATAAAAAGGGTAAGGATCCAGACACACATTTTAGCAAATGTTTTTTTTAAGGCCTACTCCATAATGTATTACAACAATTCAAACAGTTTATCTTTTTTCTATTCTCTATAAGAGCATGTCTACTAAAAATCACTTAAATACGAAATCGTATGACCGTTAAATTAAGTTTAATGTTTCTTTGTACAATTGTATTCGTCAATTTTCTTCTTTACAAATAAATGTCTTAATGGTTTTAGATTTGTCTAATTATTTGTAAAGATGATCTATGAATGATGTACTAAAATATTAATGATTCAAATTTTTGAAATACATTACGAATTGGACCACACAAAATAGATATCAAAATATGTGTAAAAAAACATATATCTCCGAATCGTAAGTCCTATAAGAAAGAAAATTTAAAATTATATGATCAATCAACAAAATCATTGTGAATATATGAAAGAAACCATGAAACAAAACAAAATGATGAATAAATTAAAGTAGAAACTAGAACACTTATCCAAATTGCAAAACAACAATCATGGTAAAGACCTAAATAAAAGGCAGTCTTTAATTTTCCACAACAATCATGGTATTAAAGCCTTAGACCCTTCTCCTCCTTGTCACCGAAAAAAAAAAAAAAAAAAGCCTTAGACCCTTTCTATCTCTCCACTCACTCTGCCCAAAAAAGAAACAAAATAATCAAATTATATAGTTGATTAATGGTGGCCTTTTGGAGGCCCCAAAAAAGAAACAAAATAATCAAACACTATAGTTGATTAACGGTGGCCTTTTGGAGGTGGGGGCCTCTGTAATTGCACAAGTTGCACCCAAAAAAGAAACAAAATAATCAAATACTATAGTTGATTAATGGTGGCCTTTTGGAGGTGGGGGCCTCTGTAATTGCACAAGTTGCAACGGATATATGTGCTAGCTCGGTTAGTGATTTGTTGCATTACTTTTTTTTTTAACCGAAGATAGAAATAAATTAGATACGAATGGAAATGTTTACATCCTGCGCAAGAACATTAAACAGAAATTCAGGGCCAACATGGTCCCAGTCAAAGTCCTTGCCTTCTTTAAAAACAAACTTAGCCACTGAGTGGGCGGCACGGTTGCGCTCCCTAGGCACGAAGCCAAACGTCACAGACGTTAATCTTCGGGCTAGACCCTCAATGTCACCAAGAATGCAATCAAAACTACAGTCGGGGGTGGTCCCCTTGTTAATCATCAGAATGACAGATTTGGCATCTGACTCCACATAGACATTCTCAAAGCCTCCTTCAATACAATGAAGCAAACCTGCACGTATGGCGTGTGCCTCGGCAGCAGCCGCGCTGTGGAAGAGTCCGGTGCCTGTGCCTCCCGCCGCGTGGAGGAGACCAGCAAAGTCTCTGATAACCCATAGGGGTGGGTTTGGTTCCCATCGGTTCGGTTTTTTCCCAAAACCGAAACCAAACCAAAATTTCGGTTCGGTTCGGTTCAATTTTTTTCGGTTTTTTTTCGGTTCGGTTTTTTTTTCGGTTCGGTTTTTTCGGTTCGGTTTCGGTTTTTTCGGTTTTTTTTTTTTTTTTTTTTTGTCCTCCTCCAAAAAAATTAAAATATGACAAAAAATGAAAGATTTGTCATTTAAGTGGTACTACTATGAGTATGAACTATCAATCTATCATAACTTTAGACCATATTCAACAACAAAACAAAACCATTGATGATTTAAGTCTTCCAACTAGAATCATCAATCAAGTCTTCCAATTTTCAAAGTCCAAACTTAAATAAACATCAAAGTTTAAGTCTTCAAAAAGTCCAAATTTAAACATCAAAGTTTAAGTCTTCAAAAAGTCCAAATTTAAAATAAACATCACACAAGTCAAATAAACCTTCAAGGTTACATCACTTCATGTCTTTGAGCTTGAGCTTGAGCTTGAGGCCTTTGAGTTTGAGCTTGAGCTTGAGGCCTTTGAGTTTGATGTATTTGACTTCATCTAATTAAGATAAAACATATAATAAGATTCAATTATATAAAACATATAATTATAAACATATAATAAGATTCAATTATATAAAACATATAATTATAAACATTGATACACACATATAATTATATAAAACATATAATTACAAACATACTTTGTTGTTGGATATGCATATATTAGAATTTTAGGATGTTTTTGGTATTTTACCATTTGTTTAATTAATTTCTTATTCGAACTCCTAGAAAGTTTGGAGCTAAGAGACATTATATAAACCACCTTTAGGATGCTAGGATTTATACCGTTCATATCATCAATAAATTGTGAGGTTCTCTCACATTTCAAATATTTTGGATTTCAATTTACTCGTGTAATTGCAAATGGATTCATAGCTGCTAATGATATCAAGAACAAATTGATCAATGCAAATTGGAGATGCTTGATGACCTACCTAGCTATATATATGATCGACCTCAGAGTCTAATTATTTAAGATATTTAGGAAGTTAGGTGCTAAACAAAGACTAAGACCAGTTTGATTGGAATTGCGGAAGTTGGTCCTGATCATCAAAAAATGTGAAGCTACTGTTACATTCAGAAACAAGTGTGGCCAATATATATAAATAAAACCTACAAAGGGCTAAAGGGGACCAGAGGGTTAAGCACACTCTGTCTATATAATTAGGAATGGGGGTCTCTCTCTCTCTTTAGCTTCTTTCAATAAAGATGGTGTTTTTTCAGAGAGGAGCTTTGCTCACCTAACTGGGAGGTCCTCCCTCTGCCTTGCGACATGACAGCACCTTCCACAACTCTTTCATTCTTTCGGATCCTTACCCCCCAAACCCACACTCATACATGTGTTTGAAAGTCTCGTCTATAATGCAACCCACCATCCATCTAGATCAGTTAAAAGTTAAAACTACTTAATGCAACCCACCATCCATCTAAATCGATTTATCCATCACATCTGCCCAAAACTCAAAATCCAGAAACATATAAAATAATAACAGGAACAAATCCAGCATACCCAAAACAAAATCTGCAAAACACATCAAATTGAAAAAAAAATCTGTAGAACATGAGAGAAATCACCATGAGACTAACCTTGCAAAGGAAGGAAGTCGTGGGTCAAGACTCGAAACAGCGAGATGAAATCGTGGGTCGCGGGGGAGAAGAAAAACTGAGAGTGAGATGGCGAATCGGCGATGGCGAGATGGGAGACACCGAGATAGGTCGCAGGTCGTTGGAAAGGAAGAAGACAGACAACGGCGGAGCTAGGAGAAGGAGAGGGTCCAGAAGATTACAGAGAGAGAGCTCAGAGAGGGAAAAGGGAAAGGGAACGAAAAATAGAAATAGTGTGGCTGATAGCCTGCTAGGGTTTTGTTGATTAACTTGATTTGATTTGGTCATAAAAATTAAAAAAAATCTCCAAAATCCAAGAGGCGCGAGGAGGGTTCGAACTTACGCACTCTAGCTTGAAATGTTTCACTGAAAACAACTTCGCAACAAGTTCTATTTAGATATGATTGTATGAATAAACTATTTATAAACATTTAAAAAAATAATTAAATATATAAATCGGTTCGGTTCGGTTTTCGAACCTCAAAAACTGAAACCGAACTGGCCAGATTCGGTTCGGTTCGGTTTGAGAGTTTCGGTTCGGTTTTTTTTCGGTTCGGTTTTTTTTGGCCTCGGTCCGGTTCGGTTTTCGGTTTTTTTCGGTTTTCGGTTTTTTGAACCCACCCCTAATAACCCATCCCGCTCCGGCTCTGAAAGACTCACTACACCAAGCCGCATCAGTGTTGAGTTTGAAGGTTCCAAATTTCGGCTTCTCCCAGCAAGCAGGCAGCGTCGGAATCGTGTTCAGGGGACGTTCAGCACCCTCAACCAGAGTTCCAAGCTTCGAAGCCTCCCTGAACTCGCCTATGTTCTTCCTCCACGCAATTAGTAGTTCCGGTGGTTAGCAGTGAGTCCCTTTGAACACCGCATCATTTCTGTTTTTCCAGATCCGCCAAAGCCCAAACGCAAATTCCTGCAAGATTACATCAGCATCCACTCTATCTTTGATTCTAGTGCAGAAAGTACTCCAGCTAGCTAGAAAATCAGCACCAATCAGTTCTAGGGAATTGAGTTGAAGTGGGGAGCAAAACCAGAAGCGATGGCTTAGGTCACAGCCAAAGAATAGATGAGTTTCAGATTCTTCAACCGTATTACAGACCCCACAGATATTGTCGACCCGCATGTGTCGATTTTTTAGATTTTGTCGAACAGCTAGAGCATTATTACAGCATCTCCAAATGAAGTACCTTATTTTGTTAGGAACTTGAAGGTTCCAGATTCCTTTCCAAACCTGATTGATGTTATGTTGCGTGCTGGGGACACCTCGTCCTTTCTTTCCCAAAGCTCCATTCTCCATCAGACTAACAGCAAGCCCATAGCCAATTTTGACCGAGTACACTCCATCAACCGTGTGGTGCCACACAAGTCTATCACTGCAACCAAGTTTACTTAAAGGGATACCAAGGATATATTTCGTGTCCTCAGGGTTAAAACCATCCAGAATTGCTTCCCTCTTCCAGGACTTAGAGTTGGCGTCAATCAGGTCGCATACAATTTTTTCCTGCAAACATGCTCTCGGCTTCACCATGAAGGTGATGGGTTTCGGGAACCACGGGTCTTCTCGAATGGTAATTTTAGTTCCATCTCCGACCCGCCACCTTAGGCCGTGTTGAAGCAATTTGCGGGCTTCGAAAATACCTTTCCAACCCCATGAGGTATTTTTCCCCTTAACTGCCTCCCTAAAGGTTTTCCCCGAGAAGTATTTGTCCCGCAGCACAGTAGCTAAGAGCGATGACGGATTCTGGGTGATCCTCCAACCAATCTTAGCCAGGAAAGCAAGATTAAAGCATTGTAAGTCTTTGAAGCCAAGTCCGCCTACCTTTTTTTGCTTCATTAATCGTTCCCATGAGATCCAGTGAAGCCCCTTCCTTTGGTCATTTCCTCGCCACCAATAGTTCCGTATAGCCCTCTCCACATCCTTACAGACCCCGATGGGAAGCTTGAAACAACTCATAGCAAAGTTAGGTAGAGCCATGGCCACCGCCTTAACGAGGACTTCTTTTCCTGCATGTGATAAGAATTGCTCAGACCAACCCGCCAACCTGGCTTCAATCTTGTCTCGAACCTCCGCAAAGACTGCTTTTTTGGACATACCAAAATCAGATTGTAGACCAAGGTATTTCCCGAACCCCATCCTACATTGTATGCCCAAAGTACTCCCAATCCTCTTCTTCGTTCGCTTCGATGTTGTAGATCCAAAGAATATAGAGCTATTGTCCAAATTAATGTTCTGCCCCGAACCGTTTGCATAAACCTTCAGGACATCCACCATGCCTTGTGCTTCCTCGACAGTGGCGTGCCCAAATAGCACAGAATCGTCCGCAAAGAAGAGATGGGAAACAGGCTCACCACCTGGCGTCAGTTTGATACCATGTAGTGATCCGCGTTCCATACTCTTGCGGATTAACATTGAAAACCCTTCAGTGCACAGGAGGAACAGGAATGGAGATAGGGGATCACCTTGCCGGAGCCCCCTCTCTGGGAAGAAAAAGCCCGTTGGGGAGCCATTGATGAGTAGACTGAATGAGACAGAGGAGATGCATGTCTTAATGCGTTCGCAGAAAAGCGGCGCAAAGCCCAACTTGACCATCATGGAGAGAAAGAAGTCCCATTCCACCCGGTCGTACGCCTTGGCCATATCCAATTTAATAGCCATGCCTTCTTGGTTTCCTTTCTTTTGGTGTAGCAGGGAGTGGAGGATTTCATGCACCACAAGAATATTGTCCTGAATTTGTTTACCAGCAACGAAGGCAGATTGATACTCTCCAATTAGTTTCGGCATTACAGTCTTCAACCTGTTTGTCATAATCTTGGCAATGATCTTATATATGACGTTGCATAAGGCAATAAGCCTGAATTGTGCCATGCGCTTCGGACAATTTACCTTTGGAATAAGGGCTAAGTTGGTCTGGTTTAGCTTCCTCAACAGGTTCCCCGAGTGCCAAAAGGCATTTACTACCTTTATCACGTCCTTTCCCACGGTCTCCCAGTGATCTCTATAGAAACAACCGATGAAACCATCAGGTCCCGGGGCTCTCGTAGGTGGAATTTGGAAGGCTGCCTCCCGAATTTCTTTGTCCGTGATCAAAGCCGTCAGGAATCGGTTGTCTTCACTACTAACTCTTGTCTCCATGCAATCCATGATCTCATTGATGTGGCTCGGTCTAGAGGATGTGAATAAGCCAGTAAAGTAGGAAGTCGCAATCTCACAAATATCCTTTTCATCCTCGTGCCATACTCCGTGTTGGTCTTCCAACCCTTTGATTTTGTTGTACTTCCTTCTTCTCAACGTTTGTGCATGGAAGAATTTGGTATTTTTGTCGCCTTCTTGTAACCATTGAATCCTGGACTTCAGCTTCCAATAAGTTTCTTCATCCTTATGGGCAGCCCGTAATTCTCTCTCTTTTGTCTTTATCTGGTCATTAGCAAACAGATTAGACTCATAAGCCTCCCGGATCTCCTTCTTTAGTTGGTCAATAGCATGCTTGGAATTTCTGCCCTTGCCTCTATACCACTCCTTTAGGCTCCTTCGGAGTGTTTTCATCTTTTCACATAACTGAAAGGCGTGGGAGCCTCCTGAGCTACATCTCCAGTCTTTAGAGACACGATCGCGGCAGTCCTCCGTTCTACTCCACCGTGGGTCAAAGGAGAACTTTCTTCCTCGCCACACGACCATTTTCTCAGTGAAGAGGATCAACATTGCATGGTCGGAACCTTCAAGCGTGACATGTTTAATGGTAGTATCTGGGTAAAGTTCGTGCCAACCCAAAGTAGCAAGCCCGTGGTCCAATCTTTGTTGGATAGGGAGGGACTCTCGTTTGTTCCTCCAAGTGAATGGATAGCCTTCAAATCCCAAGTCCTGGAGCTCATTCCTCGCTACGAAGTCTCTAAAGTCCCTAAGACTGGAGATAGATCTTGTGTTACCACCTTCCTTCTCATCATTACACAGGATGTCGTTGAAATCACCAATGAGGAGACAATGATTTGCATCTTGATCTATTCGCTTACTCAGCTTCTTCCATTGCTCTCTCCGTTTCCTCTCGTCCGTATTGGCATAGATGGCGAAAAGCCGCCAGTGATGGTTGATGACAACATCCCAGACTTTAATTTCAATCATAAATTCCTCAGATTTTAATAGCATGACCTGTGATTCATCTCTCCAAAAGACACAGAGGCCTCCACTAATGCCTTTCGGCTCCACAACAAACATGAATTCCATATCTAGTCTTCTTTTCAGAAACTCATAGCGACTGCTTTTGTTTTTTGTTTCAAGCAAAATCACTATGTCGGGGGTATGATGCCGGTTCTGTTCCAGCAGATTGTCAACTGTCAGGTCACCCCCGATACCCTAACAGTTCCAAGCGATTAGCTTCATGGAGTCTTGGGAGACCCCTCTAGGCTGGTCTCCTCCGCCTCTGAATTCAGGTCCCGCCTTGGCCTATTCTTTCTTGGTTCCCATGGATTGGATGTTTCGCTGTCTCCCTCATGACGACCACGTTTCTTTCCACTCTGTTCTTTCATCACTGCTTCGATGATGGGAGCTAACTCAAATGGGTCGTCATTCATCCGCTTGTTATTCTCAGTGTTATGGCTTTTGTCCGCAGCCCCGGGGTTGGCTGCCCCTCTTATATTTTTACCTCTATCTGATTCCTCTACCTGGGGCGGGCTGGAATTGAGGTCAATGCCTTGGTTGTGCCCAGCATCCGTTCCCAAGTCCTTGGTCGTGGCATCCACCTCCTGAAAGTTGAGTAACTCCACATGTTCCGCTCCAACAACTAGCACTCCTCTAGGTCCGATTAATCCCGCATCAAAAGCCACCTCCCTTGCCTTTCTCGCTTCCTCCTCTTCCTCCCGTTTAGATTGGTTCATCTCCTTCACTTTGGAAACTCCAGTACTTCGTTTGTTAGTGGACCATTTAGGCTTACTAGGAGATATAGCCGTGTCAGTCATCTCCTCCGCCATCTCAGAAAGACAAGTGTTGCCACTCTGGATCTTGGAGCCTCCAGCAAGTGATTGGCCTCCCATGCCGGAGCCAGTTGAAGATCTTCCAGACCGCCTTCCACCGTCTACCTCCTCACTCAGTTCCTCTTTGTAACTCTCCGAACTTCGTCGCCCGCCAGTGGATCCAAATGAAGTTCTACTGCGGGAGGCATTCCCCAACAGATTCCCTCTCAAGTCTGTCAAGGCATCCAGCCCACGGAATGCCCCTTCCTCTTCAATTTCTTCACTAATCATGCAGTCAGCCTCATCTCCTGTTATTGATCTTTTACAAGTGCTAGTGGTGTGTCCTAATAACCCACAATTTAGACAATACTTAGGTAACGCTTCGTATTTAAAGTCCACCCAAACTTTCCCATCATCTGGAAAGTTAACGAAAGTTCCCCTCATGAGGGGTTCTCGGACATTAAGTCGGATCTTTACTCGAAGGAACCTGCCAATGCAGTCCCGACTTCCTGATTTATCCACCTTGCGCACAGTCCCAATTAAACCCCCAATTGTTTCCGCAACCGCCTGCGTCATACTTAGCACTGGAACCATGTGAATTTGGGTCCAGAAAATGCCCAGAGTGAGCGGCTTCCTTCTATTTAGTCCGACCTCAGATCTGTCTGCAACCATGACCAAATCCTGTTTGAAAACCCAAGGCTGTTCAACATCCAAAACTCTTTGCATATCACGTTGACTGGCAAATCTAGCTAGGAATCTGCGTTCACCAATATCTCGGATAGAGACTCCCTCCCTGCCTCTCCACAAAGATCTAAAACAATCGATGAACACCTCACCCTTCACCTCCTTGCAAGTCAGCACTTCAGCAATCATAGTGTATTGGAACCCCAGTAATGTCCCTTCTACATCCTTTCTCTCAATACTAACACCTCCGAGCTCCTTCTCCGACAGCCGCAACTTTGACCCAAACCGATTCCCCAATTCTTCCATCTCACCAGTATCGCGCGAAGGGGTGCGCCCCTTCTAACCCCTTAACCTGTGCAGTTGTAACAGCACCAGGTACACCAGCTGATTCCAGATTTCTTAACACCCCGGCCCCGATTCCAGAATCCCCAATCCGGATCGCTCCGAACAGATGCTTCCCTAGATTTCTCTACCCAGAGAATGCTTGCCAGAATCGGTTTTACAGATGAATAGAGACTTTACCAGGAGATGTAGCAGCAGCGACGGTGGACGGAGGTCTGACGAGCAGCACATTGTCGTTTAGATCCGGTATCTAACCAGCTACACTCCTACAGTCCACAGATTAGCTTGCAGAATAACCCTCTTAACCTTCTCAGTGACCACACAGATGGAGGCGGCCTCAGTAAGGATGGAGGAGATCGACAGAAGCAACAACCGAGAACCCTAACAGAACCCTCCTTGCGAGGAACAAATCGCCGCGCGTGGGCGCGTACAATGCAGAGACCTAAGCACTTGATTTGTTGCATTACTTGATTACTAAGTATGGTTGTTTAAGTAAGGGTTAAATTGTTAATTTTCTCTCTGAATTATCACTTGACTTTCAATTTCTGTCATGAATTTTTTAATTGGAAAATTAAGAACTTAAACTATTTTTTTGGCCAATTTCCCCCCTACCGTTAGTTTTCATAGATTTCATCTAAATTAACGTTAACTCTTCACATGTACATCACGTGACTCTCCTTTGTGGACAAAGCGTCACTTCACTAAACCTTTAGACATAAAAGCTATAGAATCACACATATTTGCATAGGTTTATATTTTAGAAATCTAAGGTTTTTAATTATTTTAAAGAGTGAAGCGACCGAACTACCATTACATGTTGTGCATGTGCTTCCATTTAACAGAAATTTAGATGGAATGAATGAAAAATTAACAGCAAGGGGCAAATCGGTCAAAAAAATTAGTTTAAGTCCTTAATTTTCCAACTAAAAAGTTCATGTGGCAAATCGAAAGTTAGATGATAGTTCATGAGCTAAATCGACAGTTTACTCTTTAAATAAGCTACATACATTAATTAACAGAACTTAGCTAGGCTTGTATTGATCTGGTTAGTGAAATAATCAGGGATTTTTTTTCTTCTCATTACTATTCTTACAGAAATACAGGACCTAATAATTGTACGTGCCTGCTAACTCAGACTAAAACATTCAGGACAAACTTATAAATGATTGATGGACTGAAAAGGGCAAATGGATGATGATAAGAGGAATACAGATCTAGTTGGTCCAAAAGGGATACAGGCAAATGCTTAAATTTGAATAAGATGTTGGTTACATAAATGTAATCCTTAACTTCTGGATTTAGCAGAGCACAAGGGATCTGATTCTAGTTTTGGTAGGTCCAACGTCGCCGGAATGTGTATGAGGACTGGCATGAGAACCCTAGATCTGGTTTGTAAAAAATGGGGTTAATCAAATCATAGGGCGTGGTCGAAGGAGATGATATAGGCAAGCGCGACGAATATAGATAAATATGAGAGAATCAAATGGAACGAGATGATGGGAGGGGAAGAGTACGACTAAGAGACAAAGCGAGAGAAAGAAGAGACTCAAGTATCGTCTTTTAACAAATGTCTTCAAACGATATGAAGGATGTTTTAAATAAAACACGTTTTTATTGAGGCCGTTAGATAATAATAGATCCAAGTAAAAATGACTTAACAATAGTGATTCAAATTTGTTTTTAGCGAGAATCGAATGTAAAGCATCTTATTTACAAGTAAAAATGAATGTCACTATATAATAATACTAAATGACGATAGTAAGATAGTTGAAAATAAAGGATTTAGGATCAGTTTAAAATTCTCTACACTCACAATTTTTAAATACAACTTCAATATTTAAAACAATCATTTGTCTACAAGACAAGAAAACCTAGTCCAAATCAAATCATATCAAAATCTTAATTAAATTATATACCTAAAATACTTTCATTTTTATTTTCTAACAAAGAATGGATGATTATTTATACATGAGATGAACATCTAATGGTACACTATTGCATTTCTCATACCATATACTTGTACCATTTTTATAAAAGAGATAAGACTTATCAACACGTGTGAGACTCACTTTTAATAGATAAGTAGTACAAATGTGATATTTTTGTTTTTACACTGTTTTTGAGCCCTAGGATCTATTATCATCCAACGGCCTCAACAAAAACGTGCTTTATTTAAAACGTCATTCATATCGTTTGAAGAAGTGTTAAAAGACCATACTTGAGTCTCTCCTTTCCTTTCTCTCGCTTCGTCTCTTAGTCGTACTCTTCCCCTCCTTTCGTCTTGTTCCATTTGATTCTCTCATATTTATCTATATTCGTCGCGCTTGCCTATATCATCTCCTTCGACCACGCCCTATGATTTGATTAACCCCATTTTTTACAAACCAGATCTAGGGTTATCATGCCGGTCTGCATACACATTCCGGCGACGTTGGACCCACCAAAACTAGAATCAGATCCCTTGTGTTCTGCTAAATCCAGAAGTAACAACATCTTATTCAAATTTAAGCATTTGCCTGTATCCCTCTTGGACCAACTAGACCTGTATTCCTCTTATCATCATCTATTCGCCCTTTTGCAGTCCATCAATCATTTATAAGTTTGTCCCGAATGTTTTAGTCTGAGCTAGCAGGCATGTACAACTATTGGGGTCCTGTATTTCTGTAAGAGTAGTAATGAGAAAATGAGAAGAAAAAAAAAGGTGTGATATCTACACACCTCATTTTACTTCTCACACACATTTTTAATTTTCGACAGTCGAATTTAATAAATTAAATAAAATCAACAAATAAAAATTATCAAGAAATATGTAAAAAATAAAATAATCGACACACCCCAATTAATGCAACTAATCACTTACTGAGCTAGCACATATATCTGTTGCAACTTGTGCAATTACAGAGGCCCCCACCTCCAAAAGGCCACCATTAATCAACTATAGGATTTGATTATTTTGATTCTTTTTTGGGCAGAGAGAGTGGAGAGAGAGAGAGAGAGACTACTTTAATTTAGTTCTTTACCATGATTGTTGTTTTGCAATTTGGATAAGTGTTCTAGTTTATTCTTTCATTTATTCATCATTTTGTTTTGTTTCATGATTTTTTTTCATATATTCACAATGATTTTGTTGATTGATCACATAATTTTAAATTTTCTTCCTTTTAAGAGTTACGATTAAGAGATATATGTTTTTTTCACATATTTTGACATTTATTTTGTGAGGTCCACTTCGTAATGTATTTCAAAAATTTGAATCATTTATATTTTAGTATATCATTCATAGATCATCTTTACAAATAATTAGACAAATTCAAAACCATTAAAACATTTATTTGTAAAGAAGAAAATAGACGAATACAATTTTACAAAGAAACATTAAACTTAATGTAACGGTCATACGATTTCAGATTTAAGTGATTTTTAATAGATATGGTCTTATAGATAATAGCTAAAAGACAAACAGTTCGAATTGTCGTAATACATTATGGAGTAGGCCTTACAAAAACATTTGATAAAATGTGTGTGACTGGATCCTTGCCCTTTTTATATGATAATTTTTTTACTATTTTAGTATACATTTGTGAGATTGTCGTTTCTATGAACGGTTATTTTCTTAAATGTAGAATTATCAAAGAGATGGGTCAAATGTTCATTTTCAACAATATTAATATTGTCTCTAACTTGGTAATTACGATTTGTACAATTTATCAATTGTGCAATTTTATATCAAAATATCTCAATATTAATTAAAGTGTAATTAAAATAATCGAAGTGGAATTCAACATATCACTTTTTTATTCATTGCACAAAACTCGTGTTTGAGGCATATTCTGACATTGTGCTATTGTCATAAATGTTCAAGAGTTAAGCTTTATTAAAAAAAGCCCCACTCACTATCTAAAAGTTAAGCTTTAAAACTCCAAACAACCGACTTTGTTGGCAGTTGTCCTCGCCTTTACACATATGTCTATGACCGACTGGAAATTGTTTGAGTGGCGCACATGCAAATCTAAATGGAATCTTGCTTGACATAATTAGGTCATATCAACCAACCATTATTTTCATGTCTACCACTTGTTTATTTATTTCATAAAACTCGTGTTTCATGCATAATCTGTCATTTTGCTTATAACATCAAAGTTAACTAGTTAAGCTTTTCCAAAAGAAGCTCCTCTTAGAGACATACTCTAACTCTTAGAGTAAAATTTAAATTTTAAGTGTTAAATTTATTCCAATTTATTTTAGGTAAATGTGAGTTAAAACTTAAAACTTATTTTTAGGCCAAATTTAGCAAATAATTTCCCTTATAGTTTGTGACGCTGACCCACCATATATATATATATATTTGTTTTATATTTATAAATTCATTGAATCTAATAGTTAAGATATAATTTGATGAAATACAACGGTAAAAAAAATATCCAATGATCCAAATTTAAATTTAACAGCTAAAGTAATTTAAAAAATTCTTTTATGTGTTTCATATTTTTTACATAGTATTTCACGAGTTTCATGATGTCGGTTAATGATTTTTCAATATTTGTCAGAATCTAAATATTTTTGGGTTAATAAATTAAGATAGTCTACATAATTTTTTTCTTTTAAAAAAGTTACTTCAAGAAAAAAAAATTAGCTTAGATTCAATCTTTAATAATTTGAGGCTAAAATTTTAACATAGAAGAGTTGGAGCAAAAAAAGTTGTTTTTGGGTTAAAACCTAAATTTTATGGGCTAAAATTTTTAGGTTTTAACCCAAGGAATGGAGATGGTCTTACTGTCTTGAAGTTAAGCTTTAATTATAAGGACAAAAAAAAAGCCCCAAAAGGTCAAAAAAGCAACTTTCCAATCGTATAATTCAGAAGGGATGTGCTATTCACACATTTTTTTTACTTCTTACATACCCTTGTTAATTTTTAGCATTTGATATTCTTTAATTCATTCAATTCGACAATCAAAAATTTAAAAAGTGTGTAAAAAGTAAAAATGAGTTGTGGATCACACCCCAATTCAGAAAGGAAAATTTAGAAATATAACCAAAATTTAGGCCTCATGTAGAATTATAACCATCATTTTAATTTTATGATAATTATAACCAAAAGTTGATGTAAAAGTATTAATATATCCTTAATGTTAGGGTTTCTCACAACAATCAAAACCTAACTTATAATATTGCAGATTTGAATACAGATTAAACTACCTCCAGATGTCTACGATCTTTAACTATACCTTTAGGATCCTCTCTCCTTTAGAAAAGAGTGTAAGAAATAGAAAAAGATGCACCTTTAGAAAAAGAAAGTGAGAAATAGAAAACATGCACCTTTAGAAAAAGGAAGTGAGAAATAGAAAAGATGCAACTTTAGCAAAAGAGCGTGAAGAGAGTGACAAATACAAGAAGATCCACCTAAAACAACCAAAACCAATCGAGTTATAGTCAACTTTTTTCTTAAATAGAGAAACAATTAGTGATAAGCTACGGTTATTCATTTTTTGTGGAGATGTTATGGAGAATTTTACCTACTTATGACCACAGTCAAGCAAACTCACTAACTATAAGCATCGAACTCGAGACATTTCACATTTTTTTGTTTATTATTATTGTGATACACCTTCCATATTTTTTTGTTTATTGTTGTCATAGTGACCTTTGGTTACACCGTATTAATTTTAGAAACCAAAGTAAAGCATCTAATTAAATTAATTGTAAACACAAACAAAAGGTCAATAAAAAATTGGAAATTCATAACGAAGCTTGCAGGAAAGGCAACCGAAAGATGACAACAAGGGCGGTAAGTTGGGTACTGTTTGGTATGTAGACGGGATGGAACGGAACGGAATGGGACGGGACGGGATGGGACGGAACAGAGAGGGAGTAAAGATGCCCTGGGATGGAAACGAGGAGGAAGAAGAATGAGATGGAGAGGTTATAATTTTGTGTTCCACAAATGTGGAATGAGTCGTTCCAGGGGATGAGGCGGAACGAAAATTCACCCAAAACTAGTCCCGTGGAACAGCTCGTTCCACCCGTTTTAGGCGCACCAAACGGGGGACGGAACACCTCGTCCCGTTCCGTTCCGTCCCGTCCCACGTACCAAACGGTACCTTGCGGAATACGTCAGTGCAAGCAGTGACGAAGCCAGGAATTGTCGAGGGGAGGGGCAAACTTAAAAGAGTGCAAAGTTTTTTTTTAATTTTAAAAAGGGCAACAACCAAATTACAATTGTTGTTGGCGAGGTTTCATGCCATGAAAACATGCATAATAGATTATTCTCAATAAAAGCAAATACATGTATCTCAATGTAAATTATCATGCTATCATTTAACCATTGATCCCGACCGTAATAAAACATCGATTGTTGCTAGCTTTTCTTGGCATGATGTGGTCTTTAGGTTGACAATAATCATTTTGAAGAGTGTCTACAAATTGCTTCGCGATAATTAAGTGGATAAGCAAGCATTCGACGTCTATGTCCAAGGTCTGCAAGAAGTTTAGCCAATAATTCATCCAACCCAATAGCCTCACTTTGTTGTGAACTACCTGGAATATTTGAAGGAGGATTTTAAGCACTGTTTTTTTTTAATAGTATTGTTGCATTACTTAACTATATCATGGAAAAGAAAAAAAAAAACTCTTAGACTCTTAGACTATAGTGATATGACTAAAAACTAATCAATCCAACAATTCAATTAATCAATACTAATAATCATACAAATTATTAAATAAACAAAAATTCAATTCAACTAATTAGTATGTGTTGCAGTCCTATTTAGAATAGGAATGTGGTTGTGTAAATCCTAGTAGATTAGGAATGTATCTTATATTCCTATTAGGAGTAGATTACTTATTAAGTATTGTAATCCTTATGGGAAAAGGTTTGTCCTTTCTACTACTATAAATAGAGGCACAATGGGGTGAATAAAACACACCTCACAATTAAACATCTATCTCTTCTTCTCTCTAAAGTGGCCGGCCTCCCTCTCCCTCTCTAACCCTAGATCGCTCAATCAAATAGGCCTACAACACGTTATCAGCACGCTCTTGACGCTACGCTAACAAGAGAGTTTATTCTTCAATTAGGGGAGTATTACGTTTTAATTATTCTTTTTGAGATTAATTTATTATTATTTTGAATTAATCTACATGATATTGATTCAATTTAATTTTTCATTGTTGAACGTGATACAACACATTGGAGACGCAATTTCAGCTTTCTGAGAAGGATCTTCTACAAATTCAAAGGCTTTTGTAAGTTTTCTGCCAATCAGGTACGCTTAAAATAAAGTAAGATATTTGAAACGACCTTGAAGCATGAAAACATTCCCCATGATGCATGAACCCCCTACATTTATATTTACATTCCTATATATATATATATTGTATATATTCATATATTTGTCAATATATATATATATATTTGTTTCATGCATTATGCAATTTTTGCTATGTGGAATTTGTGAGTAAAAGAATCTAAATAAATTAGAAGCAATTCTAGGGTTTTTCTAACCCTAACAATGTCGAAAAGAAAAGAAGAAAAAAAATATATGGGTTGCCTAACCCAAGGGCCTGCAGTCCTCGTTGCACCTCCCCAAGTCCATGCTATGCACGGCCTGAAGCCGTTTGCTGGGCCCCTGCTTTGCCTCAGCCCACAAGTCGCAAGCCTTTGGTTTGTTGGGCTTCTTATTACCCCAGCCCGTGTGTACCACAGCCAGCCTAATCGGTTGGGCTTATCCCAACTTGACTTGGCCCGCGTTGCAGCAGCAAGTCTGCTGCTCATAATTTTTTTTTCTTTCGGCTCATCTTTGCTGCACTTCTGCAGCCTGCATGCAAATTGGGCTGCTCCTAGCAGCCATAACCCGAGCCCAAACCTGCAACTTTGCTATAGACCTTTCTTTTTGGACAGCAGCCATCAGATTTTTCTTGGCCCATTCTGTTTTTGCCCGCACCCAACTCGGTTGAGGTGCCCACGGCTAAAGCCTTATTTAGGCTTAATTTTCTTAATTATTTGGCCACAAGCCTTCTAAAATGAATATGACTCGAAGTCAATATTGTTGCTTCTATAATCGACCCTAAATGGTCTCGATCTATTGAATTAATTAAAAGTGACCTGCAGTCCATTAATCTGATAATGAATCCAAAATTATTGACCTAAAGATCACTTTTGGACATTAACGATTCAATAATTTATTTCTCTTCTTTGAACCGTTGACTCACTTTCGTAGTCCCGAAGCACTCACACTTGAGTTCCCGAAGAATCTCAAAATCCACTACACTTAGTTGTATATTGCATTCTGTGTTCTTGCAGGAACCTCTCTTTTATGAACTAAACGTTCATAAACTAAATCGAACATGTAGTTTCGAATTTAGTGCCTTTGAAACCCGAAGTTTTCATAAAACAATACACCCATGAAAACCCGACGTTTTTCATGAAACCATGTCTTAGAACTTGAATGTTCTAACTTTGATGCTTATGGATGATTCATCCCCATAGCACTAATCACAATCTTGTTCCCTCCAAATTCAGTGGATTGTCGAACCGTCACAAGTTTGATTTTCCTGATTTGGACGTTTCTATTAGAAACCACTTTATGTGAGGTACAAGACGTGAATCTCCAATTGACTATTATAGAAGCTGAGAAACCATTGAAGCCAACAATGGCATGGAAGAGCTGAATAAGCCTCCGCCATGATCTTCATTCGAAGACTTATGCCCAAAGCATTACAAATGGAAATACCTCCGAACGAGGATTCCATGGTTCTTTGGCTCGCTTCTACGGACTGTTTAATCATGAAAGATATTGCCCGCAGCATACCATGATTATGTCCATGAATGAGTACAATTCTGAAGTTTATAAATCCGATTGAATTTTGACTAGAGAATACTTTTCTTGTCCTTCATTGTTTCTAACTTGCTCCTGAAGCAACAAGTGTAGAAAGTGAAAGTTTACCAAATTCTCGGATCTGATTACTACCAAAATCATAAGGCAGAATCAGGGCCTGCCAAGGTGTGGCATCATGCCTGAAAGCGTGATCCTTGGCACCTAAGACCTAAAACTTCAAGAATAAGGGATAGTATTCCCGAACCTTAACCCTGCAGAATCTACTTCTGTCTCGATGGAATAGATCATTGGTTATGCACCTATTCGTGCCCCTACCAATGTTGTTAAGGCGTACAATTCTCGTAGTCAATATGTGAGATTAATTTTGCTCCACCGAACACCGTTGGAAGAGCATAATTTTGACATGGATGGCCTTATTGGCCGAATCCCCTTAGTAAACCATTTACTTTGTGAACATTTTTCCATGTTCTTGGATTCAAGTTTGATGTATGTTTTACTTATGGATAATCTTATGATATTGTTCTCGAATATGAGTTAATTGAATCATGTTTCTTAGTACATGTGACCGATTCAATTAAACACGTGATTAGGTAGGAATGTGGGGAAGTTAGTTGTCTGGACGAATGCGTACTACGCACACTAACTTTACACCTAAATCACATCTCTAACAACGACTTCAGGTCTATCCAACCTGATTAAGAGCATTGGAACGCTCCTCGGTGTATGAATGGTACTGCATCACCATTTAAGGGACCTTAAATTCTCCCTGACGATGAGTTTTTAAGGATATTCGAGATGACAATGATCATAAATGAAACCACTGAAGAAAATAGAGTGAAATATCTTTGCATCACCTCCAAAAATGAGCCTGAAGCTTTGATTTGGGGCCAATGGGTTGTCTCCCAACTGGGAACACGCCACATGTGGCCGGCCTAAAGCTGGGTGATTGAGCAGTTTACTTGCTTTGGCACGACCATTTGGGACACTTAGGTCGAACAATGACGGTACGACGCATCTCCTTACCCAAGTAAGGATCTTGTGCCTACAAGCACACTTTGCCAAGCCTGCTCATTAAGAAAACTGATTTTTTATATCATTCCTCGCAAAGATACGAAATCACCTCTTTTCCACAGTGGATTCAAGGGAATATATGTGGACTAATCCAATCAAAATGCAGACCATATAAAGACTTATGGTTTTGATTAATGAATCGACAAACTGGTCACATGTTTGTCCACACACATTACTGCTAAACCTCTTGGCCGATTATGGGTTCACCACCCTACTTATCCCTTAAGGTCCTGGAGACTGGATAATACCGGAGAGTTTATATTGACGGTTTTCGATAAAGTATTGCATGTTGTTGTGGGTTTCTAATTGAACATTGAATTCCCATGTTCACCCCAAATAGCCTCGCCTAGTGATCATAAAACGCAAATTTAAATGATTGCCTGAATTTTGGTGAACATACCAAGTTTTCGGTTTCTGCCTAGGGCTATGCAATCCTTGTACGCAGTTATGTTGGTCCGCCTTGAGGCCCATTGCCACCCAACCTATATGACGTTACAGTTGGTTACTGGGTATGAACCTGACGATTTTCGTATTTATGCATTTGGGTGAGCATTCCATGTGCCAAGTTGCGCCGCCGCAACGTACCACCATGGGTCCTCAAAGAAGGATGTGTATCTTTTGTCGATCATGATTCTCCTTCACACTAGCTCTCTTCGAGCCCTTGCATGCAATCTCTTTACCGCTCATTTGCGGGTTGTCACTTTAATGAGACAATCTTCCCACCGTTAGGGGGAGATAAGAACGTCAACGTTCCTGTAGAACGACGTGAAGTTGCGTGGACGTTGCCCAGATCCCCATACCGCACAAGTGTGATAAGCAAGTGCGATGAATTCTAGATTTCAGAATGTTGCTCCAGACGCATTCCTCTGATCTAGCTAAAGTGACGAGATCATATACCAGCTGCAAATATGCCTGCAAGGATAGACGTACTTAACGGATGTCGAGTCAACATCCCTGAAGGGTGTGCCGCACCTGTTAGACGGTTTGGACGCCCCTGTTGGACGGTTTGGATGCCCCTGTTGGACGGTCTGGTACAACGGCGGATAGCCAATCAATCTGTCTTGGCCTGGAGCACGACAGATCATTCGGTTCGTAGGATTCACTTCCCCAGAAGAGGAAGACACGGCACAACTATGAATCTAAACTCGATCGCTGTCTCAAATCATTTCCATCTCATGAGATTAATCCGGATTACTCCCGAGACATAAAGTTCTTGGTCCAGTATACTAGTTTGGATAAGAAAAATGGAATTGAAATGAGATTATCATCGATGATGTTTTCACTTATATGGTAGCTACCGACATAAATGAAAAGCGACGATATCGAACCGTGTTCCGTTGATTAAGTGACAACGTAGAACTGATTGGACAACTGAGATTACAATCTAGGTCAAATTCCTTACCAAAGTGTGTATTGGACCTGTCTTTCCTACACTGCCCAAGGTAACCCTATTGTGTTACAAGTGGGAAAGGAAGCGTTATGAGATGAATGAAATAGTGCGATGTGATGCACGCCTTACGGCGCAAGGTTTCTCTCAAACGTCCTGTGATTGATAGCAGCATTATAAAATGTGGTTAGTGTTTTCTCCATGGGGATATAAATATGGAGATTGACATGTAAGTTCTCAAAGAATTACATGGACTGGTTCAAAAAGTTCCAAAACCACGAAACACCCTTTTAACTTGTTTTGAGGCGTTCACTTAAATCTGACGGATGTGGTATACCCGTCGAAGTGATTGTTTGATCAGTCAGGGATATGAATTATGCCCTTACGTGTTAAACTATGAAGTCTTATTCCAAATTGCTAGAGTTACAGTTTATGTCGTTAACACGAATCTCACTAAGACTCTGGAAGAGCTTGAGAAAACTGCCTCGCACCTGAAGATGGAATTTGAGATGAAGGATCTTGGGAAAACTCGTTTATGTCTTGACCTGAAGTTTAAGCGTTGTTCTGACGGTACCTTGGTCTACCAGTTGAACTACACTTCGAATGTGTTACCTTTGAGTATACCTTTGACCGTCCATACGTTATATGCAAATGATACCCTTGAAGAGGTTATGGAATCTGAAATTCCATATCTAAGTTCAACTTTGCGCTTCGTTGTACTTAGCTCATTGTATTTAGACAGGACATCTCATTCGCTGTTGATCTTGGTAAAGATGCAGCACCGCGCCTACACGCAACCACTGAATTGGTATTAAAGACATACCCTGAAGATACTACGAGGGCAAATCCCAACGCATCTTAGCAGATCCGACCCCCCTGATCCTCGAAATGATGCTTGCCTTGTCGTTATGCTGACGCTGGTTACTTATCAAACCAGCACAAGGCAAAATCCCCAAATGGTTATGTCTTTACCATTAGGGATATCGCAATATCTTGGAGGTCCATAATATGACCTTAGTTGCAAAATCTTCGAATCGTTCCAAGACTCACCTCACTTCACTACGCCACAAGTGAGACATGGTTAGGAGTTCTTGTTGAGCATATTCGAAGTACTTGATCTGTTTTCATCCATCGTTGAGTCCCGACGACGATCCATGAAGACTGCCGCATGTATCAACCCGACCAAGCCATGATACATCAACGAAGTCAACGCCAAGACATATTGCGTCTACATCTACATCAGCAAAGCATCAAAAGATTGAAGTCATGCAAGCCGATCCCAAACAACCTTGCCGACCTCTACACGACGTCACTGCCGAAGTCAACCTTCCAAAAAGCTTGTCCGAGGAATTGGTATGCCTAACTATCATATGCAATGCTTGTAGTTCTCATTTGGAAGTTATGTCAAACTCAAGGGGAGTATCCAAAAGTATACTCACTTGATCTTAATGTACTCTTTTTCCCTACGATTAGGAGCATTTTTCCCACTGGGTTTTTGCTACCTAACTAGGTTTTAACGAGGCACCCATCCTGGGCTGATCATACCCTTGTGAGCTCTTCTACTTGCGTCCAAAAGACATATAGTTTTGACTTAATGCAACTTCTCACTTTTCTCCTTAGACTATGGGTTTTTCCCACCTTGGGTTTTACCATAGCGAGGTTTTGTGAGTTTTACTTTTTATGCATTCTTCCGTTGATTTGAGACTCGCATTCGCTCATTGTGCCGACGGCTTCATCAACTGTACATGCTTCATCACTAAAGACCTGATGCGCCATTTACTTGAGTATTTACACACTCAAGGGGGAGTGTTGCAGTCCTATTTAGAATATGAATGTGATTGTGTAAATCCTAGTAGATTAGGAATGTATCTTATATTCCTATTAGGAGTAGATTACTTATTAAGTATTGTAATCCTTATGGGAAAAGGTTTGTCCTTTCTACTACTATAAATAGAGGCACAATGGGGTGAATAAAACACACCTCACAATTAAACATCTCTCTCTTCTTCTCTCTAAAGTGGCCGGCCTCCCTCTCTAACCCTAGATCGCTCAATCAAATAGGCCTACAACAGTATGAATAATCATACATATTATTCAATAATTCAATTAATCAATCAATAACAAGAATTCATTTTTTTACCCTAAACAATAATTTCATTGCCATCAATAATCATAGAATTCATATCAATAATTAATAACCATATTAATGTATTATCATATGATTCTATACTAATTAAAGAAAAAATTGTATTGAATAATTAATTAGGGTTTGAAATAATATATATAAATTTAGAAAATAAAAAATTTACATAAAATTAGGCAGGATGGTGTGACCGGTGGTGATTGAAATGGAAGCTAAGAATTAGGGGATTTGTTGTGTTAAGTAAAGTGTGAGGGATGGGAAATTAAAAGGGGTGATGGCTAATGGGGACTAGTGGTCCACATAATAGTTTATTATTATTTTTTAATGAAGCTGTAAAAATGTGTTGTTTTAGTTAATAATTTTTTTTTTAATAAAAGCAAATCCTGCAACTCCCAAGAGCGCTGTACAGCAACAAACGCCAGAAAGCCACCATACTTTCCAGTTTCCGACCGAACCAAATAGGCGTTCTTGGGCTTGTTTTCTAGTGAGCGGAGGGGCGACGGCCACCTCTCGCCCCTATGTAGCTTCGCCACTGAGTGCAAGGTTCGATCCAAACAATGCGATGACGAGTGTATACACGTAAGAGACTAATTTCGTCTTTTCACATTGTGATATTTTAAACAACTTTAATTTATAAGTGTTACATTGAATTCCGAATGTAGCACACTTCTTTAGCTAACGATGTATGTAAAAACGCATTGAGGAAATATGGTTAGATCAATTAGTTTAATTGCAATAAAACAAATAGAAAACTTCATTTTAATCCTTGACAAATATTGCTTTTTGATTAAAACCATGAGTAAGATCAAAATCTAATTTTAGTCCCTTGATACATTAATAACCTCATTTATTAATTATATTTTGATTTTTTTAATTATTTATCTTTTTCTTTCTAATTTTTAATGTATTAATTTTATTTCATTATAATTTTTATTTTCATTTCATTCATTGTAATATATTTTTGTTGTGAACATTTAGATAAACTAATTTTTGTTATACAATATATTTCGATGTACTGTAACTTCTTCATTTAGGTATATTAAATTCATTATAATACATTTCGGTGCATACATTTAGGTACACACATATTGGTACTAACATTTCGGTGCACACATTTCGGTACACACATTTCGGTGCATACATTTAGGTACATACATTTCGGTACTAACATTTTGGTGCATACATTTCGGTACACACATTTAGGTACATTAATTTAATATTAATACATTTCAATGCATATATTAGGTACATACATTTCGGTGCATATATTTAGATACATACATTTCGGTGCATATATTTAGGTACATACAGTTCGGTGCATATATTTAGGTACATACATTTCGGTGCATACATTTCGGTACACACATTTAGGTACATTAATTTAATATTAATACATTTCGGTGCATATATTTAAGTACATACATTTTGGTACACATATTTCGGTACTAACATGTAGGTACATTAATTGAATCTTTCAAGTTTGAAGAATGTTAAATAAAATTAAAAAAAAAAACTCTTTTTTGGTCAAAAAATAAATTAAAATTTGTGTATTAATAAATTTAAATATTTAATGGGAGATATTAAATAAAATGCACATTAATTATTTTGAATTAAAGACAAATCAGAGACTAAAAATCAATATTCAATCTCACACCAGGTTTTTTTCTAAATTTTAATCTTCTTGAAGGATTAAAGTTCAAAAACCCCGGGGTTTTTGAACATTAGTCCTTGCAAAAGATTAAAATTAAAAAAAAAACCTTGTGCTAGATTACATATTTAATTTAATCCCTTGAATGTAGTTTTATCAAAATTAACATTCAATTTTTGTTATTTAATGTGTATTTTTATTTAATCTCTCCATATTAAAATTTAATTTTATTAATATGCACATATTTAGTTTTTTTTAATTATAAATGAACGTAAATATGAAAATATTAAAAGAAATTTGTGATACAAAAATATATAAATACATAAGTGTACATAAATGATTGTGCTGAAATATATAAAATTGACTTTTTGTACCGAAATATTTGTACCTATATGATTGTACCGAAATATATTATAAGGAACCTAAATGTCTGGACCGAAATATATTATATTGAATTAATGTACCTACATGTCAATACCGAAATGTATGTACCTAAATGTCAATACCAAAATGTATGTACCAAACTATACGTAGCTAAATGTATGTACCGAAATATAATATATTGAATTAATGTACCTAAAAGCCAATACTCAAATGTGTGTACCTAAATATAGGTAACAAAATGCATTATATTGAATCAATGTGCCTATATGTTTGTACCGATGATACCTAAATATTCAAATGTATTAATGTATCTAAATAAAGAACATACAAAATTGTTATCGAAATATATATTATAAAAAAAAATTAGTTGCCTAATTGTAGACATTAAAATATACTATGATGAATGAAATAAAAATTAAATTTAAATGTAATTAATACATTAAAATAAAAATAAAAAGATAAATAAAACATCAAAATATAACTAATAAATGATATGATTAAAATGAAGTCTAAAACTCATTTTTTTTTTAATCTTACACAAGGTTATAGTCTAAAATTGAATTTTAATCTTACACAAGGTTATACAAGGTTATAGTCTAAAACTCATTTTTTTAAATCTTACACAGTTATAGTGTACTAGAGACTAAAATTGAATTTTAATCTTACACAAGATTATAGTCTAAAACTCATTTTTTTTAAGAATTAAAATGAAGTTTTCTACGACTCAAATTTAAGAGTTTTGGACAGAATTCGTTGCAGTTCAACATTATACTGTCTTATCTGAAGAATTTGAGTGTAAAAAGAGTGGACGAAAGAGTGATATTAGACCAAACAATTCTAAATCAAACTCAACACACTGCTTAAACCATCTGACTGAATAGGGAGGGATGATCAAATAGTGTACGCCAAAATCGAATGATTTTTACATATAGTAAGGCCCTCTCCAACCGATGGCTGTGTGGCGACCCGTCCCAAACTTTCTATGTAAATAATCCCCGTACGTGTAAAATGACAATTTCACCCTTATCGTCGAGTGAAATGAAAACGTTATAATAAGTTATTTTCGATTTAGTTAGTTATTACAAAACTTACATTAGTTAAAATAAATGGGTAAAATACATTTTAATCTCACCAACCCTTCCCACTAATCTCACCAAACCATTCCACCATTTCCGTCCATCATCATTCCCCGACAATAATCATTCACCATTCTTATTCTAATCTCACACTCACTCTCTCCCTAATCACAGACTTCTTCTCTCCCTCTCAGACTTCGAAACTCTCTCTCTCTCATCAACTCTCAGAAACTCTCTCTCTCTCTCAAACTCACGAACTCTCTCTCTACATTCACCTACGGACCAAATTCAAAAACAATCCAAACCTTGAAGTTTCAAAGATCCAAGACTACCTTTGGATTGCTTGGAACCTCACGAGTCCATTGGTATAAATCCCAGGTAAGAACTCGATCGTTTTTACGTCGAACTATCGATTTCCGTTTATGGCACTATTCATCAAGTTTTTATTGGTTGAGTTTTAAAGAAAACTAAGATCACCACGAATCTTAAAATGCTCCCAGGAACCCCGGAGCAACTCGTTTGGAAGGATTTGGACGTCGGAGGGCCGAGATCGACGAGTTTGTAGGTAAGCCGAGCTATCGAACGATCTCGAGAAAAATATAGTGATTTTTAAGTCTTGAAACCTATGTAACGTGATTCTACATGCTAAGGGCTTCATTTTGGTATAAAGAACGTGAAAAATGGATTAAAAATGAAGAAGATACGAAGAAAAGAAAAAATTTGCAGTTTCCGGCGACCGGAGGCTCGCCGGAGTTAAATGAAGAAGACGACGGAATATTCCGTCAAATCTGACGGAATATTCTGACGCCGTCAGTCAAAGATAACAGTTACCGTTAGGATTTAACGGAATATTCCGAGGAATATTCCTGACGGCGTTGACAGAAGCCGTCAGTGTGCATATCACGTGTCTGCGCGTGGGGGCACGTAGACCAGTGCCTATTTTGGCGCGTGGGGGCGCGTGACTACTCCTAAAATTAATCTAAAATTATGGGTGTGTTCGTGTTGTCGAGTAGATAAATTTGGTATATTTAAACCTTAGAATTGGACAAACTATAGTAGTTTTATTTAAGTTTCCGTATAAGTAGCGTTAATTAATTCGTATAAATTATGTATAAATAGGAGAAATATATCTGGAGGAATTTCAAGGCCAAGCTAGGCCCGAGGATTATGACCCAACAACGTACTTGTGAGTGGGCAGTTTGTTTTTATACCTATACGTATTTATGGTTTCCAAACTTCATAAAATGCTTGAGATATACTTGCCATGACATTATACGTATTCACAGTTTCCAAAAATGCATGAATGATTCACTTTACGTATATGTTGCTAAGTATTGGATAATTGAGATATAATTGTGATAAATGCTGATATACGGTTGAGATATACTTGCCATGACATTAAACGTATTCACAGTTTCCAAAAATGCATGAATGATTCACTTTACGTATATATTATCAAATAGATGTTACGTATGATAAAATTGTGATAAATGCTGCTGTATGGTTGAGATATACTTGTCATGATATTCATACATGTCATATACATACTCATCTGCTGCACTGGTGTTAGTACTTGCCCCAGGGCCAGGGCCAGCCTTCACGTGTATGTTCACATTGCACCGTTCGCTCGTCTGGATCCAGGTTAGGTGCCAGCCTGTCGGGTAGATTGCATTAGGCAATCCGACTTGTATGTGATGTGCTTTTGCACCAGCTTCACGTGACCGTAGTACTGAGCGTATTGATTACACCCAGCCTGTCGGGTAGATTGCATTAGGCAATCCGACTTGTGTGCTAGCCATTAGATGATGAGTAGTAGGTTGTATTGTAGTACTTGATCATAGTACTTGAGCGTATTGATTACTTCGTGTCAGAGTTATCTGTTCGAACTTGTGTGCTAGCATAGATGAATGAGTACTTAAGAATATTGTTTATCACCTGATTATACCACTGTAGCATTGATACGTAGTTACTTGGCATATTTTTAGTTATATTGCATTATAAAATTGCCACATGATTATATAACTGCAGCATCGATCTTATCATGAATTGACTTGTATATTATCATTAATACTTGGCTTTAGTATTGTGGATATATATACGTACGTACTTACTCATATGATTATATAAATGCAGCATCATGAATTGACTTGTATATATCATTTATACTTGACTTTAGTATTGTGGATATATATATATATATATATATACGTACGTACTTACTCATAATGTGCTTTTAATAAAGGAAACTATAATTGTTTTACGGCGAGGGGTTACTATGTTCAAAACCAAACGTTTTCACATAAGTTTGTTTTGCTGACCCACTCAACTTTGTTTTTCGCCCCTCCAGGACCTAGATAGCTGTTCTTCGTGGCATTCAAGGAACCTTGACCGTTTCTGACATTAAGCTTCAGCTTCTGATGTACGAACTTATCACCGTGTGTAATAAGTGTACTTTAGTTGCTTGACTACTCTTCAGTGGTCGTTTCCTCATTAAGCTCTGAATAACTATAGTGGGCCACACCCATGTTTGTGCACTCTGTCACTATTTCAAATTTTTAATAAATTCTATGTTCGATTTAAATTATACACTTTTTACATCACATTACCCCTATGGTTATGTCACTTCACGGTGACGGCCAGCATGCGCCGACTTTTCCGGGTCGGGGCGTGTCAGGCTGGCCCTCCAAGATTCTCCAAGATATTAATATTTTAATAAATAGTACATGGTCATATTTGCATCCGTCTCCAACCGAGGGCCAGAGGGCCAGATGACTAGTTTTAGCCCTGTCACAAAAAACCGTCTCCAACCGAGGGCCAAACATAATTTATTATTTAAAAACTACAACTTAAATTTAATTTAATGTTATTTAATGTTGTTTCATGTTACTTAATTTAATTTAATGTTGTATAATGACTTAGGAAGTTATAGGAAAAAAATATAATTTAAAAAAAATATGAAACAAATTTTGTGAAATAGAAGTTATAGGAAAAAAATAGAATTTAAAAAAAATATGAAACAAATTTTGTAAAATATAAGTTATAGGAAAAAAAAGTTTGAACCAAGTTTTGTGAAATATAAGTTATAGGAAAAAAATAGAATTTAAAAAAAATATGAAACAAATTTTGTGAAATAGAAGTTATAGGAAAAAAATAGAATTTAAAAAAAAATATGAAACAAATTTTGTAAAATATAAGTTATAGGAAAAAAAAGTTTGGACCAAGTTTTGTGAAATATAAGTTATGGGAAAAAAATAGAATTTAAAAAAAATATGAAACAAATTTTGTAAAATATAAGTTATACGAAAAAAAAATTTGAACCAAATTTTGTGAAATAGAAGTTATAGGAAAAAAATATGAAATAAATTTTGTAAAATATAAGTTATACGAAAAAAAAGTTTGAACCAAATTTTGTAAAATATAAGTTATAGGAAAAAAAATAGAATTTAAAAAAATTTGAAACAAATTTTGTAGGTTATAGAAAGTTATAGAAAAAAAAGAAGTTACAGGAAAAAAAGTTATTTCAAATTAGTGGTGTCGGTTATAACCGACAGTAATAGGAAAATTATAAAAAAAAATAGCCAGCCTTTTGGCCCTTTGAAATTTCGTGGGGCCCTCTCAGATTCCAGAGCCCTTTAATCTAGCCTTTGGTTGGAGACAATTTTGAGATTATTTTCGGCCCTCTAGACCATTCGGTTGGAGATGGTCTAAGACCGCAATTATAGAAAGCACAAACCCTAGGCTGGCTGACAATTTAATGGAACATAGTGGGAGCCCACCACCTTGGATTTGATTAGATTCTCTCCTCTCTCTTTTTTTCTCCCCACCCCGCTCTTTCCCTCTCTCTCTCCCTTGCTTTTCTCTCTCAATCTTCCGCCACCTCCTCAATTTCCTGCAATTTTCACACCTTTGATCAAGCCAAAGCTCCTTCATACTCTCTCCCAGCAGGTAATTCCTCCTCAATTTCCTGCAGATATCGCACCTTTGATCGGATTTCGTTACTTTCGTCAACGCGTTTGCCATTTGAATTCAGAATTGTATTTTCCTGGAAGCTTCTGGACTGATTTCAATTTCGCGTATTTTTATTTCGTTTCCGTCGAATTTAGTAGATCTGGTTGATTGGATTCGACCCCATCGGTTTCATCGGCGGCTTTTGGCTTTTGGAAAATGTTTGATTGTTTTTTCGATCAGAGTGAACGTGCTTATTTATGAGTATAGTTTGTGTATAGTTTTCATATTATATCTATATATATTTGTTAGTATTATTTTGCAAGTCTTATTGCATAGTTGCATCTATTCTCACATAATATGCAAAATTTCTTCTTTTTTTTTCCCGCTTTTCGTGTTTCGGTGCGCCGATCAGCCGTGATGTGTTCTTTACTTGTCTTCATCATGACTTTTGTTTCAAACAAAATTGAAAGTAGCCGACACTCATTTGGAAAAGACTAAAAAGCTGTTGGCAACACTTTAGAAAAAGGGCGTGATTGCCACACAGTTCATTTTAATTCTCATATAATTTTTTAATTTTGTCGGATCTGATGAATTGAAAAAGATTAATAGACAATTATTAAGATGTCTAAAAAGTAAAATAGAGTGTGGATAACACACTCCTAGAAAAAGGAGAGAGAAATAGAGAAGAAAGGGAGAGCAAAACGGCTCAATTTTTATGCAACAACATGACAATCAGGACTGTTGGATTCTAAAAAATTGCCAAACTCAACAGAATTTATCTGAAGTCACTTCTATAAAACGTGTACTGCTACATCTATATATCTACTGGAACATTTCAGTTATAGAAATTTGAAATCTCAAATTTGGTTTCGAAGTGGATTTCCTATTTTATCTGCAAAATTCGAGAGTTCTAGCTTCAATATTCAGTTTCTACTTTAAAAAAGAAAAAAGAAAAATAAGTTTGAGTAATTTCTTGATTTTTTTTTTCATCAAAATGTTGTGTCAACCATTTTATGATTTTTCTTTTCGCAACCAGAATGTCGTGTGATGATCGGATTTGATGAACGGTCAACAAATTTCAATCACTAGATCAAATCAGACAGTAATAAGTGCTCCGACACTGTCTTGAGAAATTTCGGTTGTCCCCAAATACTAATTACATTTGTTATGTTTTGTCCAGTAATTCTATTTCAAATCCAAAAGCCAGAATGGAGACAGGTTCTAATTCAAATCCAAAAGCCAGAATGGAGAACCCTATCATGACCATGCAACCCGAAGATGAATTTAGTTGGATATGGAATGCAAAGGAAACTCGAAGACCTGACAATTCTTTGGATCGAAAGTACTACTGGAATATCTACTGGAATAAGATATTCATTGTGTCGTGTTTGTGTGCTATTTCAACGGATCCATTATTTCTCTACGTTCCCATTTTGAAGGATGATATCAAGTGCCTTATGTTAGACACGAAGTTGAAGATAGTCGTTCTTCTTTTAAGATCACTCACAGATCTTTTCTTTTTAATGGACACTATTATTCGAGTTTATAGATCTGAGAACTATTCAGGTTTAATTGTTGAACTTAAACGCAGACAACACCAGATGAATTTCAGTTTTGTATTGAAATCTTGTGTGCCAACAATAGCCAAGACAATATGTGCGTCAAATGATATCTTAATTGACATTGTAGCTCTTCTTCCCCTTCCACATGTAAGAACTTAAATCCTTTTGTTGGAATTAAATGTTTTCTTATTTGCTTAGTGTGCGGCTAAAGTGGATTTTTTCGTGTTAAATGCACAAAATTGACACACTGGAATAACATTTGAGTCTCACATATACTCTGCTAGCGGGTGTGTAAATTTTGTGTTCTAGACAATATTGTTAGTGATTCATCAATTTTCACTATTGGTACTAAAAATGTATGGATCCAGGTGGCAATTCTCATTTTCTTCTCAAAAATGAGTGACTTGAGATCTTTGACTACAACAAGAATGGTTCTTATGAACATATTTGCTTTGTTGCAATATGTGCCACGGGTTCTTCGCATCTACCTCTTATCTAAGGAACTCAAAAATAGGCCTCTTGAAAAAGAGATTACGGAGACTCCGATATGGATTAAAGGTGTTCTCAATTTCTGTATGTACATTATTGCTAGCCATGTAAGTTTCAATGTATATCCTTATTTATTTTTGTTTGATGAATCAATTCTTATTATTATTGTCTCACTTTTGTTTACTAGAAAGAGCGTGAAATGATTATTTTGAAATAATAATATCTAAAATATTAATAATTTCCTTCGTTTTTTTATTTGTTTGTTTAATTTTCAGGTAATCGGAGCCCTATGGTATTTTTTTGCTATTCAACGAATGATGATTTGTTGGCATTCTGCATGTCGAAAAGATGATGGATGTGATAACAGAATTTTTGGTTGTCATGATCACCACTTTTTTAGAAATACCACAATTCTAAATGATATATGCCTTGTGAGTGTAAATGACAATTCATCAAACATAATATTCTTCGATTTTGGTATATTTGCTACTGTGCTTGAATATGGTGTTGTAGGATCAACCAATTATTTTCGAAAGTTCTTGAACTGTTATTGGTGGGGTTTACGAAATTTAAGGTTTGTACATTTTTGTCTTTCTTTGTTCGGAAATTTACGTTTAATGCTCTTTTTAAGGTCTTTGAATTTGTCACGATTTACATTAATAAATTTTCTTGTTGAGAATGAATTTCACATTACTTCTATGAAATAACGTTGAATAGAAGGACTCGTAGAAATTAAAAATCAAGTTGAGAGATTAAAATGTTATTTTGGATAAATTTTTGGAAGAAGGAACCTTAGAACCAAATAAGCCCTTAGAAAAAAAAAATGGTTGCAAGTTTGTAAGTATATAACTTGAAATTGATTCTCTTATATTGATCCATTAATTTGATTTTTGCAGTTCCCTTGGTTCAAATCTTGAGCCGAGTGTAGATGGGTGGGAGAACCTCTATACAATTTTTATTTCTACAACTGGCTTGCTCTTGTTCTTATATCTTATTGGAAATTTGCAGGTGTGTTTAAAAATCTTTTCTTATGCTTATCATTAAGTGATAATTAATCTCTCTAACTACGTAAACTTGATCTTTGAAGATTTTGATTGATATCCATTATGTATTCTTGAACTACTTATATGTTAAGTATGATTTTTTTTTTCACTAAATATGAATGCCGTGTATAAGAAACTTTTACTTGTGATAGGAACACTTGTCACGTAATATACTATTTTACATGTTATCATATAAGTAGATGATATAGATAATATTCCTTTTTTTCAAGGATATATTAATAAAAAGGGTAAATTACACCATAGCCCCTCAGGTTTGAGGTCTATTACAACCCCGTACAACATCTTTAAAACATTTCACTTTCATACCTCAAGTACTATTTTATTTCAATTTCATACAGCCGTTACATTTTCCATCCATTGAACCGTTAAGTGTTGACGTGACCGCCACATATATGCCACGTGGCTGCCAAATGTCTGCCACGTGGCAAATAAAAATAATTTTTTATTTAAAAAACCTAAAATTTCCAACCAAAAAAAAATATTTGGGTAAATTACACCATAACCCCTCAAGTTTGAAGTCTATTACAACTTCATACAACATCTTTAAAACATTTCACTTTCATACATTCAGTACCATTTTGTAGTAGATCCATCTAATTTCGGGTGGAATTTTTGGGGGTGGGTGATGGGGGATGGGAGAAAAGGGTGGCTCGAGTGGGATTTGTGGGGGGGGGGGGGGGGGTGATGATGGATGGAAGAAGGGGGTGAGTCGGGGAAGACGATTTCAGGGTTTTTTTTTTTTTTTTTTGGAGAAGATTCAGGTTTTTAAAAATATTAATAAAAAAAAATTGCCACGTGGCAGCCACATCAGCACAAATGTGGCAGCCACGTCAACATTTAACAGACCAATGGATGGAAAATCTAACGGAGATGTTATTTTGAAATAAAATGGTACTGGATGTATGAAAGTGAAATGTTTTAAAGATGTTGTATGAAGTTGTAATAGACTTCAAACCTGAGGGAGTATGGTGTAATTTACCCAATTTTTTTTTTTTGGATGGAAATTTTAGGTTTTTAAAATAAAAAATTATTTTTATTTGCCACGTGGCAGACATTTGGCAGCCACGTGGCATACATGTGGCGGCCACGTCAACACTTAACGGTTCAATGAATGGAAAATGTAACGGCTGTATGAAATTGAAATAAAATAGTACTTGAGGTATGAAAGTGAAATGTTTTAAAGATGTTGTACGGGGTTGTAATAAACCTCAAACCTGAGGGGTTATGGTGTAATTTACCCTAATAAAAAAGCAAAAGTTAGCTTCTTACATAATGTTGAATACACCTCACATTAATGTTTAATATTAAATAATTCGTATACCTAATACGCAATGATAATTTCGACCTCAATATTTTAAAATAAAAAATTCTAAATACACCCAAAATTACTTTTTATGTGTATATGTTAAGGTTATTTATCTTCTTCAACTCTCAAAATCACTTTCACCCTCCATTGGAATGCTGCTGTTGCTTTAATACTTCGTTTTCATTGTCTTGCACATCCTTTTCTTTAAAGAACTATTCTAAAGTTCGTTTCAGTTGATCTAATAACCCAAAACCCAGAATCATCCATTTTGAGCAAAAATCAACTTCTTCAGCTACTGACTCCAAATACCCACAGCCTTCCACTTCTTTCCATGGAGCATCTCCACTCTATCTACCATTCTTGGGTCAGCAAGTCATAGAGATGGTGCCTTGGAAGACTTTTATGTATTTGCACTTAAGATGTGAAGATGTGTGGTGTATGTAGAAAATATAAGGTATATATGTTGAGAGGTGTTGGGTCTGAGGGCATTATGGGAAAGTAAGCTAAGATAAATTTTAATGGAAAAAACAAATGTGATGTGTATTAATTATGTGGAGTGTATTTAACAATATGTGATGTGTTAATATAACACAAATATGTGTGTAATTTGAATGAGATAATAACACCATATAACTATGTTCCAATTCTTGCTAGAGAGAAATTTCTCATCATGTATGTTAGATTTTAATCCTGGTCATTTAGTTTGGTGCATTGTTATGAATTTTATTTTATACGTACAATAAGATATAGGGGGTTGGGTGGGTTGGTCAAGTTGGACTTTAACCCATTGACCAACCCAATATGCTCTGGTTGGAGTTTTTCCAAACCCTCACCCAAGAATATGGACAACCCAAATCATTCTTAAGCGTGTTGGGTTGGGCGGGTTTTACGGGTTGGGTTTAATTAGTTTCTTGTTCATAATGTGAGTGTAAATGACAAAAATTCAATACTAATGTCAAATTAGGTCTAATTCAATCTCTTACTTGTTGAATAGATGTACATGCAATTTGAAAGTACAAGAAGAGAGGATAACAAACGCAAGATGCAAATCAAACAAAAGATAGAAGAAAAAGGTCGAGAAGTAGAATTGTGGTTATTTAAAAATGGCATTCCCACCAGGTTGATTAAGGATATGAAATTGCGGATTATGGAAAAGGTACAACAAGCACTTGAAGTGAGTTTGGAAATTAAATTGGATGATATTCTCCCTCTTCTTCCCTCGGATGTTGAAAGCGATATAAAAGATCGTATGCCTTTACCCAAGTTGAAGCAAGTAAGTTCCTTATATATGAATTTACCCTTTAAGTAATTACTCACCGTTATAACCATATGAAATGAGGATTGTATCTCTCTTTTTAATAAGAATTTAATTAATTCTTCCTGTGGCTTTTCTTGCTTTCTCTCTGATAGTTTAACAACATGAATTCCAGGCGCTAATGCTTCGAGGGATGGATGAAGGTTTGTTGAAAATAATCTATGAGAAACTCGAGCCCGTGAGATATACTAAGGATAACTTTATTGTTGAAAAGGGTAAATCAATTAAAAAGATGGTCTACATTGTAGACGGATTTGTATCCATTGAAGAGAGATCTTCTGATGATTCGAGACAAGGTGCAGGAGAGTTATTTGGACAAGAACTTCTACGTTGGCCTTTCTCCACTTACTTCCTTTGGCAAGAAAAGTTGGCAACTAAATCTGTCAAGGCAATTGGTGTTGTTGAAGCCCTTGCTCTTAACGCACGGGAATTGGCAAGTGTAAGTTCTTAATCAAATGCACATTTCCCTTATTACAATTGAACATCCATAGGAAAATTAATTGGGATAAGAGAGAGATCAAAGAATTACCAGTATTTAAACGATGAGTTAAGACTTTCATGTTTTATTTCCCTGATATGAGATTTATATAGTCTGACAACTTCAATAAGCCTATAAGAAACTCTGACAACCTCAATTTGATTGTAATTTGGCTAGATATTCTTTTACTTGAACTAACAAACTCTAACAACCTTTTTGTTGTTGTGGATTAACAGTTATACATTCAATCAGACATTTTACAAAAACCTAGTAAGTCTATATGCTGCATGCTAAGCTACAATTATATACTGCACTCTGCACTGCAATACGAGAATATGCCCTCTTTGATACACCAAAACAAAAAGAATTGAAGTTGTCTGATTGATATATGTTCTTGATGCATTTTTTTTTCTCTCAACAGAAATCAAAATAGGTCAAGAAAAAATAGATGAGGAGCTTGAAGACAAACTTGTCACAGTCAAAGAATTAATAAGTGCTACTGAAAATTTTAGCGACAAAAAAAAACTTGGCCGTTCTGAGACAACTTATAAGGTAAAACTTTCGTACTTGTATACATTTTATAGTTTTTGTAACTTTATTTTATTTTATAATTTTTGTGTGGATGAAGGCAAAACTGCAAGGTTACATTGTGGCCGTGAAGAAACTAGATCGCGCTCAATTTAACAAAAAAATCAAAGGCCTGAACAGGGAAATTGGCACCATAAGGTTATTAAAACACAACAATATCCTTGAACTGTTGGATGCTTATATTGATAAAGACCTCCAACTTCTTGTTTACGAGTATATGGAACATCAATCCCTTGCCGACATCTTATTTGGTAATGTATTTTCTACTTCTTGTTTACTTGTACTGTGATGTTTTGATGCATATAATGGTTTTAAAACTATCATGAAAGACGAGTGCAACACATAACGTATTGAAGTGTATGCAACTGCAGGCTCGAGTACTTTTAGCAAACTGAAGCTTAATTGGGAAACAAGGGTTAACATTTGCCTAGGAATAGCAAATGGTTTGAAATACCTACATGAGCACCCGAGAGTAAAGATTCTTCATATGAATATAAAACCCGCTAATATTCTTCTTAATGAACATTTTGAGGCTAAGATATCAGACTTTGGATTTGCAAGTCTTTATACCAAAGAAGATACAGTTAAGGTCATCACAAGAGAATTTCGGACGTAAGTAAACTAGTAACTCACCAGTTTTATGAGGCAAATTTAAGTCTATGTAAAACTAAATATTTATGCTAACTACAGAGGCTACATGGCGCCAGAGTATTACCAAACAAATGTTTTAACGGGCAAAGCGGATGTTTTCAGCTTTGGGGTGGTCATCCTTGAAATTGTTAGTGGGAAGAGAAACATGTCAATCAACTCAAACGGGGAAACTGAGGTTCTTTTAGACAGGGTAAGCAAGAGTGACAAGGTTGTGCTTTTGTGTTTTCTTCTCTATATTTGATTATGCATTTTTAGGTGTGATTACGCATTCAAGCTTGATGCTAACAACCCATCCTGCATATGTGCAGGCTTATCAAGCACATGCCGAAGGAAATTTGAAGAGCTTGGTTGATAATAGTTTGTCTAAATATGACGAAAAAGAAGCCCTCGTCATTATGAAATTAGCAGTGTATTGCACCACTCTAGCTCCTAGTGTTAGACCTACAATGTCTGAAGTTGTGAGTGTTCTTGCTGGTGAAAAAACCTTGGACAAGGTTTTTCCACCCGCCAAGCTCACTGGCAATGTTGCTGGTTCCACCTCTTCGGGGAAGTTGACTTCAGCGGCATCAACTTCGTCTAATGATCATGGGAAAATATTTCTAGATTGAACAAGTTTCATATGATTAGCATTAGGCTTTCTTGAATTGCTACCGTTACTGGTGTGGTTTAATCTTTTTTTGTGGTTTCTTTCGCATCCTTATGAACCTTGTGAACCCTTTCTTCCAGCAAAATGTTAAATCAAAACATTGAGGTTTTGGTTTTGGTTTGAAAATTTTCCCTTTTTGTAGTCATTGTATATCATGTTAATTGTCTTGCGTTGCTTTATTGAGTTCAATGATGCTCTGTTAGCAAAACAGTGTTGGAGATTGTTGATGGATCCTAATTCCCTTTGGGCTACAACTCTTAAAGCTCGATATTTCCCTAATTGTTCTTTCCTTGAAGCCAAGCGGGGTGGAAGAGCTTCATGGGCTTGGTCTAGCCTCCTTGTGGGAAGAGATATCCTTCGGGGGGGGCATTGGCAAATTATGAACGGCAGGGAGGTCAAAGTGTGGGTGGACCGTTGGCTCCCATCCGCTTTGTTGGGCAAGCCAACCCCTCTTGGTTCGGCTCAGGTGTCCCCCAACCTACGGGTGAGCTCTCTGATAAATGCTACTGATGGGGAGTGGGACATTGACTTCCTGAAACCATTTCTGGTGGAGGAAGAGTTCAGTGCTATTCTCGGGACACCGACGGGGGACCCATCTCTTCAGGACAGGTTGGTATGGCCATTCGTTAAAAATGGGACCTATTCGGTGAGGTCCGGTTATCACCGGGCCGTGTCTAGATCCCGCTCTATTGGCAACGGCGTTCACCATCGGTCTGACTGTATCCCTAAGCAGGTTTGGATGAATGTGTGGAAGCTTGCGGTACCACCAAAAATTAAGAACTTTTTGTGGAGGACTTTGCACGGGGCGCTTGCTATCATGGCCAATCTTTTCATCCGGAAGTCTTCCCATTCCCCTTCCTGTCCTATTTGTAATCTGGCGGACGAAACTCTTGTTCACCTCTTCCTCCAATGCCCCTGGGTAGAGGAGGTGTGGATGGGGGGCTCAATGGCCAGGGAGCTGCGAAGACAAGACGTGTCTTCCTGGACGTCTTGGTGGGGTTCTCTGTCCAGCTCGGTGACGGGTCTGCGGGGGTCTCGATGTAACCTGCTCGATTTTGTTGCCATATCATGTTGGAATATTTGGAAATCAAGGTGCGAATTTGTTTTTCGTCAGCAACCCATCAATTCTGCTCGGGTCATTGCAGCTATTAACAGTGGTGTTTCCGCATCTATGGATGCATATTTGGCTCCGGACTTATCTCGGGGACCACGAAATGTGACTCATATCCCTGGTACGAACCCTGCTTCCTTATGGTCCCCTCCTTGCTCGGGTTATTTGAAATTAAATGTTGATGCCAGCTGGGTTTGTGATGTGGGGTCGGGGTTCGTTGGTGTGGTGGCTCGGAACGCCGCGGGCTGCTTTATGGCTGCTGCCAGATACAAGATTCTCGCCTCCTCTGCGGCTTTGGCAGAAGCTCAGGCAATTCTACACGGGTGTTTGCTTGGAAGGCATTTGGGGTGGAACCACATAATTGTGGAGTCGGATTCTAGAGAGTCGGTTTCTTGTTTGCATGATAAGAACTCGTCTGGCAGTTGGGAAGCCTTCCCTATCTTAACAAAATGTTTTAGATAGGGTGAGTCTTTCCAGGACTGTCGCTGGTCTTGGGTTCCAAGATCAGCCAACAAGGCTGCGGACCTTTTGGCGTCGCATAGGAATTCAGAGCGATTTGACTTTGTTTGGGTCGACAGGCCCCCATTCTCCCTAGTGCATGTCCTTTGTAACGATGGTCTTCCCTGTCCTCATTAGTTTCCTTTGGTGGGTAGCTCGAGGAATGACACCCCTAGCACGTAGTGCAGTGTCGATTGTACCTCCTCGGGCTATCAATTTTTAACTACGGTTTCTTTCCTGTTTGCCTCTTTGTAGGCTTCCCTGTATCTTTGGCATCTTTGCCCGCTTAATTCATTAGCTTGTTTGCCTAAAATTGTGAGAAATTTCTTATTGTGTTCGGAACATCAAGTAATATATTACGTGTCATTATATAAATAATAGAAATGTGATATCCACACACCCATTTTTACTTTTTCCACATCTTTTTGGTTTTTGGCCGTCGGATCAGATGAATTGAAAAAGATTAACGAACAGAAATTAATAAAGGGTGTGTGAGAACTAAAAAAGTGTGTGAATAACACACCCCTAAATAATAATGCTAGGAAGACCAAATTTTTAAACTAAATTTGCAAATCAAATGATATGTAACAAATATAAAATAAGCATGTTAGTCAACATTTAAGTAATAATTCAATAATCAAATAACACAGTATGGTTTACAAATTTGGTCTATCATTACCCTTACATAAATAGAGGAAAATTTTATTTTTCAATTATCCTTCAATTGTAAAGTAACAGGTAATATATCACTCTGTATTTCAGACACAATGAAAAATCTATCATTAATGATTAACTTGTCACGCTTTTGCATAAACTATTAAAGATCTAACTAGGGGTGGGCACTTGAAACCGAAAATCGAAACCGAAACACGAACCAAATCTAACCGCACCGAACGGTTCGGTTTTGCGATTTTAAAACAAAACCGCATTGTAGGAAACGGTTTGGTTTTGGTTTTGGTTTTTAAAAACCGCACCGAAACTGCAACTTAAATTAGATGTCATGTTTTAATTAGTTGTTTGTTAGAGTCCATACATTTAGTATGTACATGTCATAATAATGACTATTTTTTTCAAATTATATCCCTCATCAAGCTTGGCATCTCAATGTTACTTTTACAAGAAAAGATGGAAATTTTATTACTAGTAAAATCACCTCATAACCCTAATTTACAAGTTCAGAATGATAGCCTATATAATAGACTAATTAGAAATGCAAATGAAAACTCAAAAAGAAACAATGAGCATCAAATAAGAGTAGTCACAGTAGGAAAGATACAAAGATCGAATCTCTAATCAAGTAATGAGCCGCATCACTCAATTTGGGTAATTTCCTTTTCTTGCTCACAGAGTCTATCATCTGTGCAATTAGCTAGCTAGAGTAAAGAAAAGAATTCTCATGTGGGTTGGTTAATTAATGTATTGTGTGGAAAATGAGAATGTGTTATGTGAAGATAAGTATAAATTTTAAATTGTATATATTTTCTCAAAAATCAAACCGAAATCGTTTAAAATCGCACCAAACCAAACCAAACAGTTTGGTTTCATTTAGGTTTTGGCTTCAAAACTGCACCGCAAAAAGTTGCGTTTTCACTTAAAACCGCACCAAACTAAATCGTGCCCACCTCTAGAGATAACTTGTTACACATTAGCCGACCAGTTTTCTGATCCATCTCATTTTGTTTTGCTTTTTCACCATATTTGATATGTCAGATTAGAAACAGCAGTTGTTTCCCTTTTTCCCCTCAGAACACACTCAACTGTTGATTATTTTTTTTAAGAATAAATATCAGTTTACTACTTTTAAGTTTTGTGATTTTCAACATTTAGTACATGAAGTTTGTTTGGTCTCAGAGTCATACCCAAAGTATTAATTTTGAGACGGTCTCATACATCCGTTAATATGATTGTTAAGTTTTTCGTTAAGTGATGACGTGAAACTCATGTAGATAATGACTGAGCGTCACGTGTCATTAAAATTATTTAAAATATTAAAATAATTAATTAAATAAAAATATTTTTGAAAAAAAAAAAAGGAAACCCAGAACCCCTTCCCCTCCACCCCACTCCATCCCCTCCACCCCTCCATCCCTCATCCACCGACACCCTTCCCCTTCCCTGATAACCCACCCCTACCACCAAGCCTTTTCTCCTTCCCCCAAAAACCCAGCTCCTTCCTTTCTCCCAAATGCCCAAAATTCCCTCCCTTCCTTCTCGATACAGTGAAGTTTTGAACACAAGTAAATTTTGAATTTAAATTTCCAGATCTGGGTGCGCATTGCACCCAAAGTGCATAATAGATCTAAACAAAAAACATAAGATTGGAAACAGAAAGCATACCAGATCGTCAGCCGATGTCGAAGGCCCCGGAGACGAAGCATCAAGTCCCTCTGGCGCCGGTGGGCTAGCTACATCAGGAGTCAGAGCAGGCGCCGAAGACTTGTGCTTCGGCTTCTTGCCGCTGTAATTTTGGTTGGCTTCGGATTAATTTGATGGGGTAAGTAAGTGCTTTTGATTGGTGGGCGTAGAGAAGAGAAAAGAGGGAGGGAATTTTGGGATTTGGGGGGAAGAGAAGTAGCTGGTTTTTTGGAGGGGATGGAGGGGTGTCGGGGAAGGGGCTCGGTTTTTTTTTTTTTTTTATAATTATTTTTTTTATAATAATAAATTTTTTATTAGAAAGTTTATTTATTTTAATTTAATTTTTTAATTTTTTTAATGATACGTGGCGCTCAGTTATTGTCCACATGAGCGCCACATCATTAGTTAACGGAAGACTTAATAACCAAACTAACGGATATATGAGATTATTACAAAATTAACACTTTAGATATGACTCTGGGACGAAAAAAATTGCATGTACTAAATGTTAAAAACCACGAAACTTAAAGGTAGTAAACTTATATTTATTTATTTTTTAATATTTTGGTTGCTTGATTTGACTTATTTAGTGACCGAGGTACAATGTTGTTTGACTTATCAAGATTTAATTTTTGATCATTTTAACAAGTGACCATTTATCGCAGTTGTTGAGCAAAAATTGTAAATAACATGTAAACAAGTAATTTACTCGACATAATTTCACCCTCGTTCAATTTTTCGAAGAGGGTTTTATTAATTTCGAGTTCGACCCATTCTAGGCTACGCGCCTATTAATTACAACCTTTCTCTAGGGAAAGGAATACCCTTTGATTTTAATATGAATAAATCGTAACTTGGGGGTTTGGGGTTTATTTGATTTTGTGACTGAGCCTTAGATTGCCTATGTACCCTCGTTGAGGGATCAAGTCACTTGTAGTTCCTTGAATCGATATTGGTTTGAATTTGGTGCCTTGTGCAGTTTCAGCTCGTGCAGGCAAGGAGCATGTGATGCCTTGTGCAGTTTTAGCTCATGCGGGCGAGGACTTTGAGCCATTGGAGCGTTTGATGCCTTGCAGTTTTAGCTCATGTGGGCGAGGAGCAATTAGGTGTGGCTTCATGCCATTTGAGTCTTGTTGTAGCTTCGTGCCATTTGTGTAGCTTCGTGCCGTTTGATATTTGATACGGCTTCGTGCTATTTGAGATTTTTCTTCAGCGTCATGCCTTTTGGGATTTGATACGGCTTCATGCCATTTGAACTTTGATGTGGCTTCATGTCATTTGATATTCTTTACAGCTTCATGTCATTTTGTAGCGGCTTTGTGCTATTTGTAATAGCTTTGTGCCCTTTGATCACTTTGGTGGTTGAAGGGGAATTTGATCCATTTGTTTGGATGAAATACGAATTCACTAATTTGAGGTAGTAAGTTTATCAAGCTATGCCTTGAGATGGTTTGTGTCCAAGACATATGAAGTAATGTGCATCCACGAGTTTGATGTCATCACTATTGTCTCAACACCTTTTGTTTTAGACCAATTTTGAAACCGATGTGCCTTAGCCACATCGTTGGTCCTCTTGTCCTCTATTACTCGGCCCAAATTCCAACTCATAGGGTTTAAATTTTGCCAAACCCAAATGAACTTATATAGGAAGCCGTGGCTTTCCCATTTAATTTGGTAATCAAGCCCTTTTTATTTCTTGAGAATTGAACTTTCTAAATCTAGGTAGTACTCCACAAAGGATAAGGCCACCCCCTCTTTTTATTTATTTTTCCTTCTTGCCGCAACTTTCTTTGGTGAAGTTCAAATCCCATATCAATTATTCTTTTGGCAAATTTTGTTTTGTAGCAAACTTGCCCCTTTTTCTAGAGAACCAACTGCATGGTCTTCCAAATTGTTTTGCTCTATATCACGTGAAAGAATCAGGGGGCTTTGACCTTTCCCATCACACTTGCCCATATTTTCATCTTGCTTCTTTGTGGAAACAATCCTCATTTTTTTTTACATTGCTTTTGCTGGGACCTTTCTGTAGGAATCATTTTCTCCCTTTTTTTGTTTCATCATTTGCTGCCGAGCCCACACGATGGACAAACAAATTTCCTTTCTCCTTTCCTTCTCTTTGTTTGTCTTGTTTTCTTTTTCATTTACTTTATCTTCATATTTAATTAATGAAGCCATGCTCAGAACGCCCACGTGAGGAGTATGAAGATGTGTTCTTTTATTATTTTCTTTCCACTGTAGCTCCCATCCTCCTTTATTTCTTGGACAAAAGGCATAAAGGCCGCCACTGATATTTTTCAGGGTCCTTGCTTTGTTCTTTTGTGAGCTTTAATTTAGCCTCATTATTTAAATATGCTTTTTGCCGAGACTAGGAAGGGATCATTTCCCTCTTTCCTTTTTATTTTCCATATTGAAGCTTGCTGTTAAACTTACGCGAACGTGATGCTTTCTTTCTCCTTTCTTTCTCCATTTTCCAGTCTCTTATTGTAGCTTTCTTTGTTGTTTTGTTATCCTAAATTTCATGGGATCTTTATATGAAAAAACAGTAGCTTTTGTTGTTTTGATCGACGGTTGGTGCCGCGGGTTATCTCCATCGATGGAGAAGAAGAATGCATGGCTGATTTCCATTGGGCACCTCCAACTTTGCAAGTTTCTTTCCCTCATTTACAAGCTTCTCCCCATTGCATGAACTCCCTATTTATTGAGCGGCCCTCCTTTCACAAGCCTGCTTACTTCAATGTGCTTGGTGATTTTAAGTTTGTTGAGAACGTTCTAAAGGACCTTGTAATTCTGAAACATCTCGTACTTGCTATCGGCATCCAATTTGACCTTGTGCATCGGAACGATACCTTTACGAATGGCATCCATGAGTTGACAGTGAACGGCACCGAAACATGCCTCTTCGACTTTATTGAGATTTGAGATGGAGAGTTGTGTTGATCTAGGCCAAGATCTCGGTCCTACTTACGAAGTAAGTGCCGTCCATCATACCAATATTCGTCGCCATTGAGCTTCGGAGCCATGGTAAGGTCTCTGCGTCTCGATAGAGCGGGAGAGAGAGAAAGAGCTTCGGAGTCATCATCGAGCATAACGGGAAGGTGATATCTTTCTATACAAAAATTTCTTTGGGCACCCATGCACCTGGTTTCTTTCCTTTTGAAGTTGGGTTGAATCCAAATGGTGCGTTTTGCTGAAACCTTCATTGTTGTAGTGGCAAGTTGGGCAGCGACCTTTCTTCTTGCGTTTGGGACGGTCATGACAGTGAGCGGTGGTCTTGTGTGGTTTTGTTCCTTTCAGATTTATCATAAGGATATAATATGGCTGCTGCCATCTTTGGACTATTTTGTTTACAATGACATGGTCTTCCACTGCTTCCGGGTTGGGTTAGTAATGGCTCGGCGAGACTACTCTTCGGACTTCAAGAAGGCATCATGGCACGGAGTTTTTGATCGTGAACGGCACCGACATGAGACTTTGTTTGAACGGAGAACGACGGATGCGCCTTTTCGTACTTCAGTAACCCAATGGTCATTTTCTCTGCGGAACAAAGGCACCAGTTTTAGTGGACTTTGTTTCTTCTTCTTCTTTATCGTCAGCAACCCTTTTTCCTTCACTCGACGGCTACGACAGGAAACGGAGCTCTTGGATTTGATCGGAACTTCATGGGGTGGTTTAGACCCCGAAGAAATTCATGGGATTAAACTGCAGCGGCACGGAGGAGCTCTTGGATTTGATCGGAATTTCACGGGGTGATTTAGACCCCGAAGAAATTCATGGGATTAAACTGCAGCGGTGGGGATGGGAGAGGTTGAAGAGGCATGATGCTTTTCCTTTTTCTGCAAAGTGGAGAGAAACATGTAGGAAACATTATCAACATATCTGATTATCCTAATCACTTGTATAGACTAATTAGAACTCTTACCTGAAGAAGACATTGTCTCAAATCCACTGCAATTCTTCTACTCACTCAAGCCCTTAATATTCTTATGGTGATAGAACCCTACTGCGAAGAATGATTGCCTTGTGAGCAGGGAATTACACATATATATATCGAACACAGTGGCAGCCAACTCCCATCTATCGTGGGGCATTGGTTATCGTCCCATTGTATCAATAACTTAAAGTAGTGGAGCATGGGTGAGATCTGATTCAAAGCACGATGAATGTGTTTCCACAAATATAGGAGATCAGTTTATCCGCGTATTTAACTCATAATGAATTTGAAATACCAACATATATCTTAATCTTTATCACAACAAGTTGAGTCCACATAGGATTCTTACATTCTCCCACATGAACGTTAACTAGTTGTGGTTTATAAGATGTATGTCAATGCAAATTCATTCCTTAATGATCACCAAGAGTATACGTCACTAATCATCATATACACATTTGCCAATATTCATTAGAAACTCGAACTCCAGGAAATAATAAATGTAAAGCTACTGCATTCACCCTGAAATCACAAGTTTAAAATTTATATCGCATAATGCAAGTGAAACTACATTTATACACATTCAATATTTGTTCACTTTACTTCTCCCACATTTTATCCATATCCCTTTCATTGATTGAACTCAGAATACTCAATTTCAAAATACTGATTCAAAACCATTTCAAGTCCCTGCATTATAAAATTCAGTCAACGTGCTCTTTGGAACAAGGATTAGACATTTTATTGCATGCTAATAATGAAGAAACAACCTCATGCCTGCAATGTTAGTGATGAACTTGAAATGACATGAACTGAAAACAATCAGTGAGTATGCTGCACTTTTACTCCTACACTTCTGCCGAGTAAAACCCATCATGCACTCCCATATTCGAAACATGATCTTTGAAAACTCCCACAGCAAGTGGCTTAGTCAAGGGGTCTGCAAGCATCAGTCTTGTATCAACATGCTCAATTTTGATTTCCCCTTTTTTCACATGTTCCTTCACTGACAGATATTTGACATCCGTCAATCGAGTGGCCTCAGATTTCTTATTGTTTCTTGAAAAGAATACGGCTGCTTTGTTGTCACAATGTATTGTTAGTGGCCTTTGAATGGTGTCCACTATTCTCATAAATGTTATGAGATTTTTCAGCCATAGACCTTTCTTGGTTGCTTCAAATAAAGCTATAAATTCAACTTCCATGGTTGATGTAGCCAGGGCCTTTTGCTTGGCACTTCTCCATGATACTGCAGCTCCTGCCAAGAAAAATAAGTATCCGCTCGTTGATCTTCTATCATCGACACAACCTGCAAAGTCAGAATCTGAATATCCCACAAGCTCCAAGTCTTGCACCCTTTTGTATGTCAGCATGAACGACTTAGTCCTCTGCAAGTACCTTAGCACCTTTTTGGCAGCAACCCAATGTTGTTCCCTAAGATTCGACTGAAACCTTCCCAATACACTAATCGCAAAAGCAAGGTCCGGTCTCGTACAAACTTGAGCATACATTATGCTCCCAACCAATGACGCATAGGGTTTAGTTGTCATACCTTGCTTTTCCAGATCATTCTTGGGACACTGTGACTTGTTCAACCTGTCTCCTTTCCCCATTGGCACTTCACCATTCGAACACCCATGCATATTAAATCGTTGAAGCACCTTCTCTATGTATGATTTCTGCGAGAGTCCAAGCATCCCTTTAACTCTATCTCTGATGATTTCTATCCCAAGGACAAAGGACGCATTTCCCATGTCTTTCATCTCAAAAGTTCTAGATAGCAAAGCTTTTGTTTCCGACAACAGGTTAGTACAATTGCTTGCTAAAAGAATATCATCCACATACAATATGAGAAAAATGTACCTTGAGCCACAGATCTTTAAGTATATGCAGTCATCTATTTTATTCTCATTAAACCCAAAAGCAGTTATTTTCTCATCGAACTTAAGAAACCATTGTCTCAAAGCCTGTTTTAATCCATATATGGATTTGTTCAGTTTGCAAACCATTTCTTCTTCTCCTTCTTTTATGAAACCAAAAGGTTGCTCCATATATATTTCCTCATCCAAATCACCATTAAGAAAGGCCGTTTTGACATCCATTTGGTGAAGTTCAAGATCATAGTGGGCCACCAGTACAAGGATAATCTGCAAGCTATCTTTTGTTGAGACTGGAGAAAACGTTTCACTGTAATCAACCCCTTCAGCTTGAGTGAATCCCTTCGCCACTAATCTCGCTTTATATCTTTCAATCTTGCCTGTCGAATCCTTCTTAGTTTTGAAGATCCATTTACACCCTATTGCTCTTGCGTTCTCTGGTGCTTGTACTAGGGTCCAAACACCATTAATCTTCATGGAGTTCATTTCTTCCACCATAGCATTTCTCCATAATTCTGATTGTTCAGATTGCATGGCTTGATCAAATGTTGCTGAATCTTCAATCATTCCTTCAGTCATCTCAATCTCTTGATAATAAACAAAATAATCGTCAGGAATCGCCGATCTTCTTATTCTTGGTGGCAGCGCTCTTCTCTCAACAATGGCTTGTTGCTCAAGTGACCTGTTTTCTACCCGTGATGAAGAACCTACTATTTCCATTGCTTGATTATTATTGACTGCATGATTGTCATCTTCTAGTGGCAACTCATTCAATACTTGCTGCACAGGTAGAGTTTCTTGACTGTGCTAAAAGTCATCAAAATTAATTGCTTCACTGCCAAATGGTCCATCAACACTTACTTTTGGCAACACCACCCCGGTTTCTTTGAACCACGAACTCGAACTCTCCCCATTTAAACTCAGTGAACTATCATCCTCCTCAATAAATTTCGCTAAGCCAGTCTCGAAAATTCTGAGAGGAAGATTTGGAGAATAAAACCTATATCCCTTAGACTTGTCAGGGATTCCCACAAAATTACATGAGACAGTCCTTGGATCAAGTTTCTTCTCCATGGGATTATACATTCTTGCTTCTGCACGACAACCCCAAACATGCAAATAATTTAGGCTAGGCCTACGTCCAGTCCATAGTTCGAACGGAGTTTTGTTCACTGCTTTGGAAGGAACACGGTTCAAGATATGATTTGCCATCTTCAAAGCTTCACCCCATAAGAATTGTGGTAGTGTCAAAGTAGCCATCATGTTTCTAACCATTTCTTTGAGCGTTCTATTTCGCCTTTCTGCGACGCCATTTTGCTGCGGCGTGCCTGGGTTTGTATATTGTGCTTTTATTCCACATTGCTCCAGAAACAATGCCATTGGCCCTTTAGCTTGACCTTCCTCAGTATACCTACCATAATATTCCCCTCCTCTATCTGACCTTAACATTTTGATTTTTAAATCCAATTGATTCTCTACTTCAGTTTTAAAAACTTTAAAACAATTCAAAACCGAAGATTTTTCCGAGATCAAATAAAGTTATGCAAATCGTGAATAATCATCTATAAAAGTCACAAAGTATATATTTCCACAAAGTGTTTTAGTGGGAAAGGGTCCACAAACATTAGTATGGATTATCTCTAAAAGCTTTAGACTCCTTGTTGAACCCTTCTTCTTTATATTTGTCAATTTTCCTTTATAACAACCTATGCAATTCACCAGGTCACTGAAATCCAGATCAGGTAAAATGTCTTCTTTATTAAACGTTCCAATCTGGCTTTAGAAATATGCCCCAGTCTTTTATGCCATAGCATTAATGAAGATTCATTTGAATTTAGTCTTTTCGTTGGCAATGAGGAAATCACATTAAAACAATTTAATTCATTTGTGACTGAGCAAAGTAACTGCCAAAGACCATTCATTAGAAAACAAACTCCCAGAACATTGTTTGGATTATTTTTCAAGTAAATCCGAATACTTTCATCGTCACCGGTAAAAGCATAACCGGATTTTACAAGTTGCGGAATTGAAATCAAACTCCTTCTCAAGGAAGGTACATATAAAACATCAAATAACTCCAAAATAAAACCACTAGACAGCTTTAGCTTGAGGTTGCCTACTGCTTCCACTGCCACTTTATTTCCATTGCCAACGTAGACTTGAAAAACTTCATTTCTTGTTGTTGTAGTTCCTCTTGTGAACCCCTGCAAGGAATTGGTGATATGAACCGAGCAACCAGTGTCAAACCACCAAGAATTTGGAGGGACTTCAACAAGATTAATTTCAAAACACACAAAGACATTGAAATTTTTTTTACCTTTCTTTGTTTTCCAAAACTTCCTTTTGTCACAATCTTTCTTCATGTGACCATATTTCTTGCAAAAATAGCATTTAATATAGTCCAAATTCCCTTTATGTGTCACAGGTCCATTAGAGGAGGATGCATGCATGGCAGTCAAATAAGGAAAGTCAGTTTTAGGGACCTTACCAGCATGATAAGCTATCTTTTTACCCTTATCAGAATGCACAAGGTTCACAGCACCATATATCTCAGCCCTCTTGATTCGTGCTTCCTCCTATGCACAAATAGATATCAGTTCATCCATAGTCCACTTCTCCTTCTGTGTGTTGTAGGAAACTTTCAGTTGATCAAACTTGCAAGGCAGATAGTTGAGCGCCATGTGCACAACAAATGCATCATCCACTGGAACCTCTAGGTCTTTGAGCTTGGCAGCAGTTTCCACCAGTTTGAGGGTATGCTCCCTTACACTTTTGTTCTCATCCAGCTTGAGAGATGTCAAGGTTGTCATTAAATCTCTTATCTCAGCCTTCTCGGACTCCCTAAACTTTGCCCCTACTGCATCCAAGAAGTCCTTAGCTTTGTCACATGCTGCAATGCTGCCCCTTACTGACTCGCCCATGGTTCTTTTCATCACCAATAAGGACATTCTGTTTGCCTTCTCCCATTTCTCAACTTTCAGCCTATGGTCAGCAGTTGAATCTTCAGTCAATGGTTCCGGTTCATCTTCCCTTAGTGCTAAGTCAAGATCCATAAGACCCAACACTATCTCCACATCTTGCTTCCATCTTTTGAAGTTTCCTCCACTTAAGGGCTCAATTGATGACAGGTTCATGGCTGAAGTATTCACTGAAGAAGACATTGAAATCAAGCATTAAATACATAAATGCATGTTCGCATCACACCTTTGGGCAAGAGATACAAACTGCCATTTATAATTTCACCGCATAACCAACACTACAGGACCTTTTCATGCATTTATAGCATGTCTTTGGAGAATTATATATATAGCCTGGTCAATGTGATGTTATGTTCTGATTAAAAAAAAATCTGAACAATTTATGCATGCTCTTCAAAAGAAGACATTGATATTTCACGAGTTTAAGAACCACAATTTTGCATAATGCATATAACGATATCAGCAATACAAAAGTACATCGCATAACTTGAAAACAAGGATCAGGATCAAATATGTTGGCTCTGATACCAAATGTAGGAAACATTATCAACATATCTGATTATCCTAATCACTTGTATAGACTAATTAGAACTCTTACCTGAAGAAGACATTGTCTCAAATCCACTGCAATTCTTCTACTCACTCAAGCCCTTAATATTCTTATGGTGATAGAACCCTACTGCGAAGAATGATTGCCTTGTGAGCAGGGAATTACACATATATATATCGAACACAGTGGCAGCCAACTCCCATCTATCGTGGGGCGTTGGTTATCGTCCCATTGTATCAATAACTGAAAGTAGTGGAGCATGGGTGAGATCTGATTCAAAGCACGATGAATGTGTTTCCACAAATATAGGAGATCAGTTTATCCACGTATTTAACTCATAATGAATTTGAAATACCAACATATATCTTAACCTTTATCACAACAAGTTGAGTCCACATAGGATTCTTACAAAACAATCCAGAAACAATAACCAAAAACAAATGATTTTATACCTTTGAGTGCTTCGAACGCTTGTTGCTTTCTTTGTTCTGTTTCTCTTTTTTTCTTTGTTGTCTTCTCCTCTCAACGTCTCCTGGAACACTTCCGCAGCACTTCGCTTTTTTTCCTTTGATTTCTCTCTTAATTTCTGCAGAGTCTCTTTCTCCCTCCTTTCTTTCCTGTGCGACTGATGCCTATTTATAGGCATCGCAGGAAGTCTGTGGAGCTTTTACATAGAAAAGGTAGAGGCCATATTTTTCGCTACTTTCTCTCAACCTCTCCCACTAGCTGTGTAAACTTCCACGTTTTGCAGGAAAAAAAAAAAAAAAAAAAAAAAAAAAGAGGGGGAATCTGGCTCCACGTTTTGTAGAAAGAGAAGCATGTCTTTTTTTTTTTTAATTTAATTTAATTTGTTGGTTTCTGTTTTGGATTTTCAAGTCCTTAAACAGGAGCTTACGTGGGCAACACCTTTTTTGACAAGTCAGATTTGTCAAGCTAGGAGACAGGGGTTATGACCATGTTGTTTAGTTTTGTCTTTTTTCGTAAGCCATATGCATGACTTGTTTTCAAGCCATCATGCGTGACTAATATTTTTTTTTTGATCATTTCAGTAAATTGCCAAAAAATATTGACATGATGCAGATTAAAATTTCAAACCATGACCATATCTACATAACAAGCATTTGTATTTTATCCATCACGTTGGTCATCCATAACTATATATAGTTTTTGTTGGTATAAAAGTGAGATGAAATAAATAAATAATTCGAGACAATCATTTGAGAGAGTGAATTTCAAATTAGGAATGAATGGACTCTGCATTAATTTATGTTGAGTCCGGTTACCTATGTTGTCAATTTATTTGAAGGTCGAACTGCAATTTAATTCATGAATTATCACATCAGTGAAAATTAGGTTGTTAAATTTTTTTTTTCAGAAAAATCAATCATTAAATTATAAAAATCTGCCAATTACAGCTCTAATATTATAGTCAAAGCTACTTTTAATTCATGAATTATCACATCAGTGAAAATTAGGTCGTTAAATTTTTTTTTTCAGAAAAATCAATCATTAAATTATAAAAATCTGCCAATTACAGCTCTAATATTATAGTCAAAGCTACTATATTCAATTTTTCGTCAATTTAAATTATGTTACTTACATGTAATACACATTGGAGGGTGGATTGATAGTTTTTCATAAAGAAATAGTGTATGTAGTTAACTTTGAAGGGTAAATTAGTAGTTTTTCATAAAAAAATAGTGTAAGTTAACTTTATAGATTAAATTAGACGTTAGATTCGAAACTTATTTGAAATGGTAAGGGTTTATAGGTGAGAAAGTGATTGTATTACAATGTAAAATGTGTCAAGTGATTTAAGTTGACGAAAAATTAGATAAAATAGTTTTGAATATAATAGTAGAGATGAAATTAGCAATTTTTAATGAATTTAGGGATTTATTTTACCAAAAAAATAATTCAGAGATCTAATTGTCACTAAAGTGATAGCTCAGGGACTAAATCGGCACTTCACCTTATTTGAAAGTACAACCTCGATTGCCAACATGTTTTCAAGTAGAATTCTTCCTCTCTTCTTTTTTTTCCATCTCCTATTTAAATGGTTACGATTAAGTTTCGTCAACATCTTGTGTTAACTTTTTTATAAAGAGAAAAACAAAATAAAAAGTGTTAGAGGAGAAATATTAAAAAGAGAGATAAATTGTAGGAGAGAGAATCTCGTTCATCCTTTCAGGCCATCTTATATAATTGTCGCTACCCTCCGTCTTCACATGCATGATCGATGATCCATCCTTGTTTGTCCTTTGACCATGTCCTTTCTTTCAGATTTATCTAATTTTCTTTTATTTTGGTCTCCAGGGTTTGAAGATTTATTTCAAATTACTATTTTGTCCTTATTTTGTTTGGGGTAGTTGTTCACTGTACTTTTCTATAAAAATGAGGGCATTGTAGGATGCCTGTTGTGAATAATATGTGGATGGCCCACATGAATAATTTGTTACTATTTATTCACATTATTTTCACTATTTATTTGTGAAAAATTTGTAAGGTGAATAATGTTATTTTTTATTATAAAATGAATGAGAAGAAGTGGATAGAAGTTGATACGGGAGAGAGGGAAGAAAGGAAGAGGAAGAGAGAGAGAGGAAGAGAGAGAGGAAGAAGAGAGAAAAGAAAGGAAAGAAAAAGGAGAAAATAAGAGAGAGTTATCTTTGTACTCCTATTATTCCAGATTATAAATAAAAGCACTACTGCTGCTCCGAGGATGTACTCCAGTCACACTGACTGTAGAGGAACCTCGTAAAATTTGTGTCTTGCTTATTTATTCCACTGCACACATCGTCGATTTTACAACACGTTATCAGCACGAGAAGCTCTCGTGTCAGTGGAAAGCACAACGCCACAAATCATGTTCATCTCTGTCGCCTGGAATCTCACAGATAAGAAAATCTTTTCATTTCATCTTAAAATATTTGTACTACTAATTTTCTTGAATCAAATATGTATATGTTGTTGTATAACTGTATATCATCATTTGCAGAAGCAAAATGGTACGGATTCAAAATCCGTAGAAAATCTAATAGCCATGGAAACAGCCTCGGAACTCCAACTTGCAGATCTCGGATTGAAAAACTTTCTTCTTGAAAGTTGTCCGTCCGCCCAGTATCTACAACATATCAAAATCTCAGAAAACTTTAACGGTGCGATCGTCCCAGATGTCTGAAATACCAAACCAGTTTCCAATTTCCGCAGAAAACTGGACAGCCATCTTATGAGTACCAAAACGCCATTTTCAATAGCTCAGATTGAAACCGTTTCTTCACGAAAGTTGTTTGGTATCCTCTTATCCATATCATACTAAAATTTGAGCTAAATCTAACAGTTTGATCTTCTTATAAGTGGCAGACAAAGAAAAGAATATAATAATAATAAACAGAAAAATATGTGGGAGATGGTCATTATGGCAGACAAAGAAAATTAATAATAATAAAATAATAAATAAATAAACAATCATAGAGACAGGTGAACAATTCAGTGTATAGGCAATAAGGAGAAATTGAGTATTGGAAGTTTACTCTTTCTTTATCAAGTTTGTTATTTATGTGAATGGTGTTGGCTTAAAACACTTTCACAAGTTCTATTTACTTTAAAGCAATTTATTTATCATGGACGGTTTTACCGCCTACTGCTTTAAGTTTTTATTTATGTGAATGGTGTTGGCTTATAACACTTTCACAAGTTCAATTTACTTTAAAGCAATTTATTTATCATGGACGGTTTTACCGCCTACTGCTTTAAGTTTTTATTTATGTGAATGGTGCTGAATCAAAGCCCTTGTCACAAGCTTTATTTACTTAAAAGTAATTTATTTACCATGGTTGGAATTACCGCTTATTTCTTTAATTTAATTTATTGTACTTATTTTGTTACGATGAGTATAATAAGGACCCGAAGTTCCTTAATCAGATTAGAACCTGCAGTTTCTTGATCCTCATCATACAAAAAATTATTGGACCAGAAGTTCCATCATGCAAATATAAAATGATTGGACCAGAAGTTCCATCATACAAAAAGATCGGGCATGAAGTCCTTTGATCCTCAAGAACAGGACATGAAGTTCCTTGATAAGAACCTTAAGTTTGAAGTGTCGTAGTGCCTTAACTTAATTGCAATAAATACCATACGAGTATCAATTTACATACTATTAAATAAGGACCAGAAGTTCTTTATGTCCATATTCAAAATGGTTTAGCAGAAGCATTTATTAAACGGATGCAATTGATTACCCGTGCTCTGCTCATGAAAACGAAATTGCCAAGTTTTCTACATAGGGACATGACATGTTACATGATACATTATTAGCTTGGTTGAGACATGTTGCCAACCACTAATACTTCTCAGTATAACTCGTGTTTGGGCACTAATTAAACATTACATATTTACGAGTTTTTGGTTATGTTATCTATGTGCCTATTGCAATGCCACAAACGTATTAAAATGAGGCATCATTGCAAATTAAGAATTTATGTTGGATTTGATTTATCATCCATCATTCAATATTTTGAACCCTTGACTAGGTATATATTTACCGCATGATTTGCGAACTATGATTTTAATAAGACAGTTTTCCCACCATTAGGGGGAGAAAATAACATCGTTCCAGAAGAATGATGAGAAAAGACCGTTCTAGAAGAACGAAGAGAATTTGTCTTATTTTGATTCATGAAGCAATCAATGAGAAAATATCATTCCAAAAGAATGATGAGAAAAGACCGTTCCAGAAGAACGAAGAGAATTTGTCTTATTTTGATTCACGAATAAATCAATGAGAAAATGAAGTAAGAATAATTGAATGATGTAACAAAAGTGATGAAATCACATATACTTGCTGCAAATGTGCCTATAAGAATTGATGTCCCTATTGGACAAAATAATGTGGCAGCAAATGATTTATCTGTTACACGCCTGAAGCGTGGCAGACCCTCAGACTCAAAAGGTTCAGTGCTTTGAAAGAAAAAGAATATGGCACTACTGAACTATTGCATTCTCGAAGCATAACTGTTGCATGCCGGAAGCATGACAGTTGTCGCATAGATACACGTCCCAGAAAGCACAATCCGCGGACATGGGAATTTTGATGTCTCATGCATGAAGTATGATAGACGTATAGATTCCAATGACTCAACTCCCGAAGTGGAGATTAAAATCCAAGCTTTATAACGCTCAAGAAGAGGTTATGATCCGCATTCTCTAAATTATGGCTATCCTGGAAGAGATAGTGTAATGCCCTTGAATAGGCAATGGATATCCAAAGAAATGAAAAGCTTTTTATGCATGCGCATGCACATGAGAATATGGGATCACGAATTGATGATAACCAATGGTAAATTTGGTTTTTATAAGTAGCTACTAAATTTCATCAATAAGCTGTGTTGATAATGAGTCACGTTCTTTTGTTCGTCGACGAAAGGAAAAATTATTGGCAAAAAATGGAGAAAGGCAATTCCATTACAATTTTGTAAGAACGTGGAAAAATGGATCTATATATATTTGAATATAATACAAATAGCCAAAAGATGTTGAACCAAAGATGTTACATATGGGCATTTGTAATACAGTGAATTACACTCACATGATATGACACAAGGTTACTAATTGAAACCTGAAATTATACTCCTGTAAACGAGTTCATATGAATGGAGAATTATATACGAAGGGTTGTGAGTCGCCCACATCATATCTCCATAAGTAAATCCCTCAAGTATACATGGGAGCAAATTGCTCTGTATAAATTCCAAAAGAAAATGTGTCATGAAGTGTAGAAAATCCCTGAAGGATTCAGATTGCTTGAAGTAAGTCCTAAAAGGATAAAGCATAAATTATGTACTCAGTACCAATGGATGGTATAAATTGCTTGAGTGAGTACTATCATTATGATATTGTTGCAACATACTAAAATCTCTTGCAAGAGTCGATGACATTAAATTAGAACTCCTGAAAAGTTGATGATATTAAATTGGGACTCCTAAGAGTTAAGAAAGATTATAAAGTGTTTAGAGAAATATTGTCTTGAACTGCAGAATCGAACAATATTCCAACACGAATCTTATCCATGATATTTATGATATTAAAGAATCATATGGATTGAAGATTATGAGTTGAATACTCAAATGATTTAGACACTAAGAACGATCGTTTATCTTCACGAGGGAACTGATAAATTGATATTTGGTCCAGAAGTACCACATCTTAGTGAAGAATATGCTTTATTGTATTTGGCACAACACTGAATGAAATAAAGCTTATCTATTGATATTTCAAAGAAATTACAGATATGTGCATACACATGAGCTACAATTGTGAAAAAAAATAAAAAAATAATATATATATATATATATATATATATACAAAGTGCAGATAAACACGAGGGAGCCTTCATTGCTCATGTGGAGCCTCAACAGTCGATGGAGCTCCTGAAAGACGAAGAGCCAGAGTTGGATTCTCCGGAGCCTCAACACTTGGTGCAACTCCAGATGACGAAGGTAACATAAACTTCGGGAGTAACGCCATAAACCTTTGATGATCACTCTGGATCCGACCTTCAGACTCATGCAGCTGGTCCAGCTTCCTTTTCATGCTGGTGGAGTAACTAGTTGCGAGCATGTGCAACTCCTTATTCTCGAGCCTGAGTCCTCTGACCTCTTGCCGAAGACTAGCCACTTCAGCCATCAGAGACTCGACCTGACGAGATCGAGCAAGAAGACGTTGGCCCATGTTTGAAACTGAGCCTACACACTGGACACTGAGAGCCAGAGAATCCTGAACAGCCAGCTCATCTGACCGCCTGGACAGCATCCTATTGTCTCTTGGAGTCAGAAGATTTCTAGCAACCACAGTTGCGGTTATATCGTTCCTCATCATTGAGTCCCCAACTGTGAGAGGACCATTAGTGGATATGAAGGATGGATTCCAAATGTTGTTCGGAGAAGACAAGTCATCATCTTCTCCGACATTCAAGTTAAGGCAACGGTCAGAAGGGCAAGACATTTTTCGAAGGTGTTGAGAAAGAAGAGATCGGAGAGATGAAGATTTCACAAGTGCAAGAAGAGAGCGTTTTGGCAATTCAGAGTGCTGTGGAACCAAATGAGTGCCTCTATAAAATAAATAAAAAGAAGAAATCACGAGGCGATCAGCTTTTCCAGAATTGTTGTCACTCGTCACATGCACTGTCAGCTTTGCGGAAATTACGGACAGCTTTGTCAGAAAGCGCGTAACTTGTATTGTTCATCCATCCACCGGCTGCCGACAGGGGTAAGGGAATAGTTCCGGTT